>JAUBNQ010000015.1:13492497-13533986 GCA_032353495.1 Ctenopoma kingsleyae
ACATACTGTCCTCCACTGGGAGACATTTGGTCAGTGGCAGGTTACCAAACAATAGTGTTTCTTTTAAAGCACCTTGATTTGTACTAGTTCAGCAAAAATGACAGACAGTCTCGCTTCTAACTCACATACACCAAACATCAGTTTATGCTATTATGCAGATCAACTTTAAAACAAGCAGCACATAGATTAATTAGGTTGTTGTGCAGATCATTACTTCCATGATGGGGACAACCTCAATATGGAACTAGTTTTGAAAGTTTCACACAGATTAAGATCAATCAAGTCAAATTTGTCAGTCATTCATTCTAACAAACATAATTATACAATTATGTTTCCAAAAATTTATTTTTTGAATGAATGAAGCGCTGCGTTTATTAATGGAAAGCAAACTGCAAACCAAGCATGGTGTTGGCGTGCGTGGAGGGTTTATAAAGCACAGGACTGACAGAGACCTGTGTCTGACTCCAGAGTGGTTGGGTTTAGGTGGCAAAAGCACTTTGGTTAGGCGTAGAAAAAGCCTGTCGTTTTAAAGTTTAATAAAAATGTGTGCGATTTCAGCTCACTTGAATTCATTCAGTTTTATTTTATTTTACAGCCTGTAATAAAAATCACTAAAACGATGCAATTACAGAATCAAATCAACATTTTTTTTATCAGGTAGACCGTCAGGATGAAATCTTTCCCATGCAGACCCCCGTCCAGCATACCGTTAAATCCACCAGGTGGTGTTAATGTTGTGGCTGATCAGTTGACTAAAACACAAACTTACAAACAAAAGATGGGGTCTTGTAAAGTGACTTTTGAACTCAGGACCAAAACTAAACCTAAAACTAACTTACAAAATCAACACTCAAAGTCATTCTCTGTTGAAGCCTTTCGGTTTCCTCGGTAGCTTGAGCATGTGTGGAATCTTTTGCCAGAACGGTGATTAATTGTGAAATCTGTCTAGAACAACACAAAGCCAAGTCACAGTGCTTGTCATGTGCTCACACAGCAGCTTACCCAAGACTCTTTGCTGTCAACACTCTCTGATATGATCTATAGAGAGGATGAACTTTCCCTGTTTGGGGCTTAACTGATAAACCACACACATTCACACACATACATACACATAACAGATAACCCGCAGCAGGCACACTCCCTGGTGGGTGTCAAGAACAGGTGAACAGCCACCTGCTTAATGCTCTCTACACCCTTATAACCATTAGTTAATTAATCAATTAGATCATTGTTGTTATGAGAGTCTGAGGAACAGTCTTATATAAACCCACACTATAATCTCAGACTGTTTTTATTTGTTGTTAACTGTAGTTTTTGCTAATACTATGAAATACAGATATCTAATATGGAATAACAGAAATGTATAGGATGTTTAGTATTAACGACTGGATGGGATAGAGTGTTTGGTCTGTAATTGTGAACTATTACCTAAATGCAACTTAACCCACGTGCAGTATTGTTTGCAATGAGTTTTGCCTGAAACAGTTGACTTCCAGCATCAACACTGACACAAACTTAAATTAATTTAGTTTGTTGTAATTAATTAATGTTCTTTTTTGTCACAGTTTTTACTATACGAAGCACCTCCTCACCTCTACTCTGTTAACATGCAGCTTTTGTCAGCTAATATTTGATTTTTCTCCAAAGGTTAATATCAGCAAACTGAACCTGAAGTCTGAACCTGTACAAACACACAAACACAACATGTGATTGCTTTTGCTTGCATGACCTGCAGGTAATTCATGGGAGATTGGTGACGGCCTTGCTCTAAGATGTGCACCATTGTGTGGAGAGAGTGTATACATGGGAACCGATGAAGGATACTGATGTGTGTGTGTGTGTGTGTGACAGGAGGTGTGGGTCATCTGCAGACGCCCCAACTTCACCTTATCTGCAGCAAGGTGGGCTGTGTTCGTAGAGATTAAACACATTTCGAAGCAGCGTTAACTGCCGGGGCCTAAAGAAACGGAGGCAGAGGGAGAGCCAGTGTAGCTGCAGCTAGTGTTGTTGTTAGCTGAGGAGAAAATCCTTGTTCCCAACACTGATAAGGACATAAAGTGTTTCTGTCCCCAAGGGGGTGGGAGGCAGATCCAGCCTCTGTAGATCTACTGTAATGAATATCAATGGCATGGAATGGGGCTGCTCCCGTCCCTTTGGGCCTCTAGTTGCTTCTCTCTCTTCTGCTGTCAGAATTGCGACAGGGACACTATGCATGAAAATGCGTGGCTTAATATATGGTAATGCTATGTAAACACGGGCTGATCTGAGAGGGAGGTTTGGAGGGAGAATAGATCGACGGCCGTCTGCGCTCAAAGCCGAGTCGGGGAGTGTATCTGCAAGCCCAACAGTAGCCTCTGAGCACATTTATCTGGAAATGAATATGATACACTAAACAGGAAGAAGGGAGGGAAGGGCGCGGGGGTGAACGAGGAGGTGAGGAGAGGGATGTGGTTACTGCAAACTCAGCATCCTCACACACACACGCACACCCCCCACCACCACCCTTTTTCTCTTCTGACTTCTTCACTTCTTCTTCAGCAAGACATTTCTCTCTCCCTGCTCCTCCTTACCTGAATTTAACTTTTTTTTTTCCTCAATCCGGCTTCCTCCAGCCTGAGAGGATACCTGAGCCCCTGTGAAAAGAAGGAAAAAACATGGTGGCCACTATGGCATGCATGTCTGCCACACACACTGGTCAGGGTTTCGGTTACTCCTCTAAACAGGCTGTCTCGTAGCACCAGGGCAGGTGGAGGGAGGTGCGGGAGTCGAAGTTGGAAGTATTGTCTATAAAGCGGTGTGGGTTTCCCAACTTGTCTGACAGCCTGACGCGAGCAGTGCTGCATTCCTGCGCAGAGAGGCCGAGGCGAGCCACCTCATCGTCTGCCGCCATTCATCAAGTTAAAAATAACCTCGCAGCGGTTATCGTTTCATTCAGCAGGTCGTTCATCTCATCCCGGGTTTGATTTTTGCACATAACTGAAGAGCGACAGACAGAACAAGAGGAGGACAGTGACGGAGGAGAAAGAGGTAGAGGAGAAAAAGGAGAGAGCAGGGTGTGTGTGTGTGTGTGTGGCTGCTAGTGAGATGCCATAGCCTGAGGCAGCGAGGTGGGATTTGTAAGCCCTTTGTAAGTAACAGGCACCACTCTTAGCAGGCTGAAGGTATGTTTTTATGTGAGTAATCCATGATGGATGTTTTAATTGAAAGCACAAGGCTTTTAGGACTGTTTTCAGAGACCACAGCCAACATCTGACACCTCCACTCAGACCACAACCCCGCCCCTCTGTACAGTCAGATGGTTATACAGTATGTGTCCCAGGTCATGCTCTAAATATGCTAGCTTCAATGAGAACCAAGAGACATGACACATCTCTAACACGATGCGGTGTAAGTGGTTTCACCATTGAGGTTTTGAAGTTATATATTTTATTTAGATGTTCATTAACATTTTTAACAAATAAATAAATAAAATAATTAATTAAACAATTTAAAGTCATTAAAAAGTCTATCTCTATATATGTATATACAAGAATCCTCAAAGTTAAATAAATACTGGAAAAATACCACCATAACAAAGTAAGAATAAAAATAAGTTTTTCTTTTTTGGAAACATCTGTTTTGCTGTTTTTATCCACTGTCTCCAAAAGCTTGGCTAAGTAAAGCCAGTCTTTGATTTAACTAAATGACTTTGTATTTTTGGAATTTTCTACATGGTTTCAAAGGGGTGTTCAAGCCTACGGGGTTAAAAAAAAGTCTCTAACATATGGAGAAATGTGATTATCCCATTGCCCCTTCAACCATGAGCACACTGTAACCACAACTGGAGATTCAAGGTTTGTCCACAGTAGATCTGTAAGAATTCATGAATCTCCACCATATCACAACCTAATGAAAATCTGCCAGTATTTCACAGAGCTCACATACTTTACAGAGACAGAAACACGTACATGCTCGCATTCACACTTAAGGGCAATTTCGCGTCACCAATTAACCAAACATACATGTCTTTGGAGGGTGGGAGGAAGCCAGAGTACCTGTAGAGAACCCACACAGACACAGGGAGAACCTGAAAGCTCCACACAAAAAGGTAACCTGCCGACCCATGGATTTGAACTCTAGCACATAATGTTGTACGACCAACGGAGCTACTAGCACGTGGAGCAGGTACCTACTGGCCCACATCTATGATGGTGATAAAAGGTGACAATGTATTTTTGGGTTTTTCATGGAATTCATCAATTAACTTGAAATTTGCAGTTCTGTGGTTTTCACTGGACAGTTTAAAAAGAAGAGTAAATACGGTTTTCATGTGACCATACCTGTGTGATCATGCTGAGAGTAGAACAGATGATGAGCTATGAAGCCACAGGGCGTATTAATAATTCCTACAGTAGCCCAGGTGGGACCCGGGGCCCGGAGGGAGACCATTATTTTACAGCGTGATCAGTCAGCTTCAGCAGGGTTTGACCCTGCTTGACCTGAAGAGGCTTGTCTGTACTACTTTCTGCACCCTTCTCCCCAAATCTCACCTGCAAACTGTTCCTCACCCAAAGGTTCTGCAAAAAAAAAAAAAAAAAAAGCAGCTCCCATTTAGTGAGAGTGCTCTTGACAGTGAGTAAATGAGCAAGCTGTGGGAGGGGGGGAGGAGAGTCCAGGGGAAACTTGGAAACTTCACAGGGATTTCTTCTTTCTCTCCTGTCACTATCCACCAATTTGGCCCCCCCACACCCCACCCCAATGCATTTGGCATCAAAACTTAATTAAAAATTTGAATAAATAAAAACAACAAAAAAACGAAGTTATTGAATTCTGAACCCTTTGATAGATTTATCCCCCCCAACCCAAGAATAATGCAAAATAAGATTTAATAACACCTTTCATATGGAGAGTACAAAGCCGGCTATTTGCATTAAAGTGTAAATCGGCGTCGGGGAAAAGCAATGTGCCTCTAAGCTTATTGATGTTCAGCTCTGAGCAGCCATGCGGTATTGTTTCATGCCGAAGCTTGACGGATGTCAAGGTGATTATAGTTTAGATCACCCGTAAGAAGACAACGTTTTGAAATGGTAAAATACAGACAGGCAACACAAAAGCCTTCAAATGTTTGTTTTACTGGGAGGGGAAGAATGGAGAGAGCGAAAAACTCCCACTGAGTTTCAGTGTTCGCTCATAATTCACACAGAGGATGGATAACTCCACCGCTGTTCAAACAATCTGACAATTTGTTGAATTCTTCTGACGGGCACAAAGTCCTTCTGCGAAAACCATTACTGAATGGCATGACAATGAGACAGAAAGGTACGAGGGATTGTTGTGTTAGCCCTATCTGTCCCCCTTTCACCTCCGTTTGAAAGTGAGCCAAGAGGCGAGAAACGGAAGGAGCTGGAAAAAGTTTCTTCCGTCCGTTTACAGTTTACCGGCAGCGAGGTAGAAAGGGGAGACGGAGGGATTCTCTGCTTTGAAATATCTGAGAACCAGAGCTTTTTATGTTTTATTTAGTTTGTGTTTTCCCTGTTGATTGATTTATTAATCACAGGCACCAAACAACAGAAGAAAAGATAGAGAAGTTACAGTAACCGGTAACTCATTCATCTTTCTGAAACCCCTAAATTCCTAGGAAAAAAAAAAAGAAACAGTGAAGGACATGGAGAGGACAAGGCCTCTGTGTCCTCAGGAGTAGCTCCAGCCCTGCCCCTGACTTCATACTGTCAGTCTGACTTCACCCAGCAGGGTTCATATAGTACTGAGAGATTGTTCCCTAAGGCCAGAGGCGTGCAGTGCTGTTCCGTTGTGTGTTGAGAGACAGCAGGCTAATGGCCGCCCTCCCCCTGTCTAAATGATTCTAATCTGACCTCTGATAGGACCGCTAGCTGAGGCAGACACACCTGTCTCCGCAGGTGGCTCTGAGTGTTTGTGTGTGTTTAGGCGTCCTGTACATGTAAGTAAGTAATGCGGCCTCCTCTAGTGCGTGTTGTGTGTTACACTACATGTTGCTCATTGTTCTGTTCAGCTGTGAATTTATGGCATGAGTTTAAAATAGTGACAGAAACTTTGAGGGCAGGTAAAAGCTTCTGCTACCTTCAACCTTTCAATACATTTGCTGATGTTGCTTTATTTCATCTGTTCATATTTCTCTTTGTAGCAACCTTTCAGATTCAAAGCTAAATCTCACACAGTTCCAGACAACTAGCAAATAGTTTTTTCTAGACCTATACTTATACTGAACCTTTTTAAAATGAGGCTTCTTGCCGTAAGCATGAACTCATTTGACACTACAGCAGTGACAAAATACTGCTCACTTGTTGAGTTGTTGCTCATAAATCACGTTTGTGACTGAGCTGCACATGCTTTCGTTTTTCGTTTGACTTCAGCGTTTAGGGTTTGGTTTAATTTCGCTTTGTTTTAGTTCAGTTTTTGACTACAAAACATCATCCACAAGATGATGCTCCATTACACACAAAACAAAGAAATGCATTTTTGTGTTTCCCATGACATCAGGCTCCACATGTGGCATTAAACCTGGAGCTCTGCAGCACCTGTACTGCGCGTGTGTGCTACTGCAGATGACCTGGTAGATTTACAGTGCTGTCATTGTGGAATGTGAGACTTGAAGCTTCAACCATGCAGGACTGGTTGCTGTGGTTACCCTGCAGCCTGAGGTGAGGGCTTCTGTACATGCATACGTGTATGTGGGCGGTCATTCTCTGTTAATGAGCATGTTGAACTGTGTCACCAAGTACTAGTCCTTACATACCTAGACCAGCTTTACTGTATGTGCACATGTGCACACATGCATACGCACACACAGCACATGCGTGTACATTCATGTTTTCTCCATATTTTATGGACTATCAACTATCATTTCTCTGCAGGAGAGAGGAAGCACTTTGTCGATTCACTACAGCTCAAAAGAAAAAAAGCCTCCAAATCATTGATTTTCACTACACAGATTTCCCCCGTCTTTCTTCCCCCAAGGTATAAAATATTTTAGGGGACAGAGGAGAGATGGAAGTAGCTGTAGCAAACGGAGAGGAAGGGATAGAAGTCTGGGTAAATGCAGGCGTATAAGTAAAAGGAGGGTGGAAGGTGGGAGTGAGGAGGAGGAGGAAGAGTAGCGGGAGGTCAGGTTAGGGGTCACGTGTGCAGAAAAGATAAGGCCTCCTCATTCCATTTTGACTGACGTGCCAGGGGAGGGCTCAGCAAAGCCCCTCGAGACACACACGCACACACACACCTCCCTCCATCACTCTCCCCTGCCGCTATCACACTTTCTCTAGGCCATCACTCTCTCTGCCTCTCACTCTCTCTCTCTCTCTCTCCGGCTCTATCATGCTCTCCATCATCCCCTTCTCTTTCCGTCACCTGCTTCCAAGTATGCTTGCTACTTTTATCAAGTATTTTTCATATTTTACCTGCGTCTCTTCCTTTTCTGTTCCTCTGTTGCATCTTCTCATGTATATGTAATTTCTGGCAGCATATATCCTCCTGTCTTTTTGTCCTTTTTGACTTTTAAATCAGTAAAGTGGGTCACGCCTTTGCAGTCCACCGTCATGCATTTTTGCCTGCCTTGCTTTCTTAACCTTTCTTGTTGAGATATTATTAATGTCAACCAAACAGTTAACTTCTAACTATTTTCTCTGTATTAATAACAATCCATTCAACAAGGTAAATGCTAAGATATGGAAACATGCTCATGGTTTCAGCAAAGTCCAACAAAGCAAAAAATATCAGATGTCACATGATCAGGCAAACTGTGGTTTGTCAGAATAATGTAAACCAGTTTATTTAGAGGTCAAACTGAAAGTGAGCGTACCAGAAATGTTAGTAACGATCTCTCATTGCACATCTGAGATGGATGTTTACACCGGACAGATTGATTCATAATCTTACCTTTGTGTTCTCTTCCAAATAAGTTGACTAGCCTGAGGGTGTGTTATAAGTTTGCTATGTAAACTCACACGTATGATCTTCTGACTGCTCGTGTTTTGTACACAGTTTCAGTAATGTAGGCACACTGCCTGATCTCAGCAAAAAACCTGGGAAGTCTGATGTTACAAGAAATGTATGAAACCAGAACATCTGCTGCAAAAGCATTTGAAACTTAAATATGTATTTTTGAATTTGAATGTTAGCTGCATAATATACTATTCAGTGAAATGACTTATTATAACTCCTTGATAATGGCTGATAATTACTCCAAATGCAGAGCTTTGCACATCAATTACATAGCAATTGTCCAGTACATGTATATAATCTGTTTGTTCCACACTTTAATCTAGCTATTTTATGATAAACTATACAGGCTGAGTGAAATATCTGTTTTTTATGTGACTATAGAATTAAATAAACACTACAGATTATTTTTTATATACATTTACCTTTAACTCAGCCCTAGAGAGCAGACTTAATATATATATTTTTTCAGTGGTATAGAGTAACTGTAACATATATTTAAAAAATGTCCTGCAGCGTGCCTCAATATGCTTCCACTTCATAAAACACAAACCAGTTGGTGGAGAGAAACTTCATTCCTCTGAGGCTGTAACTGCTAATTACCTCTGTGTTTAGTCTGTGCTGCACACGAGCAATAACCGGAAATTTACCAGAATGCACAAAGTGTTTCTGTAAAGTTGAATGTTGGTTTGACATTTTTGATTTCCTGATCTGGAAATGTGTGAAGATTATTACACTAGAGATAATTTAATGTTTGTGCAGTTTTGATTTGATTTTTACTAAGCATATAATCTTGTGCATCTCATTGTGCAGATGACAACTATGTATTTACTATTCAGGTTTTCATAATCATCCAGTCTCTGACATATTAAGCTTTTCATTTAACAACAGAGGCAGCACATAGAAGCTCTTCACATGTAATGACTGGTTACTAACAAGAACTTGACCCATAGCCCTCAATAAGTCACACATGCCCTCAAGGCGTCTTTTTACTGCCAAAACATGAGAGAAAGCAAGTGCAAGAAAAGACAGACGCTAACAAAAGCACGAGCATTGTTCCAACAAGCATTATCTTCATTTTTTAGCACCAAACAATGCGTGACAGTGCACGGCAACAACAGCAGCCTTTATGGGAAGCGGCAGAATAGAGTTGAGGCCGTTGTGAGAAGTGGCAGAGCAGACGAGACAAAGCGGGATGAGAAGGACGATCTTCATTGTGGCGTCTTTTCTCATCCTGCCATGAAAGACACCGGCGAGGAGTCCTCAGGGCCACTGCCAGCAGAAGAACAATCACACCCATACGCCACAACCACACCGCCCATCCAAACACATTAGGAGAGCATTGTCGAAGCTGTAGCTCTCCATATTCATCTACACTCCTCTGAATGCTCGTTCATTGCAATCATCACATCTCCTGGTATCAGAAACATCTTACATTTACATAACCCTTACATTCACACGCCTGCATGTGTATTTTCCACCTTCTTACGGCGTTGTTGAATTTTCTTTCTCCTTAAAAGGATGGTTTAAAATAAACCTTAATCAGGGTAGATTAGATGCCATTTCAGATGTTATTGATGGAACTGGTATTTAGAGTTTTTCTTGGCTCAATCACACAAATAAGACACATGCTGAATAAAGGGAGAGTATAATCTATGCATCACTGGTTCCACAGGATTATGGCGAAAAAGAGAGACAGAGGCAAGAGTGGAGGGGTGGAAAGCAATGTTGAGTAAGGGAGAGTGAAAGAGAGGGAAGGCGATGGATGTCAGGTTCTTCTCTCCATATAAAACACCAAACGCAGCAGAGGAGGGGATTGGATTCACTTTTTTAAAATGTCACCCAACATCTGTTTCATATTTATGATGGTGGCGCTGCCTCGCCGATGCCCCCTTCAACACTGGCGATTCTATCAGTGCCTCGGATTACCCCCACTACCCACCAATGCATAATTTATAAGGCTAATCTTTCAACGAAAGACTGCAGACAGACAGAGAGAGAAGAGAGGAAGTGTGAGAGAGGAAAAAAATGGATTATAAAAGGAAAAAAAACTGCCACAGATTTTTTGCTGATATGTGAAGCGAATGGCTGATTTTGGAGATGATACCTTAAGTATCTCATGTAGTCATTAACAGGATTAAGTGAGTGGGCCTCTGATAAGGTGCGAAAACAATTCAGGATTTGGCACATCTTGTCCTCTTTAACCCAAACAGAGACACATCAGTGTATGTGGCCCATGTTTTTCTTTCTTCTGTAATTTGTGATGCCTTCAGATTCTTCTGATAAGCTCTGGATGCCATTAATATCACTAATGATAACATTATAGCCCTCTCCTCTGTCATAGTCGTATCACGTACAATGCTGCAAGGGGGTAATTTCTCCAGATTGGGGTAGAAGAGACTGCCATTTGCCCTTCCTCCCGTCCTTTGTTCTTGCAATGCGGATTTTACACCCCAGCAGAAAACAGAGCAACGACCCTCTCTAACCAGATGAAAAACTGGATTTTGGTTCCCTGTCCACTTCTTCCCACTGTCTTTCCATGCACCACATCTGACATGACAGTTTCTTTCCCCTTTTTCCCTCCTCACTCACCCCCGCTCCCTTCCCTTCCCTTCCGCCCCCTTTTCTCGTCAGCTTTATTATGAAAAGTACACAGTTTCGATAGTGTGCCCTTCTGACATTTTCGACTTATTAGCTAGTTTTCGTACCGTCTTCAATCAACCTCCTTAATCCTCACAGGGAGAAGCGCTTTTAATTCACCGATGGACTGATAAGGGGTGCCGAGCAAAGCGCCGGAGAAGCAGCGGCAATGCTAGCAAAGCAGGCCTCGGATGAGGAGGGGAGGAAAAAAAAATAAAAAGAAGACGAAAAGACGGGAAAAAAACGATTTACACGTAGATGAATCGTGCTTACAAGATGGAACCCTGGGCATTAGGAGCGGATCTGAATTTCCTATCTGTCATTTTTTTTTCACTCTCTCTCTCTCTTCCCACCCCACCCCCCCAGCTGCCGCATTAGTTCAGTGTTTTTTTTTCCCTCCCTCTCTCTCCCCTCCTTCTTCTCCGCCATTACCCTTGCTGATTGCAATCTTTAAGCGCCATTGGGCCCACTGCTTCTGCAGTTTTTAATCTGTCTTTAATCCCATAGATTTTAAATATTCCCCAGCTCCCGGAGACTGGAGGCAATTAACTGCCCTTCTGATGCTCTCCTTATCAGTTGCCTCCTTGTATCTCTCTGAAGCAGCCTCAAGACACTGCCAGAACTGACAAATAATACCGCCATTTACCGCCGAGCATCCTCGGGGACTGGAAGGGAGCGCGCGGCAGAGCCACCGCCGCATTCTAAACAGGTATTTGGTAAACATATCATACAGGGGAGAGAGAGGAGAAAATATACTACAACAACACTCCCAAAAGCAATGTATGTTTGTCTGGCTGACGTTTTGCAAGTGGGTATGTGTGCGTTAACCCTCACACCGAAGACAAAAGACTGTCCTCTAGCCCTGTGCAGATGTGAGGAGGCTGCGCTGTATGGGATGCATAGCCTGCTGTGTTGATACAAACACAGTCTTCTCTCTGATAGCCCTCTCTGACGTTCATGCTGAGAGAAAATGAAATGAATATGACATATTTGAGACATATGGCTCTCTGTCTGCACCGGCTTTTTTTTTTTTTTGTACCCTTTCCCATTCTTCCGTCTTTTGTTCTTTCTTTTAACGAAGAGTTGTGGTAAAGTATGTGAAGATATAATGGTAAAGTCCAATTTAGTGAGACAGCTGCTCTGTATGAACAAAAAGAAGAAAAGAAACATATGTGTGAGAGACAGATGCCCAGACATCTCCATTGATTTTTATCATCAATTTTCATTTTTAGTTGTACAACTATGCACAACAGCAAAGCCTGGTTTAGGAAACTGCAGTTCCAAACTGACAGGCGGGGAAAATGCCAAAGGATGGGTACAGTATATCAGACACAAATGCCCAACATGATGTAGGCATGCTTATAGTTTTCTTTTCCTTTAGATGTACAGTATGATATACTTGATTACTAAATGTTTAAGTAAAGGTTAGGCGCTGAAAGACCCGGCAAACGTACGAATGATGTCTGTGGGTTAATTCAGTGTGACAGAGGTTGTTTTTAAGTGTTAAAGCATCTGACCCAAATGTACTCATTACTAAAGAATGCCCTTATATCACTCTGAAGTTGATATGATGCATTCTTAAGGTCATAGACCTCTGTTGTTCCCCCATAACACCACGACTTCATCCCAGTGCCATTAGTTTCTTATTTGGAGGATCATAGTGAGACCTGGGATTAAGTTCAGACTTGCATTTAGCCAAATTAGTTGGGTTTCACTCGAGATTGCCAGGGTTTCCTTTCTACAATCTGTCCAATCACTCCCCCTGACAATGTGTCCTATGGCAGCGCAATGAATGCAATCATCAGCCCATGCACCACAAGTTCGCTAACAACACCACAAGATACTGTGGCTCAGCCAAACCCAGTGGCCTCAGCCAAACCGACAGATAACCATCAGCTAAGAGCTTTGTGACATCATCAGACAGAGACGGCTGACTCCATGCCAGGTTAGAGAACTGCTAATCCAAACCACAGACTACAATGACACAGACAGAGACAAAAGCAGGGAATGTGCATCATTATAAACACTCTTAAACTCTTAAGCTCTTTGTTGACCCAAACAACACGATCACTGTAATAGAGCTTGTACCTTTTTAAAGTCACTTCTCAACTGGCGAGCTGATCCGATGTGCACGATTCCCAGGTTCTAATAATTCCTGCTTATGTTACCTTTACAGATTGTCAGAGTGTGCACCTTTATGTGTTGTTCTGATACTCATAACGAAGTCAAACTAACCCTTCGCCTTACAGCCGCCGGCATTATCTTCCCCTCTGCAGTGTTAGATTACAGTGCACACAGGCATCTTACCATTAAAATCACTTTCAATTACCAAGAGGATGGGAGGATTGGCTAGACAGCAGCTCTGCTAATGGGGAAGGTTGTCAAATTATGATTGCAAATGCAGTACATACGTTGTATGTATGCATAGACACTGAGATAATTTAAAGAAATCTCCCTGACTTTCAAATGCATATTTCGGTGCATTTACTTTGTCATGATGGAGCAGAAGAAGGTTCTTTGCATATGCAGCTGAGGAGGGCATTGGCCAGGCAACCCAACAATGCATCATGGGATCACAATCCCTTAGCCAGGCGTTCCTGCAAATGCGAACCAATCAGTCGCAAGCTAGAGCTTCATTTGTTTACCATCATATCTACAACGCGACAACCTTTTTCTGGCTACGCCTCAAATTGGATAAGAGCAACTGACACTATAGCATGTATGAAACCATGACTACACGCATTCACTCCTTATTGTGCATATTTTTTAATCCACTCCCACATGTGTACATTTTGTGTTTTCCTTTGCAAGTGTCTATGCATATAAGTGTATGTGTTTTGTGAAGTTTGGGAGGTTAAGCTGGTGCTGCTCTCTAAGCGTGGCTGATACAGATCCAGAGGACCATGGGGTCTGAGGGGGCCAAGGGTCCACAGATCAACCCACAAACAAGAGGCCGTGCCAAGCAGGACGAAGGCCAAGTGAAGAGGGTGGGGTGGGTTATGGTGGAGGGGCGTTGGCAGCAAAGAGGGAGGGACAACAACCACTCTCATCCTTTTAAAGCTCCGGCACTTGGGTCACACTGGGGGGCCCCTGAATTTCACACTCTCGTGCAGCGTGACTGTCTTACAAGGAAACAGAAACACAGGAAAACAAGTCAAATAAACACGACACGCAAAAATAGAGCTCCAGCAAGAATACTGCTAGCGGTATTTTTTTTCTTTGACTTCAAAAGAATTTGCAAGTAAGGTGACAGTGTTGTTTTATTTTTATTTTTCAAGCCACAGGTCAGAGATTGCATTTTCAGCCCTGCAAAATAAAACACACTCGAGCACTTCCAATCCAATCAAGCTCCGTTATCAGCTCCCTTCTCATCAAGAAGGGCTGTGATGGAGGCTGGTGGGGTTGGAGGGAAGCGGGCGTGGGGCTAAGCCGACCCACCCCCCCCCACAACCCATCACCCAACCTACACCCCCATGCCACACACACACACACACACACACACTCCAGCCCAATCCACTCACCCCCCAACCTCCCGACACCCTCCTCCCCTGGTTTCCGTGGCGACTGCTAAGCCCGAAGTTACGGTAAAGCTGGTGTGCCGCTGAGCCCTGGGCAGGATTTGTGACAGAGAAATCACATCAGCCTATGCTGATTAACAATTCCATTCCACCCTGAGATTTATATAAAAAAACTATCTTACATTTGGCTTTTTAATAGGAACGATCGCTATCTCAAATTGAGTCCCTGCAAACTTTAATAAAGGCTACAGGGTTGAGTGGCATTTTGCATGCTGATTTAGGCCCGATTGGCGGCTTTTGATGAGAGGGAGGCTGCTATGTAAAGCGGTGCTCCTAGCGCTTTTCCACATCGCCGGTTCAAATGCGGAAGGATAAGAACATGAAAAAAAAATACCACTTCCATCTGCAATCTCCGGATTTCTCTCTGCCTTCTTCCCTCACTCTCACTCACTCTCTTTTTTTCAGAAAATGATTGACTGTTGAATATGAATAAATGGAATAGAATGAAGCAGGAATAGAGAGACTGAGCGCAGCAGACAGGAGAGAGATGGAGGACGAGACGGAGAGAGGGACTGGGAATAAAAGAAACACTCTCCTGGACTTTTTCTCTGGAGGTGAAAAATAAAATCATAAAACCAAGGTTTTTATGCTTTCCCATTCTGACATTTGGAGAATGGTATTAGTGTAGAATATTCACAGTGTACAGAAAGGACCACGGGCGCATAGCAGAGCTGGCATATGTGTGAGTGTGTATGTGTTGGGAGGGAGGGGGGCATCATATGAGGAAAAAAAAACATCGGCAGAAACACTTATCCCCTCCACCCCTCCGCTCCGGCTCCCTCAAATCTACATCGGTATTAAAAAACTATTTATAGTAAGAGTTCAGCTTAATGGGATAATCAGCTCTATTTGTAAAGATATTGGATAATCCCAAATAGTTTATATGGGCATAGAGATTTAAAACATTTTCATTAGATATACTGCATTTCAGGGGCATTTCAGATGTCTCTCACTTTGCTGTATAAGCTGGCCGAGACAGAAGAAGCTAGAAAGGGTAATTCCTAAGGCGGTGTCCAAACACTGGGCCTCTGCTGTGGAGCATGTTTTTAATTAAAACACAGGATAGTGGAGGAGATTCCACTGTTCATTTTCAATTGCAATCATCAACCTGAGTGCAACACCAACACTTCTCGTTTTTGAGTTGGCATTGCACAACTCCTGGTGGTGGAGGGAGGGGGGAGAGAAGCGCGTTGTGTGATAAATGTGGGTTTTGCAGTCGCTGGTGTTCAGCATGTATGTTTTGCCGTCTAAAATGAAGATGAATAGCTGGTGTTTTCATTATGCCTTGTCTTTAGTTTCCTTCTCTTCATCATATTACATGCAGAGTTTAGTATTACAGAACATTCAGTCTTGCCTTAACCAGAACCACTGTTGAAATAAAAAGAGAGCAGAAGAGGAATACAGAGAGAGGGAGGAATGGGGGAGTTGAGGGGAAGAGGGCCAATGGAAGGCATCCAACAGGATCAGTGAGTAGGGCATGCTGCCAATCCCTGGTGCGCACATACACACACACACACACACACACACACACACACACACACACACACACACACACACACATGCAGTCACCCTCAGTTTCTATCTACCCTGCCTCTCTCCCTCAAGGAATCCCTCATATACCCTGCAGGGTGGACCACATCCACCAGGCATCAGTACCCCACCCTGGTCCATCAGCCAGTGAGAGAGCTCTTACTAGGATGCCAGTTTGCAGATGGATGATGGCTTCAGATGGAAATATATGGGGAAGAAATCATGTAACATAGCCAGTGTAACCCCTGTCCTGGACCAAGAAGAGTTAATCCCCAGATGCTGAACTGTAAAGAACACTTTAAATTCTTGTGACTATCCCGTCTTCCTTTAGGAATAAACAGCCATTAGTCATCTTGCCAAATATCTGATGAGAGGACTGGCATCAAAATCATCTCTGGCAGATAGTTTTGTTGGCTCTGCATGCTAATGCTGCTGCAGTACTTAAAAAAAGGTATAATGAGTTCCAAACTTTTAGCATCTATAATGGCTAAATCCCACCAGTCTTCCAGTTAGATAAGCTTTATCCAAAGTTGGTTTTATTTTATCTAACATAGTTGTGATTCATAAAAACTATATCAGGCTTATTAAAGTCTGATACACAGGCAATAATGCAGAAGCTATGTCAAATTTTATGCCTATAACAGACCACTTAAAGCAGGTGTGTGTGTGTGACTTTTGCAGACCCACATTCATTGTGGCCATAAGTGGGAATAAAGTAAGCAAGTAGAACAGCCAGAAAAGAAAGGTAGAAATATGTCTTCTCTCAAGATACTGTATTGTTTCTTACAGTTTTGTTTGGCCTAGCGTTTACACCACTTTCCACAGAGAACTGGCTATCAATATATAATAATCTTTGCAGTAATTACACTCATTATCCAGTGTGCTGATGTTGAGTTATTCGACACTCAGATACTCACTGATACCTGCTAACAACTGTTGTAGATATCATAACAGCAAGCTTATATATGATACCATTGTTAAAGAGTCAGTCAGGGAACTGGATATTAACTATTTAGTGGAAGGACAAGTTGATGGAGTACTAATCTCTACAATTTTCACATAACACCATGACTCTAAACAGAAGACCACATGTGCAAAAACTGTAACAAACCATGTCCAGCTTCATAATCTATTCAAGATGTATGTAGAGTTATCACATACTGACAGCCCTGGTATCAAGAGCACAGTCAATTGATTTGAGTATGGTGGAAAAAAAGCAAAAAATCAACATACATAATTCTGTACACCATTTGGTGCGAGCGCAATGCTAACATACCAAATCAAACACCTTTGTCTTTTTCAAGATGAGCTTGAAAAGTTGCAACACAACATTTTCTGCACCTAGTAAATGCATCAAACAAAATATGCCCTCCTAGAGACACAAAAGTAAATGGAGCTCTTGCCAGTCGTGTGTTTCTTGTTGCCCAGACTCCATCAGTTAGAGCTGAGGCTGCAAAAGCAGTGTTGGTAGTCTGGGCTATGGCTAAAATGCCTCATGTGTGTTCACATACACACTCATATTCCTGCTTAAACTGGCCCAGGACCCTGCTGGTACTACCACCCCTCCACCTCCCCTACCTTCCCTCCTTGGCCAGTGCTCTCCTCTGGCCCTGATAAGATATTATCAGTGGCCCTCTAAGCACTTGAGAGGCACTTTAGGAGATCACTGGAGCCATTACCATGAAAAGTAAAAGATACAGGCTATATTGATGCCAGATTAATACTGACCAACATGTTATTGATTTCCTCCCCCTCCCTTCCCTCCTCCATCCCCTTTTATTCTCCCTCACCCTGTTCTTCTTCTCTGGTCTGGACCTCAGGTGGTGATCTTATTTTCTGATGGAGCAATGTTTTGTGGCCTGGTTGGGGATGTGGCCACCTCCTCCTCCTCCTCCTCCTCCTCTTCGTCAGTGCAGGGCCACTATCTATGGTTTCACAGGGCCATCCTTTAAAAGGCACAGAGCAAAAGCTCACCGTTATCTGCCGATGTTATTCAATTGTTACAGGACAATCTGGGCCATTAGCTGGCTGTGTTAAATAATGCATCCGCTTTTAAAGGGGAACCTTATCTCTTCTATGCGAATGTGTGTGTTTTTTTTAAACATTATTAGTATAGGAGTGTAATGAAAGGTCGCTGCCTGATAGGCGCTGATATACCTCCAAGGTCTCTCTGTGAACCTCCACATCCACATCCACAACAACAACAATGCATAAACAAACAGTGACCTTTTTAATGAAGCCTGGGTTTATCTTGTTTTATTAAAAAAGGACAACAAGAAGCGGAAACGCCTCAGACGAGATAAAAATGTATTTAAATGTGCTCGTCTAAAAGCGCAGACAATCGATCACAATGTGCATACAGCAGCTTTGCAGGAAAGAGGACAGCTAGGAAGCACGTACAGGCCAGTGTGTTGCTATGAGATATAAAAAGAGAGGAAGAGATCGTAGGAGAAAGCACGGCAATGAGGAGAAAAGGAGCAGGTGAAAACTGAGAAGGATGGGTAAGCTAAGCAAACGAAACCAAACGAAGAAAAAGAGACGGCAAGGAAAAAGAGAGGATGTAAAGGATGAGCAGTGAGAGAGGGGAGGAATGGAGGAAGGGATGGGGATGGCGGCAGGAGAGCGATAACCGCAATGTCTTCAGTCACAGATTTACACAGGCCATTGCACTCCCATTCTCCCTGGCTCTTATCAGTGGAATTATTGAGCAGTGTGGCATACCATTAAAAATTCTGCTTAGATTTCACAAAAATCAAATTGCGTAAGGTAATGAACACAGCTTTCAAATGGACTCCTCACTGATACCCATTCTCAGCAGGCAGAAATACATCTCAGTCATAATTCGCTATCTTTATTGTACTTCAACACAGACCTAACTATGCTGCCAAAGCAGGGTAAAGCTTAATAATCACTGTTGCCCTTCATGTTAAAGGGGTGATTTTGTTACTGTTCCTTTGCAGCTTTCTCAGCATCCATCCCTCACTCTTTATATCTGTATTTCTTCTTTTATCTCCGTCTATCTCCTCCTGTCCTGCTCTTTCTTCTGTGTCTTTTTACCTCTCTGTGCAGGCCACACTGTTAGCCAAGGTGAGATAGGTCAGCACAGGT
This sequence comes from Ctenopoma kingsleyae, assembly GCA_032353495.1. Taxonomy (NCBI): domain Eukaryota; kingdom Metazoa; phylum Chordata; class Actinopteri; order Anabantiformes; family Anabantidae; genus Ctenopoma; species Ctenopoma kingsleyae. The sequence continues at coordinate 13,511,307 of JAUBNQ010000015.1, forward strand.
TTTTACTCCCAGAACCCCCCCCTCTTCCAAAGCGCTGTTTGCTGATGACTGGGAGCTATGAAGCTGAGCAAGGAACACATTTCAAGGATGTCGGCACCCCTTGTTTGGATTGGCTTGTATTGCTGAAACACACACATAGGCACAGACAAGCACACGGCTTCATTTGTCCTCTTAATTTATGGCTCAGACACATTGAAATAGAAATGACTGTATGTATAAAAGCAGAGCCGGGGGGTGAAAGTCTTTTCTCACAGACTTAACTGAATACAAGGCTCCGTTGTCTGCAGACATGAGACTGACAGTAGTGTGAGGTAACACTAAAGGAGTGGTAAGGCACATAGAACCACTTTTTACCTTCCAAAAGCTACAAATCTCATTGAGTACAGTAGTATTTTCAGAGTAGTTCAGCCATTTGACATATAAAGACGCTGACATGCGCCTACTCTAAGAGGTCATTAGAATAGGCTTCTTGTCTATTATTGCACGTTTCTTTGCAGACGAGAGTTGGGTTTGTTTCTTTTTGCATTTATTTAAAATGTGCCTGTCGTGTTTAAAAAAAGCACACTGAACGTTCCGTGCAGAGTTTAACACCAATAAATAATTTCGAGGGTAATTTTGACAAATGTAGTAAGTCTTGGTAATTAATCAGTAATTGCCCGTCACACGTTGGCAGGTACATTGCTTGCGTGAATTTCTTACTTTGATCGTAAACAAAACCAGTGTTTTATTTTAGATTTAATATTTATCTTCAATCTAATACAATGCATGTAGGATAACACAACTAACACTCAGCAGAATAGATGAGGTGCCCAACATGACGAACATGTATGTACTGTGTGCACTCTTATCCTTCTTTCGACCCTATAAATAAACATCAGCCAAAGGAAGAGGATAAGTAGCAACATCCCCTTTAAAGAAACACCACTTAAAAGATTTATATAGAATCACAGATTCTACACATGCCACATACGTTTGCTCTGGGCTACATGAGTACTGCACAGGACAAGAACCAGTTGTTTATTTTGTGGAACTGAAATTTGAACAGGACAGCACATAAACAATGGCAATTGTCAGACAAACTTCACTGCTCAGAAGAATCTAGTTCCACTTAACTTAATGTCAGCCCCCACAACCCCAGGCCTCATTCATCCAGAACCAAAAATAACAACCCAAAGCCCAAACACTGTTCTCTCTGTAGCTTCCTGGCAGAGACTCTATCTGGCTGGCCTTTCCCTGCAGCCAGTATCAGTGTGATGTGCCAAAGAGACAACTGCACAGATCTCGCCTTGCCTCTCCTCTGCGGCTAGTTAGCCCGCTAGCGCTTTCAGCCATCTACCCGTCTGTTGGTCGGTCTGTCTGTACTCTGCTGGGCTTCTCCAATCAGAGGCCTTAGCCCGTGCAGCCCCTAATCCAACCATGGGCTTTACCCCAGCTAATTCACAGGCGGACGGGAGGAAGGCAATCCGTGACGGACGTTTTTTGTGCAACTAAGAATGAGCTCCCCGGTGACCGGGGAGGTGGTGGAGTGGGAGACTGTCAATGAAGAGGCCGTGAAAAGATGTCTCCGGAAAGGCGAGATGTGAGGGGAATTGATGAATAGCAGAAACGGGCTCCAAGATAGAAGTACGAAATAAGAAAAATGTTTTGGGGTGTATAAAAAAAGGACATGAATCTGTAGCAGTCTTTTGCCAAGAGAGTGTTGAAAGAGCCATTGTGAGTTGGAACAGTCTATATTACTCAATAAAGGCTTTGATGAAAGGCGAGGCTCTGTATTAATTTGGATAAGAAACCTTTGCCTCCGTGCCCCTTTTCTCTCTCGGCTCCCATCCACGACACCTCTGTGGTTTAAAGCAGTGTTTGGTTTCAGTTCAGCAAGCCAAGTCATTACATTTCAACATGTCGCACCTTTCAGAGGGGGAATTAAGTAGTGCTGTTATTTCTTCATTCCCCACACGCTGGGACCCGGAGGAACAAAAGAGGAAAAAAATGTGTCGATATTTCGACATTGTCACTTCATGCACACTTGCATGCATGCCTATGCTGTGTGAATGTACTGTATGCCCTCTGACTGTCCTCTCCGCAGAACAGCCTTCTCATTGCTAATTTCAGATAAACTCAGGAGGTGCAGGGACTGTAGCTTGGCTGTCTGCCTGATTTTACCGTTGACATCCCAGCAACAAAGGAGAGTGGATCTCTCTTATACTTCACATGTCAACACACTCTAACAGTCAGCAGTCAGAGTAAACAGAGTGGAAACCACAGATATTCTGTAACTCTGCATATGACCAAGAACTAGAAAAGTATAGATAAAATAACTGTCAAGATCAGAAAATACATAGCACACAACATCGAAATGATGAAAACTAGGAGAAGAAAGAGGTGACGAACTCCCTAAACTGAGACAAAGGGGCATTGACCTTGTGTAGGGGACATCGTAACGGTATCATCTTAATATTATTAATAACGGACTGTGTTAAAATCACTACTCCCTGTGAATGATTGTGGTCAGTTTAAAGGACAGCCAGCCGCATTGTGTAACGCAGCATCATTTGATGCATGTAACAGGCACATTAAAAGCACCTTCCTCGCTACGGACCCCAAACGTGTGTGTTGCATTCAGAACAAATGTGCTACTGTTGAACTCAAGCAGCCATCGACACTGTCTGTGTAACACCTTTGTTTCACATGCACTTACAAAACTTCTACCTTTTGCCTGCACTTGTGTATGTATGATATGTATCTACTATGCATTCATTTTGTTTTGGGCTGAGTGCCCTGCCAAATCCTCCTGCAGTAATACTACACATCTATCATACACATTATCAGAGGACTGAATTTCTTGGTGCCATGATGCTTTATATATAGTTTTTTGTTTTGTCTCATTTTTATAGTAACCAAAATATTGTATGGACCAATGGAACATTACACAGCATTTGTAGCCTAAGATACTCTGCAAGGCCCACACCTTTGCAACTGGTGGAAGTAGGAAAGTCAGTGTCTGTGTGGCAGTTTACTGTACCTTGCACACTGATTCACTTAAGTCCTTTTTTAAGGAACCTGGAACTCATCTGGGTCATCAAGCTTTATGTTAAATTGAGATTTTACCTAAAAACTAAAGTAAATAGCATTTAAATGTCAAATTCATCCAGACCTTTGATATGTGACTCACTGATGAATCTTTATACTGCTGGATTGTAATTATATGATTTACTAGCGTGAGTGATTAGCCCGCACTGACTGATCACTCTAGGTTGCTGTGGTTCTTGATATTATTTGTTTGGTCTTCACTGATTGGTGGAGGGCAGCTGCATTTTTTGGTTCCGTCGCTACCTGTCTAGATGACTCAGTGTTGGGAACGCACTGGGGGCAGTCAGCCAGGTGAGGTTTAAGGGGGTAAACTGTGCACATTAGTGGCACCCACAAGTGTTTGTGTGTGGTGGTTTGGTTGACCAAATTAAAACCCTGGAGGGAGAGAAACAGGCGGAGAGAAAGATATACTGACTGATACTATGAGCAGGTTGAGGTAAAGTGACACTTTTATGGTGTGACTGTGTGCGTAATGCCTGCATTTGTTTTGGCGTGTGTAGTCAACCCCACTCAACAGAACAGAGACCTGTAAAACCATCACATAAAAGCTCAAAAGCACTGCAGTTAGGGAGGCTTTGAAGTATGCATTGACAATTAACCCTCAGAACTAAAGACTTAGATATCTCTGTTTATGATATAATAAAAGAATATGTGTCAAGATGACCTAGTTATATGTTTTACGTGTTTATATGTTATATGCATATACTTTTAAAATCTCCTCTAGTGTGTCAGGAGTTAATATTTAATGTTTCTGTACAAGTGTTTTTTGTTACCTACTATAATGTAAAAAAAAAAAAGTGCTGTGCAGGTGTGAGGAAGAAAATCAAAAACTGAGAAAGAGAAACTCTTTGCAGCGTCAAACCACTGATCAGGTGCTGGTGCATTCCTCGCACACACTCGCACACGCTCATACATACGAAACACATACATACACAAAATAAGGAAGCAAAGCTGAGGGGGGGTCAAACCACCAGAGGAAGACACTGCTCTAGAAGCCTTTATTAACTCCTCTGACAACTCCTGCTTTTAACCACAGCTAGGTCATGTCACTTAGAGTAAGAAACAGACACGCAGACGCACATAAGTGTATATACTCACACACATACACCGAAGACGGGCACCCTGCTACCAAATTGGACAGCATCCAAAACTGTTGGTGGCACCTGCATTGTTGTGAGATGTTCCCTCCTATTTAGCCATAGCATCCTCCAAAATAGCTCTCATAAATAGCTGAGAGCACCCATAACACACACGGTGTCTGGTTTTGGTTGCACAGTGTGTATTACCTGTTTGGTTGTGGCCAAGCTCAGGGAGGAGGGGGGAATTGGTGGTGGCAGGATTAAGCTGGCTCGCTGATGTTGTGCCAACAGTAAAATCAAGCATGCACACACATGTTCACACCACACACACACACACACACATGTCCAGCATTTAAGATGTTTCTTTTGTTCATGCCTGCCTCTGAACTCATTGTCCAATTTACAATCCTGCAGCTCCAAATTTAAGTGTGTGTGTGTGTATGTGTAGACGTGTGAGTGTGTGTGTGTGTGACATCTCCTGAATTGTAGAAGGAGAATAAGTGAGAAACACACACCTTGTGAGATTAGTCTCTTCAGAAATTGGCTGGTGTGTTAAAGTAGCTTTTCTGCAGACAAGCTCGGTATCAGGAAGGCTAAAACAATGTGTGTGTGTGTGTGTGTGTGTGTGTGTGAAGGGAAGGTGTCCAGTTTCTGGTGAACAATGTGAAATTACATATTGTTGGCGGGTTAAGAGGGGTTACCATTAACTTAAAGTGGTGTGTTCTGAGCTGTGCAGTTTGTAGTGAGGATGTTTGCTGTCCACGGAGAATTGAACACACTCAAATCATACACAAACATACACACACACCGACACAAATGCACACACACTACATAATAGTGTAGATGGTAGTTGGTTGGTAGATGGTAATTGCTTTGTCATTTGGTCATGAGGCTGCAGCTGTGTGTGCAGTGTTTTAAAGATTTCTCTGTTGTAAACAGGGTGGACAAAATATTAGACACTTCACAGTGTATATTGCAGATTTGTTGTATTAGACTGCATTAATTTAATATAGGTTTACCTAATAAACCAGCGACAGAGTTCATAATTGCGTGCATGTGTGCTTCTGTGGTCAGTAAGGTGATCTGAGGGCCCTGGTTAAAAACACAAACAGAGTTGAAAGCAAAGTGCAGAGTCAACACAACAGCTGCAGGCGGCCGCATTGTTTGTGAAGAAAAGCCGACGCTGTTGAATTAAGGCAGAAAAAAACCAGCATGGCTTAATTACTGTCGCATAATACCAATTATTTTGTCTCCACACCCTTATCTTAATTACTTCAAAAGACCAACTTCAATTAGGACGTGAAAACTGCATCTAGAACTGGCAGTCCGATCCCCAGCTCCCCATGGAGGCAACGTCACTCAATTACACACACACACACACACACATATATATATAAATACACATTGAGTTACTCTCACACATGAGCTGAATCTTACCAACAAATTTGTTGATAATGAATTGACATGCCAGGCATAATATTCAGCACAAATAATTAGCATTGTTGTGAGAATGAAGATGAAAGCACAGCACTTAATGCCCTGAATCAGTACAGAGCGATCCAGCAGCCGTCCACATCATTTCACCTGTGTAAGATTCCAATCAAATGTCAGTGATTTACCTAATCACTGAGTTTGAACTGGAATGATGTGCCGTTAAAGATTTCAGAGGTAAACCCAGGTCGACCTCTAAGTGAAGGAACGAGAACCAACTATTAAAAGCTTGACTTGAAATCTATCCACATGGGCTTATGCTCAAACCTCATCCTCTTCTGTTGTCGCTCACATAAACCCCTAAAAGCGAGACAATCGTAGGTAATATTTCTAGTGGACAGTTACAGACGAGGTCCTCATTCCTTGTGTTTATTGTCTATAAATCCTGCATTCATCCTGCTGACAGTTATGATGGATTAAATCATTTGCAGGCAAACACTGAGTTTTGGCAGGTGGCTTAAATGTTTCAAGATTTTAGACACCCAATTATTCTTAGATCCTCAGTAGCACTATGTAGAACACAGAACCATGCATTTCAAAACCATACATTTGTTAAATTATCAATTGCATATCATCTACTGGGAGAATACCTTCTCCAGCAAAGGTAGTCCTTCATAGTCCTTCATAGTCCTAGATAGCTGTGGGTGGAGAAATGTACTTCAACATGCCCACTGCAGTGACTTTAACTCCTGCAGTCTGCACACTTTAAAAAAAATAATAATGTGATTTTATTGCACCCAAATATCATCGTCACGACACGGGTACAATCAAGACCAGAGAAGTTACTGACAGGTTTTAAAAGATCCTTTAGTGTCTGCTCAGAGCGAGCTGGGAGTGGTAAGTGCAGCGTGTGTCTGTTTGTGTGTGAGGGGGTGCAGAGGTGTGCAGAAGAATGGGGTGACACTCAGGGTACGTTTGTGAAGAGATGAAAGGTAAAATGCGAACCATGGGGTCACATGTCTGGCTGCATGACGAAGGGCTGGGAAGTGTTACCATCCTAAATTTGGAGAGGTAAAGGAGGAGGAGGGTGGGTTACATGTCAGACAAACTCTTTTGGTGGGTAAAGCAGTAGATGGGAGGTGGAGGGGTGTTCTTGTCCCTGACCCATATCTAAGTGGCGCTGCAATGTTTACTGTGAGGAAGGAAGCTGTCAACTGTGTTTGCTCCCATCTCAACAAGATGGAGCAACTCCTCACCCACCCCCATACATACAGAGACAGAGAGAGTAAGCAGTGTGCAGTATGCAGTACATTTCTGAAGCAAAAGAAGGAATATTCCTTTAGCTGACTCCATTTGGTCTGCATTGGTGCATCCGTAGGGCCGTATGTTGAGTCAGAGTGACAGGCCTCCCCTGCATCGGCCCGGAGGTGATTGACAGAGCTTTCTACTTGAGGTATAGGGTTTCCCCCTGGTGTAAAGTCCCTGTGGCTCGCCTCCAAAGGGTGACTACATTCCTGACCAGGTCATGAACTGACCACCTTTACTACAGCCACCCCCCACAGCCACCACAAACCTCTCAAAATCCCTCCCACCTGAGCTGCAGACGAACCACGAATTCAGGCAACCCCTGGCTCCGGCTTCTGTCTGAGGCTGAGAAAGCTCTGCATGACTCAGATCAATAAGCGGTAATTTGGTCATCATGACTAAGTTTCAAGATTGGAGCAAGTCTGTACTAGGTTAGGCAAGAAGCATTTCTGCTTTCAGAACTCTGGACTGTAATTGGTGCCGGGAAAGCTTCAGGACACATGAGGGATATTTCAGAATACTAAAAACAAAGCATTAAACCTTTAGAAGAAACACTTTTTCGTGTAGTTGGCAGCTTGACTGATGTCCATTGGCGCTGGTGACATTTCCTGTTAGTTCTAAGCAAGATTAAAGTGTGTTAGTTTATTGTGTTGTTCTGATGTGTGTAGAATCTATCATCCTGTTATGTGGACTGATTAACCAATTATGTTACAGTGAAGCATGGACACAGCCAATGAGAGCTGAGAAGGAAAAGAGGAAAATTACAGGAAATGAGGAATACACACCATGCAGTTTGTTTTGGTTTAGTCTTAAAGTAGACTCACAGTTTATGTTTACAGCCCGAACATGACTCACTAAACTATTTTTAATACGACTTCTGGGTATATTGGTGTATTTTATAAGAAGTGATAGTTATGGATGCATTTTCATTGGCTGAATGCTGATAACATCACAATCACATCCTCATGTTATTTTTTTTAGACGTTAGTATTCAGCTGTGTGTTTTTGTTGTTGTTGTGTCCTTGTTGCCTGCTGCTCTTTTCTCTTCTCTTTCCTCTTTCCACCTCAACTGATCGAGGAAGACGACCGCCTATTGAATTGAATTGTTTGAGTAGTACTCTCCATTATTAGTAAAGTGACGTTTACTGTGTGTAGAATTGATGTAGTACTGCTTAAATAACATTCATTAAGTTGCTATCTGTGGTGTGTTGAAATACCAGTCATGCAATTTACAATTTTGTGTTTTTAAAAAAAAATTAATTAATTAAATGACACACTGCAGCTTTAAATGCGAATTTCCCAAATTCAAGTGGTCATCAGCGCTCCTTAATCCCAGCTCAGTCTGTATATGGAAGCAGCATACTCTCTGACACACTCATATACATATCAGCCCCTATATTACTACCACTTACAACTATAACATGGCATGGCAATCCCTATAGTGTTATTGTCTCTCCTTCTCTTGCTATTGTTGTGCCCGTGGGTGGGGTGGTGGGATGGATTACTGCTTTGTTGTTGTTTATTCTGTCTTTTTTTTTTTTTTTTTTACCCTGGCAGCATTTCTGAGCCTATAACTGCTTCATTTCTATTCTACCCTCCCATACTGCCACACACACACACACACACGCACGTAGATGCACCACAGCCCAGCCCTAGCACCCTCCAGGCCTACCTCTGGGGCTCGAGTGTGATGAGCAGCACCCATCCCTGCTTGCCTGTACTCTCAATCTCTATCTCGACCCCAGCAGAAAGCCAGGAAAATTACGCGCCTTTTCCTGGAATGTGATTAGATTCCTGATGTTGGCAGCCACACATCTCTGTTTTTTAATTGGGTTCCGAGGCGCGACGAGATTAGCCTCGTGACATCATTGATGGTCTGTTTGTGTGTGTATGTGTGTGCAGGGAGAGGTTGGTGGTGTCTGCTGATAAGAGATGGTAAGGGGGTGTCAGGGTTTTTTTTTTTTTTTTGCAGTGAATCACCCACTCCCAATGGATGATGCTTACTAATAGGGTGAATGAATGTTTTTTTTTTTCAGGACATATGTGTGTATGAGTTCACACATATGCACATAGGCACGAAGAGGTATTTATATGCTTTTGTTTACAAGATTGCCATGTTAAACTTAATGTGAAGCACAATATTCATGCAGCATTAGTCACAACTCTTTTCCATCAATCTGGTAATTGTTGCCTTCATAGAAACAATTAAACAGAACATGTAATTGCTGTCTGTTAATATAAATCATGTTCCTACAATAACTATCAAAATGGATATACCCTAAAGGCCAGTATTTTGCCTTATGCTAACCTAAGATTAACCAAGTTGTTTTCAGCCCAAACCTAGTACGCTCTACGTTTCTTGTAGCCCTGTCAATGAAGGTCCAGTGTATGAGACCGAACACGGTCCCGCTAGTCTGCAAACAGCGTACGTTGCTAACAACACCTGATAACAACCTTCGAATAGCGTAATGATGTTCAAAGCAGGTGAATGTTCTCCGTAGATCATGTAGATTCTTTCCCTCAAATCTTTCTGTAACTGCAGCAAGAGTCAAAGTAAGACCAGCGTCCTCATGAACGGGGACCATAATTTAATTAGGCCTAAATTCTGCTTTGCTGTGCCATACGAGATGTGAGTGGAATCATTGGGGCCTGATCCACTGTTCAGGCCATTTTGTGGCGTCTTATTCAGATTTTGGATTCATGTTATGCATAATTTGTGTTTATGTTTTTACTATGGGGCTTTACTGAACTAGTTTTGGTTGTCATGCAGCTCTGTGTTAGCTCCTGTCCCCCTCATCCGCATCCAGCCCAGGCAGAGCAGGGAGCCACAGATGAAATATGAAAGCAGGTGGGCACAACTGTGTACGCTGTGAGGGTGCATACCCAAAGTTGAGGTTTGTTTATGGATAGACGACAATTGTTCGTAGGACTGTTGAGAAGGTTTTTGGAGAGTCTTGCAACATATGAACATGTTGAAACTTTGGTGTTGTTTATTTTGGACACACATCATCACAACAGTGAAAGTAAAAAGAATAAAGAGGTAACAGAACAGGTGTCATGACCTCATTATCACTTTAACTGGCTGAAACTTTCACTCACAGTGAGCAACGAAGGCTATGGCCAGCGTGAATAGGGGTGGGGTGGGGGGGTGTATGTGGGTGTAAAGGTCTCCCACTGCTTGCCTCCTCACCCCCCATTAACTTACATCCCCTCCTCCTCGGGCCAGAGAACAATCAGCCTGGCGTCTGATACTTCCTGCCCGGCAATAATTACCCCACCTAATTAAAACTTAATTGCTGGCCTCGCCGACCGCCATCTTAAATGAGCAATGGGAGCCGGGGCGGGGGCGTAAGCCTGCTGGGATGTTTGTGTGGATGGCAAATTGGTTTATCCCTATCAGATTCCTCAGTCCCTGGCCATGTACACGCTACTGCACCGCTCTACTGCCCAGAAACAGAAAGAAAGGGAGAAGGCTTAATGTGATGGAGGCCAGACAAGGCCTAATGAGATATACTTCTTTTTTGTTCTTGCTTTTTTAAACCACATTTTCATTCACAGTTTTGATTAGTTGTCTTAAAGTAGTGGGCAAAGGCTTGTCTGTGCAGGAGAGAGTGGTGAAAAGTTTGCTTTATCAAAACAGAAAGAAAAGCTTGAGGGAGGGGGGGTTCAGAAAAAGAGAGAAAGAGACAGAGATAAGGAAGTTAGGAGTCATGGCCCCGCTGCAAAATCATCAGGGGTAAATGAAAGAGGAAATGCTGCGTTAATCGCTATGGATTCTCATAATTGTTACGATTAAATTTCATAATTGACTAATGGCCAGCTGCGGCTTACATTACACGCAGGATAAATACATCACATTAAACATGCAAGCTGAGAGGAGATAAGTAGAGATGGATGGACAGATAGGACAGGATGGATGGCTGGTTGGATACACGGTATGTCCATAACTGGGCTTCATAGGCCTGTGAGCAGTGAACGACTCACGGATAAAAAGCTGGAGGGAGCTGGCAGAACATGAGTGACATCAACAAAGGTAAAAGATATGAGAGTATGGATGGAGAGAAGTGGGGAAAAAAATTGGTGTGGAGATAGAGGAAGCGATGAAAAGGTGGAGAGAAAAAGATGGAGATGTGGAGAGAGAGAGGGAAGCTAGATTCATGGCCCCCGGGTGGTATTAGGCGAGGTGCCAGGGTGTGTGTTTTCTGCATGTGTGTGCTCTCCTCTACACTCTCTCTTCTTCCTATGAACTCCGATTTCCCTAAACCCCATCTCTCGCCCTCGCCATCCTTCACTCTTGAACTTTCCCCCGCTTTTGCCTCTCTTTCTTCATGTCTGTCCCAGGAAAAACAAGCGAAAAGCAGTTGTGATGAGCAGATAGCGGGGGGCCGATGAAGGCAGGGGAGGTTGGGGGTATGGAGGAGAGAGAAAGTTGGAGGGTGATTAGAGAGAGATGACAGGTGACATCCATAAAGGGATTACGGAGCGGGCCTCAAAGACACGGCCCTAATCCTGGCTTTGTACAGGCACAGATAAACAGCTCCACTGATGGCTTGCTCTCTTAAAAAGTGAACATGAGCTACACAAATAACTTCCTAATTCCCCCTTTGTAGAAGTGAGTGCACGCTACAACACAAATAAGTTCCCTAATTCTTCCTTTGTACAAGTGAGCCCGAGAAGCACAAAATAACTTGCTCTCGAGGTGTTTGTGAACAGGATGCTCTATAAGAGGCGAGAGTGACTGTGGGTGTTTGTGTGTCTGTGGGAGGGGGGCCCAGAAAGTGTTAATATGTGTCATAGAAATGTGCGATTGTACTTGGTAGCATGTTGTTGTGACTCTAGAAAGATTTACACACTTGTAGTCAGGGAGAAATTCTTAGGAATGAGAGTTAAAGAGGAAATATATATATTTTTATCTAGCTTTTGAAAACACCCACAATCAGGAACACACACAGTTGTCAGTTTGTGGTCTAATTAAGTGTTACCTTAAAGACAGAGCCCGAGTCACACGCACACACACACCACACACACCTGTGCTGCACAGACAGGAAAGACCACCAACTGAAAGTCTGGTTTCCCATGTAGGAGTGTCTGTGTGTGTGTGTGTGTGTGTGTGTGTGTCTTAGTTTAGTGGACTGCCAATATTTTTGCAGATACTGTATTTTACCAACACTCCTAAGAAGTGACTGAGTTATGGTCTACTAAAAAATATACAACAGATTAAAGTTGTATGCAGTATTTTGTAGTTATATTGCTTTTAGCTTTCCACACAGTTTTAACCTTAATACTTTAGTCTATACTGTATATACTCACTATAAGAATAAATAAAATCAATTATCTTGCTTGATTATTAAACACAAAGTGGAAGTTTCTGTCTCCCACCATTGGTGTTAAACTGCGTGTGTTCCTCAAAATTAAAACCACATTTCCCGTAAAGCTTCCTGTAACAAACAGCATTCATAGGTGCAAAGTTTTTTTTCTGCTCTACTGCAGAGAATAGACATGTTGAAAAATCTTCCACCAACTGAAAATCTGTAAATTAGAAACTTTTGCCACGTTTGGTGTGAAGCACAGTTTCATGTTTGCACAAACACATTAGAAACTGAATGAGGCCCTGACTTGCTGTCTCTCTATACACCAAAAACTAATTATTAAAATGTGTTGTTTTTGATCAAATGCAGCATTATGCAAGTGTTTGACCTTTTTTTTTTATAACTTAAGACTTATTCAGAAACACATTTTTGAGGAGGAAGTGCTGCCATGTTGTTCCAGGTTGAAAATCACAAAGACCAGAAACAGTGCTGATAATTAATGAGGTAAACTATTAATCATTCATTTTACAACCTGATGATATCCAAACAATCTTAGTGAAAACACATTACACATTTTGTACAAAATATTTTGTGTCAGCTATTAAAACTTTAATCTGTTTCTGGTTTTATTTCTGCCTTGTTATAATAATGAAAAACTGGCTGTGTGGCATATTAACAATCAAATGTTGCACAGTGAATGAATGAATGAATTTGTTCAATACGCGGACTGCATCCATGTTCAAATGCTAACTGAGTAACTGTTGTAAGCATGCTAACATGGTTGTGTTTATATAATGAACATTAGGATTTAGTTTTAGTTTAGGGACTTCAAGCTGCCCAGCAAAACCATAGATTCTGATTTCTACTGACTCACTTGTCTGTGCAGTGTGTGTCACTCATTCACAAAACCACTTCATCATATATACTATACTACACTATACTATATAGACATACTTGTCTGGGGATTCAAACAAGCACCCTTGCACACTAATTTTAGTTAACAGATAGTGTTTTGATTCTGGGGCCACTTATCAGACCGGCTGTGATAGCTGCTCGGCTCCGTCTGGCCCTCTTTTTCTTCCTTTCAATATGCATGGTCAAATCTCTATCTGCTATTTTACACTTTCCCTTTCATCATTCTCCATTACCTGGTAATGAATAGATCCTTGCTCTTTCTTCTTTCCCCTCTCTGTTAACTTCATGCAAATTTGGCTGCAATCTGTCTGCCACCGACACATCGGCGGTGACTTTGTGAGGTATAAAAGTAAAGGAGAGCAGAAAGGGGAGGTCTGGCTAATGACTTCATTTTCTCTTTCATGGCGTTTTCAGTGTGTCGGCAGAGGGATTCCTCCCCTAAAGCACTCAGTTGGTGACACAGATACTATAATGTGAAAAGTGCAGGCTAAAAGAAGGCTGCATCAGTCCCTAGATGTGTGGGATTGATGCAGAAGCAGGTCAAGCACTGATTGGAGGGCTATTTTGAGGATTTTCAAATGCATTGATACTGAAAGAAGTTAAGTGTGGGTGTGACCGGGGAATAGGAGGAAAATAAGCAAATGGCAGCTACAAATGCAAGCAGACACATAAACACATACATCTCTGTCACACTCTTCTTGTGTTACACACTTGAACACACACCTCAGCCCCCTCTAATAATCCGCTAATCCTGTTTATCATCAGCCAGCTCTTCTTAGTGCGAGCGATACATGGGAGAAATCACACTCACAAACACACTCCAATGTGCAGAGCAGAGATACAGTATAAATACACACATCTCTATTTCTTGATTTCTTCCTCAATCTTCACTCCATTTTGCCGTTTTTCTCTACGCTCTGTTATGCATCAGTTATGCAGTTACACATCACAATCCCACATCAATGCCCAGCCTCTCAGAAATAGCAGTGTTTGCTTCTTGCGTCTGTGTCTGAAGAGTTTTGCTAAGCTCTGTAGAGCTCACTTCTTCACTCTCTTCATTGGTTTTTATCTCCACACACATAAAACTTGGGATATTTCCTTGTGGGACATTGCAAATAAAAGTGGACCTAAACTACAGCTGAACTTTTTTCCTACGAAAGAAAAAGCACATTTTCTACTATATCCTGGTCTGAAAATAGGAATATAAGGTATAATCACAGATGATCCTGGCTTGGGTAACTAAGCAGGCAATAAATCTATATTTTTCATATTCCTCTTTTGGGATGGTGTTTCTAGTAAGGACTAAGTAAGTTGTAAATATAGCCATAATCGCCATTTCTCATTTCATAAGGTAATCTTCAGTGCTTAAGTGGTTGCTTTTTGAGAAGCACAGAGCAGGTTTACTCAAGCCTAGTATTGTGTAAGTCTTGCATAGCAGATTTCTGAAGGAAAGTGGAGAGTGGGGAGGTGCGCGTAGAGAACAGGGATAGGGGAGGGAGAAAAGTCAGTTTTACAAAGTCAAAAAGTGGTTCGACACAGGGCGATTCTGTTTTGACAGAATCTGCAAGTTTCAGCCTCCTGACCCGCAGAACTTTAACAAAGCACAAACGGAGAGTTATAAGAGTGAAGCCTGTGATTTTAAAAATGTAATGATTAATGGCAATGTGAGATGAGGTTTCTAAGAGCTAATGACCGTGTGCAGGTTCTTTGCAGGTGTGGAGAGTGTTCTTCAAATGAACACATGAAAAGTGTAAAGAAAAATGATCATCGAACCTTTTTCATTGCAGCACCTGCTAATATTTAACATTGTAATTTTGTTATAGTGGATACAAGACTACTGTATGGAGCCTAGCATCTCTGACACGTAATGGTGCTAACAGTCTAACTACATGTCCAAAATACCAACGTCGTGGTTGTGCTACAGAAAAAGTCGGCAGCTCACCAGAGACAGTAGGATTCATCCTTTGGGGTATTATAAATATTGTCCAGTAGTTGTTGAGACATATTTCAGTGTGCAATAAATACATCGCCAGGCACTGCTAAAAAAAAATGTAGCTTTAAACACAAACTGTAGTCTTCACGCTGAAAACTATCCCACTCAGAAATGTGCATGTAGTTCTCCAACTTTTGACTTACTCAATCATTTACACAAAGTTCTTTGCACATTGTCCTCGATTAAAACATCTGCGCTCCGTTCTGCTTCCCTAATTAATGTGAGGGATGGCTTAGCAGCAGGTGAGGTGTTTAGTCAGTTATCTGTTGCCACCATCAACACCTACTTCATGACAAATTACATCCACAACTTGACCAGGACAGATGGAAGTGTAGATAGAACTGCCTGTGGAGCATTCAGAGATTTGCAAATAAAGAACATTTGAAAGAGATGAACCGCATCAACTTGAATTTGACTTTCTTTTTTTTTTTTTTGTAATGTGTTTTCTCTTAACACTGTAACACTTTGATGTCAGACCAAGTGTGCCTAAAGACCACAGAGGCCTCAGGGAAGCAGACAGGTCTGGTCACTTAGGGCTACCCTTAAACACCGGGGGGCCGTTCCATTTCCTGAGTCCAGGAAACCCACTTTTGAGGAAGCTCAATGGGTTCGATTTCTCTCATTTCCTCCTCTGACACCATTCCTGGTTGGAGTGCAGGAATGCAGCCGGAAACCTTGCCGGCATCCTATTGACATTTCCTGACTCAAAGAAATAAGACATCAGCACTTCAGAGCAGGACAGATTCATTTATTGTAGCTGGAACACTGAGGTAAAGTGTTTCACAATCACCATGTGTACTCAGTCGCGATTATGCTTCTGAGTTACTTTCTAAACTTTAATAAGTGAAAAAGAGAAGGCAATACGGTGTTAAATACAGCACATGGACCATCTACGCTGACATAACCCTATTATACACACATACACAAACTGTCACACACACATTCTTCGACACACACATACACACACACACAGTAATTTCCTCAGATGGCCTGTAATCTTGCAGGCCTCCATCTCGGCGGCTTAGCCCAGTGGACTGGGGCAGCCGCTGCCAGCTTTCTAGCCAGGGTGGGGGGCCCGGAGGGGGGGCACAGGGGAGCCACAGGGCCTGAAGGAGTCCCACATGGATTGTATTTGGGAGCCTGAGGCATGAAATGGAATAGGTTTAATCTGTTATCACCTGCAGGGGAGCGCCGGGGCCAGCCACTGACAGACATACTGTAGCAGTTGAGGTGGTGGTGGTGGCGGCGTTGGGATCGAGGTGGTGGTGGTGGTGGTGGTGGGGCGGGGGCTGCAGCACCTCAGTCCCCGCTGGTAAATGAAATATCAGCCACTACAGACGGAGAGTGATACTAGTTTAATTTCTCTGAAGCTCACCTCTCCTGCCTCGATGCCTTCCTCTCGCTCTCTCGCTCTCTCTCTTCATCTCTGTTGCTCTTTCTCTTCCACCGGGGTGAGATTCAGCTTTGCCAGATGAACCGTGTTAATGGTGGAAATTTGTTTTTTGCTACGTGTCCTTTTACTGTATGTAAAAATACAAAAGTCCCGGGACAATCATACATCTTGAGCTTTGTGATCATGGAGCGGCTCAGAATTGTGGGAAATACAACTTTCTTCCCAATATTTAGCTCACTACCAGTCTGTCCACTCAATGTGCAGCCAGCAGCTGCTGAGCCTTCCTTAGAATAAAGACTGGAAACAGGGGGAAATGGCAAGTCTGGCTCGTTTCCAAATCCACCTACCAGCACCTCTAAATCTCAACCCTGTCTCCTGAAAAGTGTTTCTATTTAACTAAACTTTAGGTAATTGCAACTGAATTACATTTTTTGTTAATATAATAAGTTATATTATGTATAATATTATGTTGTTAATTTACTTAAATGGCAAAAACACTGAGAACATATTTATTTTCCACCAAACTATGCAGTCTTGCAGTACAATGTTTCTTATCCAGATATCCAGGCTACAGCGTTTCTTTAGACTCAACCTCTGTTCAGACTCTCACAGCACTTGGTTATGGTTAGAGAAAGACTGTGGTCTTACTTAATAGAGAAAAACTTAACAAAGCAAATTCAGACAATGTGTTTATTTAGTTATCTACAAAACCATAATCTGTCCATTACATGGGACTCTGGAGAGGAACTCTATTGTAATAGTCGTGAATTTTCTGATAATGTTAATAACTGCAGGGATTCATCAAAAATATATCCCATATGTTTCCTGAAAAACGAATGTGTAATTGCAGTTTAGTAGAAACAACAGGAAGGGTTGTACATTTATTTAGCTCTTTGCTGCACACCAACTTCCTGGACAGAGCTTGGCTAGCTGTTTCTGTATGTTTGTTTTATCTTCAGCTAAGCTAAATATCTGCTGGCTCCATCATATTTAAAGCACAGACGTGAGAGTGGTATTGATCTTGTCAATTTGCCAGCTCTTTGCAGAAAAGCAAATTTGCATAGTTTCCAAATGTCAAACTATTCCATTAACTTTGCATTATGCGTGTCATTAATTCACAGGACTACACAGGTGACAATAAACTCGTTACATGTGGTTGACACATAGGAGCATGACCAGGGTGCACAAGTTGACACTGTAGCGGGAGACAAACAGTTAATACTAAGGTGAGTCCTTCTTTACTGTATATTGTACACATGTAAAATGTCAAATTATAACTAGTGGCATCAGATGGTGTTTTTCCTTTTATGGATCTTTCCAGTGCATGAAGTGATCTGTTCAGCGCATGACATAAAAAATACAATTAACTTGTAGTAGTTTGACAATGCTGACATCTCCTCAACCACAACTTCCTGTGAAGGGATGAGAGAAAGAGAGAGAGAGAAAGAGAGAGAGAGGTCTGGTTTAACACTCAGGGGGCGTTGGAGAGGTTGAAGGGAGGCAGCGTTTTTTGAAAGCCGCTTTCGCACTCCTTGAAGTGGCTCACCGTCTCTGCTACTGTACTGAGAAGAAGACATGAAGGGTAGGAGTGGGTGAAGGTTACAAGGTACAAATCGGCAACTGGGGGAGGGAAAAAATGTGGGGAAATCGTGGCATAATAACTACCTGTAACAGAAGAAGCTTCATCTCCCATCATATTAACCTCAGCGTGAGCCTCAACATGAAACTCTTTGGATATGCCAATTAGTTTGTAGTGGATGTTATTGCTATTTTTTTATCAACTATAAACCACATCCTCTCTAATAGTGTATTAATATCTTTCCTGTTTCATATCTTCTAAGGTTATTGTGGGCTGTTTGTTTATTATGGTGCAGCCTGGCAGACTGTACCACTGGGAGTGGCGTATTCACTCCCTTTTTTGTTGTTTTTATGTTTGTATGTTGGCAAGTCATTTTTTCAGTTTAAGCTGACATAGCTCTAAAAATAGGTGTGGTTGGGAGGTTGATATTCTCACCTACGCATATTTACAAACTCCTACTCCTTACCCACACACACACGCGGATACAGTATATTCACACAAACTGCTCTACTTTGTCGACAACCCACGCTACACAAACAGATATGCCACACGAGACTGAAAATATTCCATTTCACACGTTTTTGCTCAAGTTTATTGTTGATGAGTACCACCAGGCAGGCTTTAAAGGTTCATGACACCCAAAAAAAAAGAAAAACTCAGTTTCTCACTCGAGACAGGGTGACAAATACACTCAGCTGCAGGCTGGTCCAAACAGAAATACAAAATACATACAGAATCCACACCGTGTGAGCTGTGAGTAGCACAAGAGGAAGCAGTGGTCAACCAGTTCTTGGTAGGTGTGAATACACACATACACTCCCTATCATACAGTGTCTATAATACATTAACATTTCCCAGAAGGAGGAATGGCTGCGTAGCACAGCTTTCGTCTGACATGTTCTCATGGCAGAAAGGCAAAGCTAGCAGAGTGACCTGTGCTTGCATCACCACGTTGCTATGCAGCGACAGCACAGCGGGTCCACTATTGTGATTGCAATCAGGCATCCCCAGACAACTATCACAACCAACTAATTACAGGATTAGGTGATCAAACAAGGCTCCTCCAACACCAGCGCCAACTGCACTGCGTATTTTGGCATGTGTCAGTGTGTACCTGTCAGTCTCGCTGAGCGATGTGCAAACAGCTGCAGATTCTGGGGAAAAAAAAAAAAAACACGAAAAGATAATAATATAATCAGGTCTAATGTGAGTGTCTTCCTGTGTGACAACTTCCATAGAAATTCTCTTGTGTTTACTATTTATTTTTGTTCAACAAGTTGGTGGAGCATTGTTTCACGGGTCTGAAAGCCAGCTGTCACCCAGCGATGATGACACAGGAGTGACACATCTTGCTCAATAGCTGTACAGTGTGTTGCTAATGAACCGTGGCCACATGAATGAGGATGGCAGGTAATAATCACAGAAAGGGGGGAGCAACCGGAGGAGAGCAGGCTGTGGAGGGAAGGGCTGGCCCTACTGTATGATATACTGTAGCTGTGTAAGTGGTTGACTAGTGTTACAGTAGTATGATGCCGTATCAACTCTCACACTATCTCCATGCAGATCGTATGAGGAAACCCCAACCAAGAACAACAAGATTAGTCGGTAATCAGATGTGATGTGATACTCTGTACACTCGACTGAGAAGCCAGAATGCAGACAATGTTGTTTGAATACAGGCAAGAATTCAGAAGCAGGTAGGCAGAATGCCACACGAAAAATCACCTTCTCCGAGTTGTCCTTTTTTTCTTTCTATAAGAACAGGTGCTTTGTCAGCTTTGTTAGAAAGCCATTTTCAGATAATCCAGTTTTTTAAATGGTTCATCATCACAAAAAAAATCACAGATTATTCAGTGTAGTACAGCTTATCATAGTTTACTGGTTTTTATAGAAAGATGTATATATTTCAAATGATTGTCACCTGAATGTAAGTTTGTGTAAGTGCATCTAAGACACACCCCCAATGAAACTCTAGACAAAGAAAGGAAGACATAAATGAAACCTGAATTCTTTAAAAGAAGTAGAGAAATAAGACGCAGGTTTAACGTTCACTGTTTTGGTTCAAGTGTGAGTAAGTGTAAAGTGTATTTCACGTTCTGCACAGACTGTAGAACTATACAGAAACTTGAACGTACTTCAGTTTGCCAGGTGGGGACACCAACCAGAACTGAGACATACCCATCTTCCACCTCTCGGCGCGTCTTGCTCTTCATTCTTTTAAAAGCAAAACACTATTTAACCACTTCCTTGATGCTGGTCCAAGTGTTGCTTTGTGACAGAGACGGAATACCACAGGATGATTAATGTCCCCATACTCACGCCATGACATCATGACAGTAGTGGAGCGTAGACTGGTGTGTGATATTCAACACAGCAGTGTCCTGACCTCAAGGCAAACACACACTGTTCAGACGCACGGTTGAGGGACACGGATGGTGCGCTGATGGACCTGCCACATGCTCAACGTGTTCACACACAATCTGTCCTTAGCCTCAGTGGGGCGAGAATGCAAAGATGGAAAATGCTAGCATGTTGGCGTGCGTGCGTGCGTGTGTGTGACAGCTCAGCGATGAGGGTAGGCTGCTGACAAGAGTCTTTCTCAGCAGCTCGGCTCTGTTTGGAGTGTAAACATGTCAGAAAGTGTGAGAAAGCCTCTGTGTGCGCGATGGCGACGGGCTCCTTTGTTTTGGTTCTCAGGGTAAGAATAGCTGATGATGAGACAGGTTAATCTTAGCTGGTCTTTGTGGGTGTGCAGGTGGTCAAAGACGGGGGGTTGACGCCATTAAAATGGTAAAACTGGTGGGCCCTCAGCCAGAGCAAGAGAAGCCAGCGGCTTTTTTAAAATTTTTTCTTCAAAGTTAAACTATGCTGACAACCACATCTGAGGAATCAACAAATACCAAAAATACAAACTTTCCGTAAGCATGCGTCCAAATGAGCTCCACATTTTCCATCATCAAACTGGGATGGTGGTGAAACAAGATAAAGCTGATGCACTTTAATGCCTGAAATATTATATTTGCATTCAAGGAAAATTGGTGGAAATAAACACGCAAGTAACTCACTGAAAGCGATACCAACTGATAAAGCCTCTCTGCAGCCCTTTACTCTATTTCAAATCCATCAAACCTCTATAATGTTCACACTATATAATTATATGACATAATCTCATTATGTCATGGTACATTACTAAACCTCATTAGCCCATTAGTTCCTAGTGGCCAAAGTGATTAGTCAAGGAAGGCCCCGCCCTTTCCTGTACTCCCACTCACTCAGAGAGGAAGCAGGAAGCCGCTCGCGTGTCAGTCATCCTCAGACAGGAAGTGCCTGGGAAATGGCTACCCTTTAATGCTGTAATTATTGTAACTATTGTTTGGATTGATAATCACGCTCATTACAGAGAGATAGGAGGAAAAGGAAGGAAGTTTGAAGCTCTTAGGCTACTTGTTTGAGGCCGCGGTTTGTTCTGTGGAGGTCTGACGGACGTGGAGCTCCGGAGGGATGTGTGTTACTGCTTGGGTGCATGGGAAAGCTTGTTTGTTCGAAGAGGTTTGCATTTGATCTGGGTTTCTCAGAGTAATTATCTGGGCTGGTGCTTCCAGGGAGAGGAGCGATTAACGCAAGCCAGGGGTCAGGATAGGACAGCACTCAAGTCGACTAATAAAAAAACCAAAAAAACTGCATATTCTCTGAAATAAAGCTGAGTAAAGACATGTTCACATCCATGCTGTATTTATTATTCTACATGTATGTGACAGCAAATGTTACTGTTTAATTCACAGATTTAACATGAGATAAGACCATAATGTGTCAGCGTGTCAGGAACTCCTGACATGAACGCTGAACACTGCTCGACCTTTCTAAACCTTAAGCTTTCCTTCTCTTCCCTTTCGTCTTCCAGCCATTGCTCCTTTTCTCCAATGTTATTTTTTGATTTTTGACCTTTCTTCACTTCTTCCTACTGTTACCTGATATATTTTTGTTGTTTGTGTGTTGCTTAAAATCTTTAAATTTCATAAATTAAAAAAATGATTACAACACTTTACAGCAACACTTGTACATTCTGCTTTTTACTTACATGTATGAACAGTTTAAAGTCAGTTTAAAAGAATCATTCCGGGACATGTGCACTCACATTCAGAGGAAATCTACCACTTTGCGTATTAAATATATAGTTACAATCAGCGACTGGTTAGCTTAGCTTAGCATAAAGACTGGAAACGGCTAGCGTCTTGTCGTTTCGTCTTGTTTGTTCAATTTGGGCAAAAATCTTTCTTAACTTCTGTAAGTGTAAAACCATCAATTAGTGATGTAATGAAGCTTTTTGCTGGCTGTTCCTATATATTTATTAAAATATGAGAGTCAGGAGAATTTTCTTCAGACAAAATCTAACATTTCTTACAGTTAGTTCACAGTCCAGAATACAATTGTTCAAGTGTAGAGAAGAATAATATGAGAGCATGGAGTTCACTAAATATATACCTGGAACTGTGACTCGCCATGCCAACTTTCCCTGTGCGTCTGCAAAACACAGGCAAGTGCATGCAGAGGGGAAGCTCATATCACACCTGCTCATCAATTACATGCTG
>JAUBNQ010000015.1:13535593-13558697 GCA_032353495.1 Ctenopoma kingsleyae
GTGTTAATTCTTTATAATGTCACTCAAAGATTCAAGAGTTTAGAGATGGATGAATGAGACAGAAGAATGTCTTTGATAAAGACACTCACGGGCCCTGGGGTAAATGAGCTTATTAGGCAAGCAGGAACACACACACACACACACACACCCAGCTCTGAGGTTGGCTGATTACAGGGGTACATTAGCCCCCTGGGGCCAGTCCATTCAGTGTGGAGCTAGCACTCACACACACACACACGTTTATGGTATTTACAAGCATTTGCATTGCTAAAGCTGTGACTGAGGAGTTTGTTTAGTCCTGCTGGGGGCCACCAGTCCTCACCGTCCCCTCCTAAAGAGCCGACAGGGACGACCGGCTCGGCTCGGCTCGGCCAGGGGTGTCGCTGTGTTTATGGACATTACAGGTTTGTGTGTTTGGGCCTCACTGACATCTAAGGACATGTAGGACAGAATGTTTTTACCAGTCACACTTAATGATCATTACTGTCCCACCTTCTATTGATGGTAACTCTTCATCTTTTACTCAGATCACTGATCTAGACGTCCTGTTGTCATAGATTAGAGTAATATAATCATAATTTATTGATAGGCCTGCAAATGCCTTTCTTGCCAGGTAAAACATAGTGATGTCATTAGATAGAAAATAAATTTATATTACACAATTATTAATCATACCTGACTTTTTTTTTTTTTTTCAACGAATCACTCATCAATATTATAAATAGCATATATAATAGCATTTAACACAATCAAGGCTTTATTTAATGCTTGGAAGGAATTTAACAGATGTAAATTTCATTGCTAACATTGCTAATTTTTAAAAAAAACTCACAAAATAAGATGCAATAATTCATACATTCACTAAAGTTATATTCAGTAGATTATAAACTGGGGCTTTTAACTATATTCACTAACTATGGATAATATTGTGTCACATTTCAATCACTTAAGATTATTTTATTTCTTCTTAATCTTCAATCTACAGTGATTTTTCCGTGTATATTTATACAGATATTTTTTTATATGTTTATATGTCTTTTTTGAAAATAGCACTTAACAAATTTACTGTGTGTTTGCTTTTATTTTATTTCACTTTAATGAATGAATGGACTTGGTGTTTTTTAATGACTAAACATATCTTATTTAATTATGACACAGCTCAACACATAATTTCCAGCAATATTTAATTCACATCCTGATTATGGTCCACTTACTCACCAGATCCCTAAAGCACAAGATAAGGATCTGTTTCTTTCTCAGTACACTAGTCTGATGCAACAGATCAAACAAGTCAACTGGCCAAACAATAGAGATGGAATAAAAGTGAATTAACATCATGAGTGTGTGTATGTGTTAGCCTCCCTCTGACTGCAGTGATGACTCTGTATGGGTTGATAGTTGGCGTCAGGGCCTCCTGCTCAGCCAGAGTCAGACAAAACAAATAGCCAATTTGGTTTTATTGTGCTGCTGGAGGTCCACTTAACCCCAGAGACAGATGACAGAGCAGTGTGACATAGAAACACAGGAGGAGGCAAATGAGACTCAATACAGTCAACACAAATACTGCCAAAATAAGAGCCAACACAGGCACACTTAGGGTAGGTCTCGCTAGTATCCGCTGACCCCTTTAAAATCTACAAGAGAGGATATAAACGACTGAAACCTATGGTGTTTTTGATGAAAGTTAAAAGTAAAACTAAAAGTGTGAACAGGATTTTAGATTATACGTATAATACATTGCTATATATTAAATTAGAGTAAATTAAAGACTAGGTACAGTATGAGTATGAAAAATATTTTAGATCCACCCTGACTGACTACATGCTTAAAATGCTACTGTGTCAGTGATAATAATTTAGTACAAACACCTACAGGTGCATAATGTAAACTTTTACCTGTGATATTTCTTCCATTACTGGTTGTATGTCTCCTTTTATATATATATATATATTATATATATAGATATACAATATTTACAAGGATTCCACCTGATAGCAGCAATGTGATTTGCACATACAATTATTATCTGCAAAGTAAACTACACCAACTAGATACAAATGGTGAAGTAAAATGTATAGTATTGGTTTGATGTGTAGCATAAAACTATGTACAAGCAACTTGAAATTGAATAAACTGGCACAATTCAAGCTCCAACTTTGCGTCTACACATATTAGCACACAATATATCGCCCTAATCCTGTTAAACACACACTCTTACGGGGCAATAAACACCTTAACGGGCACTTCAGAAAAGACACTTAAGCCTATAAATGACAGGCCTGCTGTGCTGTCTGCCTTGACAGCCATTAGCGTTCACCATAAAGGTTGCAATCAGAGTGACCTCTACAGTACAAAATCAAGCTGAATGAAGAGCAGGCCTGCTGGGCTGTAAAGTCCTTCATCACCACTGTACTCTGCTCTATGGAGCCTCGTGTATTGGCCCCATAAACAACATGAGAGGTCCCTATCAGACGCATGTGAGTTGGGTGGGACAGATGGAGCGCAGAGATGGGATAGGTAGGGACTGGTGTATGTAATTAAAGCAGGAGTCACGACTCTGAGGAGACCAACAGATGGAGAGGAGTAACCCCCCCCCTCCCATCCCAATTCCATAGAGGGCTGAGGCTGGCAAGCACAGGAACGCTAAGGGCTCACAGTGTGTGTGTGTGTGCGTGCGGTCCTGGGTGTGTGATAAGCACATGTTCCCTTGGGTGAGTGCTTGAGTGATCTAACAGGGGCAATTAATTTGTTTTATATACAATTTAACTCCTCCGAGCTCCGACAAAGGAGGCAGTCTCCTGGGAGCTCTGAATACTCTCTGATACAAACCAGGACCACAGGGGAGATGCACAATCAGCCGGCGACGAGAATGCCGTTTATGCCCAAGCTTTCATGTGTACTGACGAGGGGTAAGGAGGGGGGCGATCCACATGTAAACTAATTTCCCTGCATGAATATGTAATGGAAACTGATGAGGCTAATGACTCGTAGAGGTGACCTACTTATTTACACAGAGGAAACGGGAAAATCAGAGGCTTTCATCTGTCACACATAAGAGAAATCTCTGATTATTTATGTACAAGCAATGCTTGCGATATCCCAAGAGAGGCTAGCATCTCTGAGACAGAGTCCTTTTAGATCTAATTTACACCTCACTATCTCACTGAGTCATCACTTAGCCTGCAGAGGACACAGCAATGTGACCTTTCCCTCATCGCTGTCTGAAGACACCTGAACACTGGGAAAGTCCAAAAAGATCTAAATGGTCAACACATCTAAACTTAGACAACAACCGATTCATTATCTGGACAAACTGTGTAGTGACATTAACAGACCTGGGAGGTGAGGAGCGTTATAGGACATAAGGAAAATCCCATGACATGTGGTGCTCGCAGTCTTATCAGTCCCCTGCTATGAAAATGTCAGCAAGGCAAACAAGTTCTAGACCTCATCCACCACCACTTTCTGGTGGGACCAGGCGCTAAGCTACCAGTGGTCAAAATAAAAGGCAGAGAGGTTTTTTGCCATCATTCACCACCACAGCCTTCGTGAGCTCGGTCAAACTGTGTTAACCAAAATGTAAATTCAGGCAGCAGTCAACAGGCTTTTTAAAGCCTTAAAGTTGGCTGTGAAAAAACCTGCAGTTTCCTCTACACACACAGAGGGTGGCTTTTGCTTGCTGGTCATTATTGTCTTACTGATGTCGATCCTGTGTCAAGGTTACTCATGAGGGGTCAGAGTGCAAGCCCTCTGCAGCCTGCGTGGATAAACACTAACTACTGATATGAGGACTCAGCAGTCAGTCCCCTCCCAAAAAACTGTTAACTATCCTTCATCAAAACCCTTTTCTCACCCCTTTACCCTCCCTTTTTTGGCCCTCATCTAGTCTCATTAACTCGCCTCCACCCCTGCCCTCCCTCTCCTCTGCAGCAGAGCAGTGATGCTATCTGTCCATCAGTCCATATTGGTCTCCAGAGAGAGCCCAAAGCGCTGGGAACCAGGACCCCCAAACGGTTCTCTGGAGAAAGAGGAGAGACTGGGACAACAGGTTAGTTGATGAAGGGACTGACCCTTTAAAAATCAGCTGGATCCATGGAGGTGGGCATCACAGAGAGCAACAAGCCCCATTGTGTCCCAACCTGGACCTGCTGATAAGGATGGCATGAGTGTCATCAGTCACAGATATGGACAGGAGAAAACGAGAGGGAACAAAAGGACAGAATTAACAGATCGTGGGAGTTATCTAACCAGCTAAAGTAATCTGGACCAGAGGACGTTGAAGGCTGAGCAATATTTGGTATTCTATTGTATAGTGTTGTCTAGTGTGAAACAGATCCTGAAACCAAAACCTCAAGCTGCTTGAAACACAAACAGACATCCAACCTCTTTTACATGAGCATTTATAGTCATTCCTCTTGTCAGAGTCATAACTCATTCTAACAAACACACTCTTATTACGCTGTTTTCTGTGCATCCATGGTAACAGTACAAACAGGAACTACGTTTAGGTAATGCAGCGTGAACGCTCATGGTGCAGATCAAAATATAAACAACTTCAGACTGAAGAAAACAGCACAGGTGTAGCACACGGCACATTCACGGATTCCATAACAACATTATCTGGTGCAAAAAAAGTAAATATCTGAATGTTTTCGGAAGGAAAGTTACAGACGTTTTCTCTCATTTGCCCACGTCAGCAGAGAAAGTATCAGCCCAGGAAAAACTGCAAGCTGCAGATATGACTTTAAGGAAACATGGACCCTCCTCCCTGGAAATGTTCTTCACTCCTTAACCCATTTAGCCTGTGTCTTAATGAGGTGAAAAGCTCTGCTGATCTGACCTCAGACACATGGGTAAATAACACCTTGAGGAATTCTGGGGAATTAACAAAGCACATTTCAGTCTGAATCACTTATGCATAATTATACAGAGAGAAAGGATGAAAGCATCTGTCAGGGAGGAAATCCACCCGTAATCAAGCCAAAAACAAAACTATTAAAAAGGCAAAATGGAGACTGTTAAGTGGTTTGACCTTTAGTGACTCCAGTGCTGGAAGATGTAAAATAGTCCAGGCAGTTTTCATATTAAATACACATTAAAGTTATTGAAGGAAAAATATGAGACAGAGAAAGGGGGGGGGGCAACAGATTAACTTTCCTTTCATGCTCTGATTTACAGCTGTGTGTCAGGTTAGTTGAAGGAATTTAATATAAAGTGATCTATGTATCTTGGCAACTACCTGGTGTGACGAAAGGCTTGATATGAGCAGGTAGATTTCCATTCCTGCATCGCACCAACTGACACCACACATAGCAAAAATATCCACTGTATTGAAGTGGAGTTTTATGCTTAATTTTTGCAGTTTCCCTCTGTGCAAATGGAAGACATTGTGTAACCAGTTTTCAGAAAACTGGTTCAAGATGCAGAAGAGAAACTATCTCAACCCACAGGTAAACATAAAGCTAAACCTGAGCCATCTTTACAGAGAGTACTGTAATGTATACAGTCACACATAAAGAACAGGGCAACATCAACTGCCGCCAGTGTCTGCATTTAATCCATAATCCCTGTATTAACGCATGCTGAGCTGCACACTTGTTCAGGCATGCACCTAGACAGAAGACTGTTATGTCATTTGCACATATTCTGAAACAACTCATCTATGATAAGATGGACAGACTTTGTTCGATTATTTTATTACTGTGTGAGATTCACCTTGGAGGCTTTTAATGATTGGCTTTATCTCCAGAATTTTGACTTGAGTCTACACATATATAACAGACCTCTAATGATTTCATGTCTTCTGATTTTATCTTGGTGCAAAGTTGACAGTAATGGAATCAGATCCAATTTTGTTAAGGGTTGTTCATGGGAAATAGAAGCCATTGTGTTACCATGTATTATGAGAAATTATGTGAAGATACTCTGGTGTTTTTCGGACTCTGTAAACCTGTTCTCTGATCTAGTTTTATCATAGGACCTTGGAGATGGTACCTAACCCCTAAATTAGATTAGATTTCAGACCTTCTCTGTCTTGTTCTCACACTAACTCTGGAAAAACGTAACCTAGGATTGTTTGATAAGGAATTTAGGATTTTGGCCTGGGGTCTGGATGCCCTGACTCTCCCCCTCCTCATCTGATCATCATCTGACTCCCTGCGGTATTAATTCTCCCCCCAGTTAATTACACTTCTGTTTTCTCCCCAGCTCTGTCACCTCTCCCCAATCTACAGATCAATCACCTCCTGTCCACAGACTCTATTCCCCATCAGCCTCTCCTCTCCTGCGCTTCCTGTATTCGCCCCAGCTCCTGTATGCCTCACCTCATCCATCTCAGCTCTTCGTTTTCTTCAGTCAGGCTTGTCTCTCTTGATTCTCTGTTAGTCATCTTATACTCACCTTGTGTCTCCGCTTCAGGCTCTTCAGAACGATTCCCACTGCCCATTAACTCAACCCCCGCTTAATAATTATAGCATAGTTGTCATTAAAACTCTTAACTCTGAGACTTCAGACTTTTTGGCCTTTTAATCAGGGTCTAAAAAACCGAGTGACTCGGCCACTGGTGCTTCTGTCCAATTAAGAGTGGCATCTGACATTTACAAACCTTTACGCCACCTCTGACCTCACACAACCTTACGCACATTTTCTCCAACAGTATCTCTGCTGGTTCCACTTTGAAAAACAAACTCACCATCCGCTTCGCCTCTTACACGACACAAACCTCAGTGTGTTTGCTCTTGCTGAGAGGTGCAAACTCAGATCTGTGTCAGTTTATCTGCAGTTGACAGCACTCCACGCCATCACACAGCCCCATGCAGCTGCAAGTGTGTGAATGCAACAATGGATCTCTCTCGGTTTGCTGTTGACCAAAAGATAGATGTGAGGCTAGTGTTAACTCAGCTCCGCTATCACACTGCAAAGCCCTTGAGCGTATGAAGGGGCCACAATGCATAGCTCCCTCGCACACAAACACACACACACTCATACAAACAAACACAGAGATTAAATCTGGGCTGGCTACTGCTGGCCTCTCACTTTGATGAGCCAGGGAGCCAAGAGTCTGGGTGCTGGATTAAGATGGCTGAACTAGATTCACACACACACACACACCCACATACACGCCACTCTCTCTCACTCCCTAGAGGGGTTAACTCTGATCTGCCATTCATTTACATTGAGTAGTGTATTTTTTCTGAAGAGGACACAAAGCCTCCCTCTACAATGGTTAAAAAAATCCATCTTTGAGATTAACCAGCATAACAAACACTTCGTCATCTGAGAGGCGACCTTTCTCTTTTCTCTCCATCACACACAAGGACCAAGGCCTTCATTAGACTAAGCCTGTTAATAAATTATATGTTGGGTCTAAAGGAATGATCCATATTATTAGAGCTGGTGGAGGCTAGTATGACTGGGCTGTGTTGTATTACACTGTGGAAAGCTCTCTTGATTCTTGTTGTATTGTTTATGGAAGCTGACACTGCAGGAAATAGTCTTGAATTGATGCAGACTGATTTGTCTGCATCGTAAGTTCATAGTTCAAGCATTATTTTCTATCTCTGTCAACCTGAAGATTGCTCCAGATAGATATAATGTTTGATATGGGCCACTTTGACTGTTGTAGCTCAAAATTGGTGCAGATAGATAAATCCAATGGCGATGTGCAATGTAAAAGCAAGAGTACAGTATGTCAATCGTGTATGAATAGTTGGTGGAAAAAGTTCAGCCTCATATGACAAGTAGATATCAAAAGTTGATGTGATTATGTATGATTATTTCTGTGGACTTAGTCCCCCAGGGCAGTGTTTTGGGGCCATTGCTTTTTTTTATTATACATTAATGATTGAAAATCTGTCCAAGCATGTGATATATTCTGTTTTTTTATTGGAATTATCCTGCTGCAATAATGTCTCACAAAGATGAAGCTTCTGTAAAGAATATAATAAGTACTGAGGTGGGGGAGATTGCTGTTTGGCTTCTGATAACAAACTTTCTCCTCATATGGTAACAATAGAGCCAATCTATCTGTCTATCTATCTATTGTATCTATATAGCACAATTAACTTAAAGTGCAAGGTGGAAGATCCATCAATAAGACTTATGTAGTGCACACCTGGTGCCATCTCTTGCCCAGGCATACGACATCACACACTCTTCACACTTCTTCCATTGCTACATAGTCTATTTTCATTCATAGGCAAAATTGTAATAGAATAAAGTTCATTTGACCTGTCAGTGGTTTCAATGCGACTGATTGTTGTTTGCTATGCTGAAGAAAAAATTTCTGTGAATGAGCTAATGGATTAATGGGCATCATTTCAGCTACATTTTAGTTGTTTTTCCTTATCACGTCTTTTATCGAGGTTGGATTTCTTCAGCTTAATGAGACCAACAGAAGCATTCAGATGTCTGTCATTAAGAGATTTAGAAAACAGTTGCATAAACACCCAAACCAGTTAGTATACTTGAACAGAGGCATGCCTGGGGTGTATTTGACAGTAATTGAGCAACAGTGTCTGGCGTTAAGGCCTGTAGGATTACTAAAGAGAAAGAGTGAAAGGCATCAAGAGCACTTAAGCATCCACCTGATCCCTCGCTCACAAACGCACTGAGAAGAAACACACACCAATCACTTAAACATCCACACCTGTAATTAGCCATTCTGGCATCAGCTGGCAACTGCCAAGAACCATGCACATGCGTGCAGATGTGTGTGTGTGTGTGTGTGTGTGTGTGTGAGAGAGAATGCACGCTTACAGGTGTTTTTTACTTTGACAACTTTGGTTAGCTAATGAACATGTGAAAGTAGGTCAGAGTACTGTGGGTTAAAAAAAGACACAGGAGGTACGCTATATTCCCAAATATCATAACTTAAGCAAGAACACAAAAGACAACAGATAAAAAGGGATTGTATATGTGTATTTTTTTTATTTACCAGGAATTACATGAAATATTTGATTGGGTTCATTACTTTGGGTTCCTGTCCTGTCTTGAGATACAGGACAAGTCAACAAATTTGGCTCTTAACAAACAAGACACAATATGTTTGTATATTGCAATTTCATACAATTTTTGCTGAAAAGTTTTTTTTTGTGGCAGCTAGCTGTATAAACCTGCTTTTTTCCTCGTGCTAAGCTAGTCTAAACATATCCCGAGGCAATCTCTGCACTGAAACCGATGTATTCCAAGAACTGAATATCTATGTTGAAGTGCTGCTTCATTCTCTCTGATGAAAGTTGATCACTAGGTGCCCATGTCTGCGAAATGCCTGATCGAGGCTACGTAGGAATACAAACATGTGAATGAAGTGGAAGTCATCTCTAGACATGTACATAATATAGCTAACAACAACCTACACAAGGAAATACATTACAAATTCGTCTAGTGTAATTTGGCAACACCCTGCATCTCTGTTTTACTAAGGTTTTTTAAAACGTACCACTTCAGATTCATCCAGCACCTATACTATTACGAGCAAAAAGGGGGTGAAGGAAGAAGAGAGAAAGATGAGACATAGAAGAGTCTGCCAAGCTCCACGCACCTCCTCATTGCCTTCCAGCGTGGATTTAGATGTACATTATTGTGCTTTCCCATGTTTATTGTCCTGCTCAGAAACCATTCATTCTGTTCCGAGGCATTAGTCAACAGATTTTTTTTTTCCCATTACCCCTGCAGTCTGCCACCAAAGGAGATGCAAAGCTAGGCGAAACAGACAAGGTAAGGTTGTCACGAAAATGCCTTCAACATCCGAGTTAATGAAGAAAAGAGTGACGAATTACAGTGAGTATGATCACTGTAATTGCTTGTGTTTACATGTATAATGAAATACAGCTAATGCTAATATTGTAAGCCAGTTTAAATATGCCATGTTATCATTTCAACCACAAGAACTCTGGGCTTTTAACTTGCTTAGCCCTAAAGGTATAGACATGTTCTGACTGTTTGGTCTTAATGCTGATAAAGACGGGGCACACCCCATACCTTGCCATGGTTGTATACTAAAAGCTTAATGGTATTAACATAAGCCCTCTGCAATCAGATATGAGCCTGTATACTCAAATACTGTGTTGACATTTGGAATTAGCGATACAATTTTCCAAACCTTCTAGAAAAAATAGCCAAACCAATTACTTATCCCTGTGCTTAGAGTCTCTTCTCTTGTGAAAGTGACAAGTTTTCTTCCATCTTTGTTGAAGGCAGACATGGACAATGACACAAAAGTGAGATTTGGACTTTATAGACATTACTTTTGAACAATAATGCTAATAATATTTCCAATGAAGATTAGAAGCTACAGCCCGTGAACTCTTCTAAAATAATTTTAGGCACATTTGCATCTTTAGTAAGATGCATTTATTGATGCTTAAAGTTCTGTAAGAGCATGTGCAGGGAATGCTACGAACTGCAGTCTGTGTCACAGTTACAGCCATCACGCTAAAAAGAGACTGTTAACAATAAAAACTGTTAACTTTGGCTCTGTGGCTGAGAACAGAGAGAGAAAAGAGAGCATGTGACACGAAGGAGGGGGTGAAAACGAGACATGACATACAGGACACTTTCATAGTTTCACTTGTTAGGTTTTTGCAGAATCTAATCACCATCTAGTTTGGTGAAGATGACGCTGACATGACATGATAATCTTATACAAGAAATAACAGACAGATAAAAGTCATTTGGGAAAAAATAGGTTGTAGAAAATTAGAGGGCACAGACAGATTGCTGCTGTAATTCAACAATAATTTGTCAGAGGAAGCGATTCCCTCTGGAGCGTTGCCAAGTCAGGGTATTTTACAATCACAGGAGACCTATCATAACATCTTTATTCATTCTAATCAAACCTGGCAAGTGTGAATGTATGAGTCAGACCTCACACATAGTTTGACACAAAGCCTGTAAGTTTTCTTCTATATGTTGAAAAGACAGTTGCTATTTTGGGAGGATGGTTTCACTCAGGATGCCTTCTTTGTATTATGACTATTTACAGATGCTTGCTGTTGGTGAGTGTGTACTTTCACCACTCTTAGTTAAATGATAAATGACTTAAACAATTAACTCTGTCAAAACTACTGTTTTGATAGATATTATCAAAGTCATAAAGTCTACATTGACATTTTTCATGAATGAAGCGTTTTTAGCTTTCAAATAAGCCATCAGCTTAGTTAGTAGGTCATCTGCATGTATGTTATTAAGTTAACAGTGCTATATGTTTCAGTTAGAATGATTGAGCTGTTGGCTGGCTGCTGCTTTCTAAAGACTTCCTTTAAAAGTGCCCCCTCTCTGACTTTGTCACTTCTCTTCACAGGTCTCTGTCACTGTACACAGTGTGCTACACCAAATGAAAGGCTCCACTTAGAAAACAACCTTCACTAACCACAATCCAAAATTAGCCTGCAGCACCTATGAGCTGCAAGATATTTATAGAACTGCGAATGAAATCAGTAACAGTTTCCATAGTGTGAATAAGACTGAATACTATCTACCTATAGAAAACGCCCATGTTCCAGGATCGATTATCAGAGGCCATTTATAGTAAAGAAGACGTTTCAGACCAACGATCAATGCTGCACCTGAATATAAAAAGTAACCGTTAAGTTTATGTTATGTTCATTTATACACGTAGCTTATTATATACCATGACGACAAACAGTTGAACACAATATAATAGCGTGCAGAGCCACTTGTTGCCTTGTTAAGCTTAATTAATGTGCAGTGTCAAGGAGAGAAATACATTTACAATACAATACATTTGAGCAATTAATTTAAAAAAGTAGGAGCCACATATGTCTCTTAGCAAAAGACTTGGTCTGGGACAAAGCATCCAGTCGAATGACCCATTTTAAAAGTATACATATTATATTTTTGGATTGTACTTATTGATGTATTAATATTTAAAATGTACTATTGTTGCAGCTGGTGAAGGCTAATTTTAGCCACTTTGGGGCTAACAATTTCCCCAAGGGCATCAATAAAGTATCAGTTATTATTTATATACTACCAGATGGCTGATCCATAATAATCATCATTCATTTATTGGTGTTTTGTAGTAAGACTACACATCTGGAAAGTAACTCAATCTGACAAATAAATGTTGTTGAGTAAAAAAGTTTCCTTCTGAGTAACATAAAATGAAAGTACTGCCATAAAGTACAAGTACACGAAAAGTACAGTTCTTGAGGAAATACACATGTATTTTCCACCATTGCTGGAGGTTGTCTGTGTGAACACTTATTTGTCTATATGTACATGTCAACACACGTGTGTCTTGTACATGTCTGTGAGTGTTTACAGTTTCTTCTGCAAGTCTATACTCAGTGCTACTTTGTGTGTGTGAGTGTATGTGTCTTTGCATGCCTGTGTAACAGAGCCCTGGTTGGGCCTGAGTGGTTCTGATCCATCCATGGCTGGTGTTCGCATCCAGGGCTTCTCGATTCCGCTTTGTGTGTGTATGCGTGTGTGTGTGTGTGTGTCCTGGCAGGAGGTTGGCAGCCGGTGTAGTCATGGCTGGCAATGGGCCACCCCCAACCCCCTCCCTAGACTGTCTGAGAGCACAATGGGCGATCCAGTAAAACAATACAGGCCCAGGAACAAGGCCCTCTATAGAGCGAGTGACACACTATCCCTGAAAGAGAAACACTCCAAAACGCAGGGCGACTCAAACAGAAATAGAAAGCTAATTTCTATCCCCTCCACCACTTTACTCTCTACCTGTTACTCCTTTCGAAGCCAACGGTATTGCTTTACTTTAGGGGGTAATTGTTATTTAGTTACGCATCCAAATTGGTAATTTCATCTTATTGTTTGTTTTTTTTTTCTTCAGTTCTTCTTATCCATTCACATTCAATGGGTGCAGTCAGAAAACTAAACAGTTCGCCTTATCTTTGAGTAAAAACAAAAAACAGAAATAGTTATAGGCCTCATTTATCCACAACAATGACTGCCAGGATGATGACTAAATCTGGATATTCTGTAGTATTTTTCTTTCAGTCTGATGTGCGGAGTAACCGGATAATCACAGTGAGTTGTTATTTTCTTACCACTCTTACTATTTACTCTGTCATTTCTGTTGTGTTAGTCATTTTCTGTTGGTGAAGGACTTTATTTTGAGCTAACGAATAAATGGCCGACGTATCCAGCGGCCCTTATGCCATTTTCAGTTAACAGTGAAGACTACAACAATTTGCAAAGCAAGTGATGGCAAACGAAAGAAGTATTGGTTTTTTTTGTTTTGTTACACGGACATTTACCAAAGGAACCCGGAGAGCTGGCCTCAAATAAAGGGCTGCTCATTAACGTTAGCAGCCTAGCAAGTTTACTTTATCTAACTCAGTAATTCTATTAACTAGTCCTATTTACAACCCTGAGTCTACTTACTTACTTATGTATTTTTTTATTACATAAACTAGAACTAAATATTAAAGTTCGGAATGACAGTAGGCTAGGCACAATAAAAAGCATGTTGCATGAGCTGTATACGCAGTAAAGCTGAAGACCCACCTCCCTCCAGAATACACCACCCACCAACACACATGCCCGTGCACACACACATGCAAGAGAGCTCCCCATGCAGACATATAAACCAAACTGTGACCTGGCCCCGCGGGTCTGACAGGTAAAGAAGAAGAGCTGAGCAACCTGTCGATGCAGGTAGAGAAGCATTCCACACTGTCCCACGCACACAAACACAGAAAAAGGGAGTGTGAGGAAGTCAGCGCTGCACACATTGTCATAGTCAAGATCTGCCACTACGTCTATGTTTGTGAATCACAGCGTAATTTAGTCATTTATCAAGTGCAGCAGATCTTCCTTTTGGTGCCCACTCGCTACCACCAGCGACAAAACCAACATCCCTTTCTCATTTCTATCTCTGCTACTTTCAGAGCTGTCACGAAGCAAAAATCAAAATCTAAGTCCTCCAAAGCAAGAGCAGCCTCCAGACATGTATGCCTGATCAGAAATCTAACATGTCCCTTGTTTGCAGATGGAATCAGTGCTATATTTATCAAACACAGCCCATCTCCTCTTCCCTGTTCCCCTCCTCGGGCTACCAGGCATATCAGAAATGAGTGGCATATCGGCACATTTATCACACCTATCGCCATCACCATCACTCTGCCACACATCTGCCCAACCCAATACACACGCCGCCAGACACACACCTCAGTTACATTACCACTTATTACATATTACACAACTGATAAGATCCCTTGTTCTGATAGCATCACCTTGCCCCAGAAAAGGTTGACAAAACGTGTCAAACCACTTGCTCGGAGTTTTTAAAACATGCCGACATGTCATACTAGACTGTTAGAGGAAAGCAATCTAATGGTTTTTGTACCACTGTACAAAGTGCTAATAAAATGTGTAAATTTATTCTATCTAAACCTTCAGACGAAGAACAATGTAAATTTTTTTAAATGAATGCCATAATGCATATTTTCAATATTATATCATATTTTGCTTAATAAAAGGCCATCGACTATATATTGTACTCATTATGTTTCTAATCATCTAGGTTAAACACTGTTGAACGTTTACATCACAGGTTGGTGTGTGGTCAGGAATTGTCTGTTTTACTCGTTGCCGCACCCAGCTCTGATGTCGTTTGTTTGAGTAAAGCGCTTAGAATCACAAACTGTTTTCCCATATGAACTCGTGAAAATGTCTGGAGAATCAGGTCCAGTCACAACAGGTGTCACAACAGGTGTCAGACATGTTCTCACCTACTGAGAATACTCGCGCCCGTTTGACTTAGGTGAGGGGCGGCACCTGCACAGCGTAAGTATGCTGCAAATATCGCAGTGTTTTGGTTACAGCACGACGAAGCAGTGGCATGATAGAAATGACATCAGCACACCCACTTGCTTTCAATGAATTCACCGGACAATGACCTGCTCTATTCACACATAGGCTGGTCCGCCATTACACAGACTTTGTATGAAGGCGCTGACAGGGTACCGCCTGTTTAATGTTCAGTCCAACTGCTTCAGACTCCTCCAGGTAGAGGACATAGGAGATCTTCTAGATAGTTTCATTTTTAAAACTTAAACTCTCAACATTGGCTCCTGTTTCTTTGCTTGAAAGGTTTACGTGCATCACTTTAAGGCATAACCAGACCTGATGATAGAAGAGCATGCATTAAATGTAAAACCGCATCATTACTTATGCGGCTTCCCACACAAAGTATATCGTTTATGACCTAACAGTACATGACATCCACCCTTAACTGCTAAGCACTTGTGCATTTAAGATAATGAGATTTAAAAATGTCAGTTAAGTTGAAAGTGACTGAGGCTGAATGTTTTCAGTGAAAGAGTGTGACCATACTGTGCGCTGTGCTGCATTCTATCATCTTAACCAAGGCTCCATTAAATAAAGTAGTAGTCTTCCATCCAACTGCCTTCCTGTCGGCGTGACTCAAGAGCACCACGCTGTAATGCAGGAGCTCTGACTAATTGGAATATATCTGTCTCACTTCTCCAATCACACCTGACATGTTGCTCTGAGGGGAAAAGTGGTGAGGTGATGAGATGAAGAGGCCCCTGGGGGATGGAGATCTTCTCCTTTACCTCTCTCCTTCCCAGCAGTGGGGTAGAAGACCGGGAGGCAGGAAAAAACTCAACTCAAGAACTCTTGAAGAACTTTGTTGTGCCTGGATTTGAGGGAACAACTGAGACAACAACTGTTTCAGGAAGAGCTTCATTCTCGGCCTCACTATTTTTCATGTCAAATCTTGCCTCATCTGTTAAGGAATGTGAGGAGTGTGTCCAATTTGCTGAGTGAAGCTCAGTGGTTCAACATTTTATTGCCACTTCAAAGCAGCGTCGTATCATATCTGCATCAGATACTGGATAAAACAAGATAACACACCTATGGTATGTAAAAGGTACACACAGACACACTTGCACTATGTCTTTAGATCTTCATGCACTTCATTCATTTTACTTCTGACTATGAATTACAGAAGGTGTGACTCACCTTTCACGTATTCTACGCACTTGATGTGATGTCTGTAGGATGTAGGTGATGCAAGTGGATTAGTATGTGTTTATATGCATGAATTCTGTGCTGTGTGTCTTTTAAGTTTAAAATGTAAATCAAGAATGTTAATGTTGCGAGTAGCCCCGCAGCGAAGGGAACAAAATCAACCAATGACTTCTGTCGCTGTTAATGAACAGTTGAGCATTCCTTCATGCAATAGCGAGTGCACACGTGCACACTCCAACACACACCTGTCCTCAGCTTTCCCAGGTGTTCCTGTCTCTCTGTAGCTTCACAGAAATGTCATAACAGGACATTGTTACACTCCTTTTCTTTGTTAAGATCACTGCAGTGACTCTGGGATTTAATCGTCTTTGCTCTGGTTTTGAAATGCACAAGCTAAGTGCTCAAATAGATATAGGTAATCTGAATCAGGCTCACACACCTGCACCACAAGCCCCTCCCTTTTACACCTGTCCCCACAGTGGCAGAAGGCAGGTAATAGTATGCATCAGCAGTGGTGATTGAGTTTTAACTACCAGCTTATGATCCTGGTTGGGTGAACCTTGGCGTGACCCCTGGTGACCCCACCACTGCAGTTCACAGCTCCTCGGAGCTGACTCTGGCATCGCCCTGAATGCAGCTTTAAATGAAGGCCATTATCCAGTTGCACAACCTCCCAAACTGAAGTCCCACTGGAGCTCCCCTTAGGGGCTGGCAGGGGTGTCCATTATGGGTCTTCAGCCAGGAGTTAGAGGGGGAAGGGGGCATTCATTACGGCTCTGGGGGATGTAATGTCCAGATGGCCAGGTGCTACAGAGGAACCTGTCCTATACCACAACAATCCCAGCTTTCATCCCCAGGCCACTTCAGCCCTCCACCGACCCCGACCTGGTGGTCACACTGGGCTGGTCAAGCAGAGAGAAGAGGAGGAAGAAGAGTGAGACTGGGAGGTGTGTCACTGATTTAAAGAAAGATTTAAACCTCATGGTTGTGGACTGCTCTGAAAATAATTTGCCTCACCATGAGCTCATCATATTTCTGAGGAAAAAGTATGCAAGGAATCTATGGCAATGTCAACAGTGCATACAGAGATGTTCCTGGATCTTCAATCTGTCAACAAGTCTATGTGAGGCACAACTGACAGATAGTTTAAATATACCACTTGCTACATCATCTTAAACAGTCATTCTGCTTCTCTTTGAGACTGGAATTACCCGAAGCGAAGGTAGAGAAAAAAAAAAAAATCTATTTTCAATTCCCTGTTGCTCAAGAGCTTGGCAAGTATAAAGCATGATACGCTCTCATTCCAGCCCTTCACCACTCATGCAAACGCATACATACAGTCAGAAACTCACACACTTCCCACCCACATGCATACAAATCCCACCCCAAAACACACAGGCCCATTGTGAAGCCACAAAACAGAAACAACAAGCCGCTCAAAAAACACCCAGGGGACTCGCAATTCACTGCTCAATCAATCTAACCGCTGTGCGAGCAGACGCGCACGCTCACTCTCACAGACACTTAAGGCACATTTAAATGCAACAAATATGTTTTATGACAAATGAATGAAAAACATGCGCACACACAGAAAACACACAGAGGATCACTACGCTGCATTGCCCTCAAGGGACAGGCCAGCAAGTGCAGATATAGGATTACTAGAATTGACGCTTCAGTCTTTCCATTGTGAACGTGAAAATCCAATGAGGGGCCTCTAAGTAGATGCACTCACACAGAGAACCTGTTCTAAGGGAGCTAATTAAATCTAAACAGGCGCTGACATTGATTTGAGAGGCCATTACCATCCCCTCATGGTTATAGAAGCCTCATATGTTTTACAACTGGTGTTTGCGAGGCAGGTCATGGCACCGTAGGGTTAACGGTTGAAAGGTGGCAGCAGAAATGGCCACAGATAATATATGTAGAAGTAGAAGAAAGGGCGAAATCATTTGAAGAAAGTGATTCATTTATGTACTTACAGTCAAAGAAAGAAGCAAACATCAACCTAAAATTGTTCTACTACATGAACTTTCTCATAAAACCTCAAGTGTATCATTTCCCGGTCACAGTGTCAACAATCCATCAGTTTTGCTGCGGTCTGCACTTCCAGAGAGAGAGGAGTTAGTCACTAAACACACTAAAGGGGTTCAATAGGCCAGAAATGAGTAATGCTTCCACAGAAAGGTACACTTAAGCGACTGTCATTCACCTGAGGGAGGAGCAGGTGACGTGTCTTAGGAGCAGCAACTTTTAGTTTCAAATTAAGACAAATTTGCTCATGCTGAGACACACACAGTGGTAACGTAGTGTTTTGTGACCAATAAATCACTCTAAGAATGAATTATTTAGGGTACAAATTCTGAAATCATAGCATTGAATTGAATGAATAGGGGAATTCTCTAAAGGAAGAAGTCTTGAATTTTATGGAAAATCCTTAAAAAAACACAACACGGCAGGTGTTGGATAAAGTCCAACAGTTGTTTCCTCTATTTATTAAATATCAACTAGGTTCAAACTCATTTTGCATATTATAAACAATAATCATCACCTGGTCACAGGTCATTTAAATTTTAGTTTCATGTTTTCAGTGAGTGTAGGAAGAGGGGAAAGAAAGGGGGAGGGAATGTAATCAGAGAGTACAGGAAAGGTACAAGTGTCACCCACAGTTTCAGTTGCCACTCCTGTAATTAACATAACATCTGACGGCATCAGTTAAACTGTGACTGAGCAACAGTGGGTGTCTCAACCTGCTTTACGAACCGGGAGGAACAATAAAAAGGACTTTTCTAAGAGGAATATGGAAGTAAAATGAACCAAAGAGTCATTTCTGGTGTTTCACAGTGAGAAAAGTCCTGATCGAGTATCTGTGTGATATGTGTTAATAACTCATAAATATCCCACAACATCCCCTTCTCACCCTTCACTGGAGTTACTTGCTTCAAGGTACTGACATGTAGATGAAGGAAAGTTCAGATAGGTTTGTTTTCTCTGCTTGAACAGCACACATGTGGCACAGGAAGTGCAATGTGCAATGTTAATCTGCTGTTAATGCTTTTCTTAGTTCGCATTTGCATTTTAGTCATTTAAAATAGTTTCGCTGTGCTGTTTGTTATGAGTTTGCTATGTTTTTAAAGTCACAGTTACTGGAGCAATGATGAAGCTGCTTAGTTTGAATTAATTTCCTGGAATGAAACCAAGAATGTTGAGCAGTGCCTCAGATATTGAATGAGCAAAACCATCT
Source organism: Ctenopoma kingsleyae (assembly GCA_032353495.1). Lineage (NCBI taxonomy): Eukaryota > Metazoa > Chordata > Actinopteri > Anabantiformes > Anabantidae > Ctenopoma > Ctenopoma kingsleyae. The sequence goes on from JAUBNQ010000015.1 coordinate 13,554,822, forward strand.
GTGTATAGGTCCAGTTTAGCTCGCATGCTAACTGGCTAGCTCTCTGACTAACTTAAAATTTAAAGCCCCTATTGCAATACATTAGGCATTAATTCCTTAAAATTCTCTATATCTCTCTTTATTGAAGCAAAACTACAAATCTTCCTGCAATAATCAACCTGACAGGTCATAAAAAGTAATATCTTCCTGAGCACAGCGTGATTTAAGTGCAGCACCGTTTTGTGCATTGCTCCCGTTACAATGAACGTAAAGATGTTGCATAGTAAGGAACTGCAGGTAATTCAGTGACGTGTTGACTAAAACTGACATGATGTGCACACTTCACTTCTGCTGCTAATGCTATTGCTAGCTGTTAAACAGAACCTGAAGGATGCTACTGCCAACGTTACCTATTGAAACCTGGAAACCATCGTTTTCCAAAAATGAATTTGAAGCCATCTTTTTAGACATTCAGTACATGAAAGGCTCCGCTTTGCTGTACTGTGACGTGAAACTATATTTAGTTTTTCTTTACAGTTTCATTGTCGTCAGATAAGATGAGATGAGATAAGATGAACCCTAAATCATAGCTCATTGGTCTGCCAATAAAAATTGCTTTAATGCCTTGTTGTTTTAGCACACTGTGTATGGTGGGAGATAACAAAAAAATACCATATCCCATTTGTAATTTCTCTGTCTGACATGAATGGCTTTTGCAGTTCACATTCACATCATTAACTGTCTTATCTGTTTTAATGGTCTGCTGTGGTTATGATACAGTTCACAGGCGTGAAAGTGTGTGACACTGTAAACTTAGTGTAAGGTAGTCGCTCTTATCTGCACAATAGGTCACATTAAGTCAGCTTAAGAGATTTCCAGTGATTGCTACGCTCTCGCTCAACTTTCACACCTGATTAATTGCCAAGTGTGAAAAATATCGCCAATAACAAACAACCCTGCACTGTGACAAGACGAACATATGAAAAGAAAATGCTTTTGAAAACGTCTGGCTTGTCCAAACTCTATTTATCTAACTTCTCTTGGTATGTGGGAGTTTTTCTTTTTCTTTCTCGTGGGCCAACAATTACAGGAATATTTTCATCTCCCTGGAATTTAAAACAATACCTCAGAGAGGAGAGGAGCACATAATGCAGAAATGTTGTTAATGTGAGGGAAAAGCCCTACGTTTTGGCAGAGCAGAAAACTCACGGAGTGATGGAGATGGATGTGATAAAGACAAGCAGGCAAGAAAAAAAAAATACTGTTGAGATGTATTTTCTTATTATGAAGATTCAGAAGCTTGTCCTCCTTTTCCCTCTATTTCTTTTTCCTCCCCTCAGGCTGATCTCGTTCTTGCATGTCCAGACCGGCTCGAGTCAGTCCCGGGTAAAACCAGTCACCTGAGTCTTCCAATTCATCTTACCCCACCTCTATCTCCCCTTTTGCTCAACTACCCTGAGGCAAACCTCCCCCTCCATCTGGCACCATGAGTAAGAACAGGAGAAACCACCGGGGTGTTCTACAGTATTCTGTACTGATGAAACAGTACATAAAACAATGCCCCCACTGTTCAGCCAAAGTTTTGTATGAAACAACTTTTTTTTCAGTTGATTTACAGAAACGTTGTTCCAAAATGAACCCATGTATGCATTTGACAGTCCAAACTTTTGTTTGTCCCACTGCTCTCACCGCTTGGCGACAATAGGCCAGCTCTCAAGGTTAAGCTGCAGATGTGTTAATGTGCTAAGACCGTGTGATCGGGCTTTTTAAGAAATTTGAAGAAACAGCCGAGTGAATAGCAGAGGAATAAAAGAAAAGAGAAAGGATGTAAGAGGAAAAAGCTCATTTCTACCGACATGAACGGGCTGCTTAAAGGGGACAGCGGGCCAGAGCAGCAGAGAGTGACAGAGCTACAATGGAAACACAATGGAGACTCCTACCCCCAACGCCAGCCATCTCCCCTCACTGGGTTTTTTATCCCACTGTTGCCCCTGCCAGGCGTCAGCACAGGCCAGGCTTGTTCAGCAGAGCCGCAATAAGACAACACTAATAAATGCCAACTGGGGGGAAAAACAACAAACAGCTTACACTTTCAAATTTTACACTGAACTAGTCAGGGCTAATTCCTCCTCCAATGTTTAGGGGAAAACATCAACCCTCACTAACCCCTTCCTTTTTCTGTCAAACTACCCCATCCCAACCCCAACCTGTTTATCCACTGTCAACAATACAAGGCCTGCCGTTGGAGCGAGGCACCTGCTGCTTCCTGGTTCACGGCTGGTGATTGGGAGGTGTTCAGATAAACAAATTCTGTCTTGGTTCAGGTGTTGACAGCGACACATTCTCGCTTTTCACCTGCTCTCTTTCTTACGCAACCTCACACTGCACTGTGAGTTCTGCAACGCTTTTCTTTTCTGACAGATTAGTTTCTCTTGCTGGGGTTAAGCATGTTTCCGAGTGTATACGTGCGCTTGTCTTTGTGTGTCTTTACTTTGCTTATTCTGCAGCTTAGAAATTGCTTTCGCAGGCATCATTAAGTGCAACGCTCCAGAACCTTCCCTAGAGCAAAACCAAGATGAACTGTTTATCTGTCTATTACAGTAGAAACCACACCCACCCTTATATTACTATCATGTGCAAAGCCGCAGTGGAAGAATTTCCCTTAACTCAGAAAATCAGTAAACAACTGTAGCTCAGATGAATCATCACCAACATTAGAACATGAAGGCCTCAGGTAATCCACAAATGAAAATGACTAATGACTTTAAAGAATGTTTTTTAGTAATCCAAAGGAGAGCTTGTGTGTTCAGTTCTCAGTTTAATGTTGAGGAGATGCATTTGTGGCAGTAGAAGCTACGGTGGTTCGCGTGACTGTCACTAGAGGTCAAGGTCTATTCGTATCATTCTTATTGCTCCCTCAACGTTTAGACTGCACTCAAGTAAATTAGAGGCCACGGTGAACACACACATCTTCCTTCAAGTTCGTCTACTGTCTGAGACTGCTCTCTATGACCTGACGCCTGAGCTTCGAACAACACACAGCAGCTTGGGTTGTGTGACTGTTATTCGGTGACTCATTAATTCTCAGTACACAAACATCAGCCACAACATGAAATTCACCTGGTGGTTTCTGATGTTGACCCCTGTCCACCGCAACTTTAACATGTGTATGAAATAAGAACAGTACGTTTCTTTTTTAGATGTTTAGATAACTGTTGTATTTCACCATGCAGTTCATATTCAGCATCGTTGTCGAAAAAGAGTGAGATACTGAAAGATTCTGCAAAGACAGGTTCATTTCAATGACAATGCTTTTTTAATATTTTTTCCATTACCATTTTTGAAAATTTCACTTTCACATGGCAATTATGACTGAGGTTAGGGAAACTATGCTTAAGGCATTCTTAGGGTTAAGCAACAAGCACACTCGGTTAAGGTTTGGGAATGATGATGGCCACAATTACTTAAAGAAAAAAAGCAATGTTAATTTTTAGTTGTGTGATGGGAACACCCTTATTTTCAGCCTTGCTGCACACATGACCCCCCTTTCCTGCAGTTACTGCATGTTTGCATTGGATGTACTGAACATCCTGGGGTGTGGAATCATCCTGTATGGTCATAATTCTTCGGACACTATCCTGCCTGGTTCCAATTTTAGTTCCTGGGTCATAGCTTCTGCTGAACAGTCGTGACTCTCAGGGATATCCTACGCCAAAGACCATGTCATAGAGAACTCTCGATGCAAACACAAGACTTCTTTTATACCATAGGTGTAAAAGCAGTTTTTAATACGAGCCTCATTGAATAGATGGTGCTGCTGCCCTTTATGATAGTTTTGCTTTGTCATCACATCACATCATTGCTTTTGACTTACGTATTATTATGAGAACTGCATTC
>JAUBNQ010000015.1:13565023-13580506 GCA_032353495.1 Ctenopoma kingsleyae
CTAAAATCTTGTACATTGTTTGTAAAATTCTTAAAAAACACTATAGTAGTTGTGTTTTTGTTGTTGTTGTTGTTTTTGTGTGTGTGTGTGTGGGGGGGGGGTGTATGACTAGTAAGCTATTTGTCATCATATCAACATATACTGGACTTTTTATCTAACCCTAACCCTAACCCTAACCCAACTGATGAGTCAGACGGACTAGTGTAACTGACACAGAACTATAAACATACTTTAATAAAATGCAGGTATGGGTTTGTATTGTGAGACGGGAGACGAATCATTAACCCACAACACACAACATGTTCCCCCACATGTGACCACACTGACACAGATTGGTCCATTGTTCAAACCAATATTACTAATACACTGTATGCAAAAAGAGCACAACCTCAACCAAGACATGAAATGTTCGACAGAAACCTTTTGTAGTGTACAGAAATGTGCGATGAAACAAATGACATATCCTGTGCAAACAAGTTTCTACTTCCTGTGGTGTGATGTTCGTCATTTTTAGCACAGTGGGGAATTAATGTAAAGTCTTTTATCCCTACCTACTTAGAAAATGCAGTACTTCTATACATACCCTTGCTAGAAATTATGCATTATTATTTCATAGATTTAACACATTTTTTAAAGGAACTCAGCAGGTTTTTTATGACTCCAAATGAAAAAGATTGTTTTTTTAACATCATTTTGATTAAAAAATGTGTATTTTAGCATTTAAAGTCAGCAAATTCCTGAAAGATGTTGACCCCAAATTTGACCTGACCTCTGCTGACGGTGACAGCAGCCCTGCCTCTATGATGATGGACTACTCCTGAGAGCCGATTACACCCACAAATCTGTCATCATCCTCACCTGGCAGACGCAGGAAGAGCGAGAGACAGACGGAGAGGGAGACAGAAATAAGTGGTTTGTGTCGTCGGATGACAATGATGATGGAGGAAAGAGGAGAAGAGATCACAGAGAGTTCGGCGGTCCGTAGTCGTCCTCACCTGAGCCAGTCGCTGCACATCCAGTCACCCCTGCCAGACGTTCACAGCCAAACACCAGAGGGAAAAAGGTCAGCCAGAGGCCACGGGGTCCCATCAAGGGGCAAAGCTCTCCTCAATCCCTCTATACACACACGCACATATACACACACTATTCCCATCCTCATTCCACATGCCCCCTTGACCTCACTATTAAAACACAGGAGCAAATCTCCTGATTGGTCACAGCGGCTCAGAAACAAATGATGCCAAATACCTGACTTCTGTTTGGCCTTTTCTGCAGGGTGGCATGAGAGGCCGCAGCCGCTGGAGATCTGTTTGGGTTCTATGTAGAGTTTACGACAACAGCTACCAGAATAACGTGTGTTTCATTAGAGTGGATGGACCCATGAACACTGATGATGTGCAGTTGGATGTGAGTTATCTGTAAAAGAAATATTACAGCTGACTTAATCAAACTCTGGAAATTATGTGATGGTGTTTACTTCTGCGTCCTGTAATTGTAAAGTGCTCTGTGTGCGTGTGTTTTTATTTGATGATAGCAGAGAAAATGCTAGAAAATGCAGATCTAATGAATCCCTGGCATCTGCACAAGCTTTAGGAGGCATTATTCCTTATTGCATTTGTGTTTTCTATATGTCTTTTGTTTTTCAGTCAATATTTAGGTCATGACACGAGTGTGCTTTGAGTTTTGCTGTGTAGCAGTTACTTTTTGTTTTGGTATGTATTTGTATGTATTTTGTATTTGGCTGTATTTCTCTGTCACTCTCTGAAATTCATACATGAAGTTCGATTAAAACCTACCACTTCGAGCAAGTTGTGAACTTGCCTGCATGTACAAAAAAGGTTTGTAGTCATAAACTCCTCAAATTTATGTATCACTAGGATGAGACAAAAGCCCGTTCAGACTACGGTTCCTGTGTGGCCTGGTCTGTCTGACCCTGCCGCTCGATTTGTTCCTGCCTTGCCACTGTTTATTTCTGCTCTTCCTGTTTGTCCTCAGCTGACTGGAAGACCTGCTTCTGTGAGTGCTTGTATCAAAAAAAAGATTAATTAATAATTAATAGTGACAGGGTGTTGCTGGTTGTGGTTGTGATGGGTGGGTGCAATGTGTCAAAGATCACACAGCACAGAAAGAGACAGAAAGTACGTTTCTCGACCCCAGCGATAACATGTCAACAGAGATTAAACTAGTTTATTATTTTCAAAGAGGAAAAAAATTACGAAACAAAAAAGCAGTCATATTTTACACTAGTGATTATTATTAAATTTTTACAACCATTCAGTCTGCATAACATAAAGAAATAATTCTACATCTTTGTTTCTTTCGTATTTTTGGTACTCTGATTTATACATACAAATAACAAATACAGGAACTTTTTTTCACAATGCATATAATCTGTGGGCAGGAAGAAAGTCTTTCAGGTGATCAAATGTGTGTGTACGTGTGTGTATGTGTGTGTATGTGTGTATGTGCGCGCATCAACACAAACCAATTGCCCGAGACCTATAGCACATCCAAAAGAAAAAGAAAAAGAAAACAAACAAAAAAAAAAAAACAGGAGAGAGACACCTGCAGCCAGAGCCGCTGACTCTCTGCAAACTTAATGCAACACAATTCACGCAGGCGAAAACTGAGGCCTGCCCTTTCTCAAAAGTCTCTCCTCTCAGCTTCTCACCTCCTCCTCCTCCTCCCTTTTTTCTCTTTCCTCCAGGACTCAGAGGTGTCCTCTCCTCACTCCTCCGGTGGCAAGTGTCTACACCTGCTGCGACTCGTACCCTTCTCGTCGTTAGCTGCCCAGGGGCATGTTTCCTTTTTTTTTTTTTTCTTACTCAATTAAAAAGTCTTCATTAAATGTACTGTATTTCATACAATTTGTACAAATATATTCAACGTCTATCTCTCCTCATCTTCAGCAAGAAAGGGAGCGGGGGTTCCTGTTACACAGGTGCAAGGTGAAGAGAGGCAGGCTGGGAAATTAAGGGAGACGGCGTCAAAGTTTTTATGTCTGTTTGTGTGATGTTCGTGTGTGGAAAAATGGCTCTTTGTACACAAATGGAGCTCCTTATCGTGTGGATCAGCTGGGAGGTCAGCCGTGATGTGGTGGCAGTGGCTTGGGGAGAAAATGTTCTTTCTCTCCCTGGTTGGAGGAAAAAAAAAAATCTTTCCCCTGGAGGTCAGTGCGCCACTGTCGAGTCAAGTCTGCAAAGCAATCACGTCGCAGAGGTACACTTTTATTTTATAAAAATAAGATACAACTGATGACAAAGGAGCCTGAAGCCTGCCATTCTTGCACCGTGGGTCGGTGGTGAGACAGGGGAGCTTAGGTCGGGCTGAGGAGCAGTTTATTGTCTTGTAGGATGTGGAAGCAGGTCAGCAGAGGTACCGAAGGGTGTGGTGGTGGCGAGGCCGAGGGTTCGTGGGTGGTGCAGCACAGGGAGGTCTAACCCATGGCTGTGACCATACTGGAAGGGTGGTGTGGGGCGAATGGGAGGCTGGAGGAAGGGTGCATTGGTGTGGGGGTGGTCAGCATGTGGCTGGAGTGCGAGAAGGGAGGGAAAGACGACATGTGGCGGGACAGGGCGGCCGGGCTGAAGGAGCTGCTCTTGTCCATCAGGCTCTTGGAGAAGTCATCCATGTTGTCTTGAGACTTTTTGCTCTTCTTGGACTTGCTGGACATCTTCCTGTTCCTGGTCTGGATGCCTTCCTTCTTCATGGTCAGAGGTCGGTTAATCTGCTCTCGAAAGGAGACAGAAAAGATTGCACATTAGTATTTTGTCGTAGAGGAGTCAGAGCATTTTGTTTGAATGCAGAGAGAGATTTTAGCATGAAGACATTCACAGTTTTTGCACTGTTAACTTTAAACAACACGATAAAAAGAAAGTTTTTCCAAACAAATAAGAAAAATGTGGCACGTGATGAGTTGTTTCATTTTCTGATGAACAGATTTGGGGGTTTTGGGGGAAATAGAATGATATGTAATGGAGGCAAATCTAACTGTCCCATCGTGAAAGAGAAGATTGTCTGTGTGTACTGGACGTGTGTGTGTGTTTTGGTGTGGATTTAAATGTTGATTCCTTTAAGCTGGACTGTATCTGAGACTGTGGCCGTGCCAGCAAGAAAGAGAGAGAAAAAAGAGGCAAGATGGAGGGAGCGTGAGCAGAACAGAGACGGAGAAGGGTCTGGCAGCTAATGTGCAGCCAGTCGACCACAGAGACACACATGGCCATGACGACCACCGGCGTCAGCCAAGTCCTCCTCTCCACCCTCCTTCTCAACTGTGTGGCCATCTCCTGGCCAGAATGGCCCCAGCTGCTATATTCCAGCATAGGTTTAGCTGAGAAAGAGAGCTGGATGATGGAATTCCGGCTGTGGGCAGGATTATGAGGGGAGGTGGATGAGGCCGACTGGCTTCCTGATCTTTCTGAGCGGTTCTTCCCGGGGAAATGGGAACAGGGATTTCTTCATCACTCTCTCCTTCTGTCTGAGACATTGGCATTTTTTTTGCTGTCTCTTTAAGCGGAATGGCCTCAGTGATTAGTGGAGGGCAGAGGTCTGTGCCCCTGCCCCCAGTGGTGTGGTTTCATTCTCTAACATGCGCCTCCATACTGGGTGACTTTCTCTGCCTTGTCTGCTTTGCTTCCAGCTCTGAGGAATGCTACGTCCACCTACAGCTAGTCAGGCCTCTGCTCTTTGATGCTGAGATGTCTGTCTCACTGAGGAAGTCTTGGGCCTCCGGCCACTGCCCCGGCACATCAAACAAAAAAAACACGCCACGTACACAGCGCAGCCTCTCACCTCCTCTCTCCACCACTAGCAGCTAACCACCTGAAACCTCAGCCCCCCGTAAAAAGGCGTCAAAGCTAAACACACTGTATACTACTGAGAAACACAAAGTTGAGAAACACAAGTTGAGAAGATCTTTCACACGTGGTAAGAAAACCTCTGATTACTGAAAAGGTGCTGTCTATGTTCGGGGTGTTAACACAACCTTGTGTTTGTGGCAGGTTTTCTGTTTTTACAAGCTTCTTTATCTAAGCCAAAGCTTAGACAACAGGTTGCGACCGTCAGGTGATCTGGGACAGTCTACACACACCAGGAGCGCGTGCAGGCCAGCAGGGACTCGGCTAAAGTCTCCATGAAGAATGTGGAATTTGTTTAAAAAGAGAGCGCGCCCCAGTGTAAGTCTGGATTTACCAAAATAAACTAATTTCACAATTATGTCAAGGTCAGGGTCAGTTCAAATGCTAATATGTAAGTGGGAAATATTCTTCCCTCCTTTTAACCTTGGTCTGAATCTGTTTCTGCAGAGCCCAACTATCTGCCAAAAGTAACATGGGAAAATGATTTAACGGGGAGCGCTTGCGTGACAAGCAGAGTAGCAGAGCAGGATACTCTTCACCTTACACACAGGGATGTGGAATATAGGCAGCTTTTATCTGTCGTCAGTGAGAGGGGAAAATATTACCTACATGTGGCCTCAGAGCAGTTAGTCTGCTTATTATTATTATTAGTTTCAGCTACAATAGCTGTTTGATTAAAAGTGACAGCTTTGTGCATAGGAGAGGAGAGAGAGGGGGAGATAAGAGAGTCCCTGGGGTTTTCAGATTGAGGATGTGAAATGATGTGGTGAGGCTCTAACCAACCCAAAACGAATCAGACGGATTGGTGGTCAGAGGGGGGACTTGAAGTCCCTGGCGCGCTTGGAACCAAAAGGCTAGAATAAGAAAAAAAATCGTCCTGGAAATTAATCGAATTTTAATTAAGCCCCCTTCTTTAATATTCAAAAGCAAGGCGGCTTCGGGCTTAGTTCACTTCGGTCTTATACATTTTAGATTCGCACTTACTGCCAATAAATCATATTAATTCTACAGTATTTGTTATCGCCGTGCCCCGGAAATTCTCTGCAGGGACAAGTCAGATAAAATATTCAGAGGAGCAGGGAAAGGTGCCCAGCATGATGTGAGGAGAAAGAAAGAAAGAAAGAGCGCAGGGAAGATGGAGCTGGAGAAATAAATATGGAAGACGAGCTGTGGTGGCTCGGTGAGATCTCCTGTGAAGGTTTATTACTTACATTGTGCAGTTTAAAGTAGAGGCCGCAGGCGTTACACACCGGGTCCCCGTTGGCGTTTCTCCGCCACAGCGTCGTCGTTGTCGTTTGACAGTTCGCGCATGACGTCCCTGCCCGCCTGGCTGCGGACTGCACGCCAACACACAGACAGAAAAAAAAGAAACGTCACATGACCGCGTAATAACCCAATCAACATGAAGGTTTATGCTGGCAGATTCCACACCAGGATCCAGGGCTGCCATTTCTCAGATTCCTACCATGGAAATGTCGTTTAGAATTGACTTGTATTTGGACATTTGTGAACTCTGACTACACAGAAGCCCTGTGGCTCGTCTCCGGGGCGTTTCACCAGCATCTAAGGAGAAATGTGGGATTTTCAAAATGCGTCCCGATAAATTTGGTGTTGGAGTTTTTCTCTTTTATGTCTTTGTGTTAACTTGGCAGCCCTGTATACACGGCATGTTGCATAGTGGAGTGCAACATCTATATGCAATAAAGAAAAAGCTATTGTATTTTTTTTTTCATTCCAGATTAAATGCATTCTTTATTTTACATGAACGTGCATTGTGGAAGCCTATTACAAACGGTCAATACATGCACTGAATGAAGACTTTATTTTGACAATCTCATTCTCAGCTATATGAAGTCATTTTTGCATTGAGTGCAAGTTGAAAATAGTTTCAAATAAAGACAGAAATACCCAAAACAGAGCTGCTTTCACTCAGGCTATAAATAGCGTCATAGAGCGCATACCTCCTGGAGAATAAATATTTACAGAAGACATAAAAGCAGTGCCTTGAAATGGGAGAGCTATTGAATCTGATTAAGTTTGCCCTTAAAGTGCCTGTTTGTGCCACAAGGCTCGTTTTTAAATATCGACCTCATGACGTTAAACAATCGAAATGAAAAGAAAGGAAACGCGATCATAAAGGCTTTATAATCTGTGTGCTGTTTTTTTTTTTTAAATACGAGGAGAGAAATTCCGAATACATGATGCAATGAAACGAACCACATGGCAACTGCACGCCAATTAAAAACATCATTAAAAAAAAGAAAAGTGGATGATTTTTGGCGCCGCTGCAGGCTACGGGACAAGTCATCCTGACACAGTGAAAGTCGTGTCTTCTCATGGATTTAGCTGCCTGCCTCGCAGCCCAGTCTCCTGCAATGGGCCTGACATTGATGTTATAATCTCTAAAAACAATCAATAAGCAGGTGACCGCAGAGGACACGCTAACGTAAAGGACTACATTATCTCTGCGAGGGATTTCCAATTATGCACACGAAGCTGCTGCTGCTGCTGCTGCTGCGCGCTGTGAATCACCAATCATCATGTCTGTTAGGTTCTCATATGATGCGTGCGTTGTGACGTGACGTTAGGTAAAAATGTTTTCATCCTTTTTTTAAAAAAGAAGAAAAATATTACGCCAACTGTCCAAATTCAATCTTTATTTATATTTTCTGCGCTATAACAATAAATATGAGCAACGCAGTGATTTAATGGACAAGTTAACAGATTGGTCCTAAATCTGACCCACTTTCTGGCTCCCCAGTAAGACTTTTTTTTTTTTTGCAGTTTGTTCTTAATCTTTGACCCTTAGATTGAAACTATGAGGTCAAATGTCGCGTGGCAATTACCCATAGCCGGCCACTCTCGTGTTTTAACGCAAAGATTCTGACACTAAACAATCTGAAGTCGTGACTTTGTGCTGACCCGGCTCCGACTCTGCAGCCTTTATGTTTTGACTGGGGAAACGGGCTGTGTTGTTAAAAGCGACTTATCTGCGCTGCTCAGATATCCGGCAGCCCTTTTCCTGGCCAGTCGGGTTTTCACATTAGAGCCGAGGTGGAGGAGAGAAGAGGCCCAGGGCAGGACTAGACTGGACAGCCATCTTTGCCTCGAAAGATTTTTTTTTTTAAGAGAGAGAAGATAGGGGAACTCCTCCAGAGCGCATAAGAGATGCAGCTCTGAGGAGAGGGGCTTTCCCTGAAATATCTGCAAAAAAAAAAAGCTCCACTTGACGCATAGCACTTGCAAAACTAGTCTATCTATAGCTCTAATGTATCCTGAATCCATTATAATAGTCTGTATGATAGAGCTCGTCGTGTGTTTTGAATGCAGGCCTGCAGCCACACTGCAACAAACAGCTTTCTCTCTGATGGAGCTGATACATCTCCAAAATACACACGGGCCTATTGATTCAATTCCATTTTTTAGCAAATAAAAATAGCATCGTCATTGCATTTAAAAAAAATGTGCAGTTTTTCTATGGTAATATCTGAAAACAGAGACCTGCACTTGTCGAGTCAATTTCCTGCAGCTAAAAGGCCTACTTCTTCCTGGATAGGGGAAAAACAGAGAGAGAGACGGAAATGTCATCAATAGAGAAATGTGGTGGAGACGTACCAGCCGCCGCTTGGGCTTGATGAGAGGGCGATTCTGCCCGTTCATCTTGTGATAGAGTCCGCAGGCGTTACACAGATAGTGACCCGTACCGTCCCGCCTCCACAGCGGAGTCGACGTGGCTCCGCAGTTCACACACTCTCTACCTTCTGCAAGAGCCAACGCACACAAACGTACACACACAGAACATGGACACAGTGCCCGGGTCAGTTGGTCCTTAAAAATAAAAACGAAACATCTTTGATGCATCTAATGTATGCTGGGAATAGAGAAGGTTAGTGAACTGATGTGCAGCATTTTTAGAATAAGGGCAATATGCAACAATACAAATCAGTAATATCAATAATACTGATGCAGGTATGAGCATTGATTTTACTGCAGCATTTATGTTTATAACACGCACACGCACACACACACACACACACACGCACACACTAAACACGTGGTTAGTTCAGGTGATGAATACAACAGTTGTGATAAGGTCCATAAGGCAGAAATATTTTAAATAAAACACAAAATCTTAAAACTGGGTGTAAAAAAAAAAAAAAAAAAAAAAAAGATTTTTGGTTTTGGTTTGGACTAATTTTTTTTACAATTTTATTTTAGTGAAACAGATCTTCTTTCTCTCATCATCTACTCTCTCCTTAAATTAATAATAATAATAATAATAATAATAATAATAATGAAAGTGTGTATATATCATATCTTAGTTTGTCTCCCTTGTATTGATATTATTGTGGGGTGTTCAGGTTTGACTGGCACTTCTCTAGTGACACCGACAGGTGAGAATCGCACTAACAGTTGATTATATTATAGGGGGGGTCTGAAACTGAAACAAGGGAGCTGCACTCACTGTCAGATTATTTGAAAGCAGAGACTCACACAGGGCTTTTGTGCAACGACGAGAGCTTTTTGCATTTTCATACAGCCGCACTTCCCCTTTTTTTTGTCGAGCTGCAAAAACACTCACAGGCCGACTTCTTGTTCGCAAAGAGAGAGAAGCGTCAGTCCGCGTTTGAATGTGACAGACACGCAAGCACCTGGACAAGTGTGTGTTTGTTTCTTTCTTCTTTCTTTCTGTTTTGGCAAGAGACGACACTGCTGAAATCAAACAGGAACTGTGTCGGATCCAGTGTATGTGAGGTGAAATAAATAGGCCTCTGCAATGCAGATTTTTTTACTGCACAGTGTTTAAGATGTAGAAAAACGCTTCAACGCTTCCTCTGAAATATGAAGTTTACATAATGCACACACTGCGCTGATAACCTCATTAAAATGAAGACACTCTTCACATCGGGAAATATCTTTCAATGCACTTTATCTCACATTATCCTCAAATTAAAATCTTTATTTGCATTAATGGTTCTGTGTATGATGCTGAATAATCCCGATGATATGCATCAACTAATCCACTGTTTTCTATACTCCCATCAAAGCCGCTGATATTAATCTCATTACAGAAAACTGGTTTTCAGCTGCGCAGCAATAACCTTTAAAATAATTACCCTCCTTACAATTTGGAAATGTCTCCCCTGACTCTCTGTTTCTCTCCCCTCTCTCGGTGGTTCGTGCATTCTGCCACGGCGACGGTTCACTCGCTTTTTCCCTGTGAATGAACGAGCAGCATCCGGTGCTCTGCCGCTGGGTAAACAATGCAACTGTGGCGTGCACTGGTCTGACAGTAATGGGATTATCTTAAACATATAAACGGGGCGACACAGCCCAGAGAGCTGGCTTCCCCTCTTGTCTCCCCCCTCCCCCCCTCTGTGTTAGTGGACAGGAAGATGAAAAAAAAAAACTAACCTAAATTAATCAACTCTGAACTCATTTGCGTCATGATGATTTTATTTTGTTAGGAAAATATATCATGTATTTGTAAATCATCTCTTTTTTTTCACTCCGCCAATGTGTGTATTAATCATCTGAAGGTGTTTTATATTTTGCTATTTTAAATATTTATTCTTACATTCAATTATTATTATTATTATTATTATTATTATTATTATATAATGATGTGATGAAAGAAAGAGTTTTGAGGCACACTGCTGCGCATGTTGACCTGTATGGCCTTTATCTCCCATAGGAGAGCCCTTTTTTTTTTTTTTTTATGAATTTAAACATGGCTGATCATTAAGGCTGCAAATCTGGGGAATAATGTTAGATTAAAAGGGAATGTAATAAAGCGCACGCCTACCTGAACAGGACCTTGTTTTTGGTCTTGTTTTGGAACCATAACTAGAAGATGACCCACCTATCAGGCTACTTGGTGGGAAGAGGCCTGGGCCGTATTCAGGGACATAGGGTGGGTATGTGGCGATGGGGTGGTGGGCAGAGGATGACCCTGCTCCGATTGATGCCACGCTCCGGCTGTGAGCTGACTCCAGTTTCATACTCTCGGCCAGGGTCACCTGGTACTTTATGCACTCTTTATCCTCCTGCCGCCCGGAGCTGCTGGAGCCGGGGGTGGATATGCCGGGGTCCGGGGATACATCCTTCGGAGGGGTTGGGGGAAACGTGAAGAGGTGCGGACTGGAGTGACCAGTGGACAGGGAGGAAGAAGAGGCCGGGGGGTAGACGGACAAACTGGCCGGGGAGCCGTGGTGCAGGGGGTTCTTTGGGAAAGGGCTCAGGTTCCAAGGAGAAGTGCTGTGGTGCGGGGGAATGCCTTTGCCCCCCTCCAGCCAGGGCAGAGAGCCGTGCAGTAATGAGGGACGGCACACCTGGCTACCTGAGGCAGCACACAAACAGAAGAAAATATCACAATCTGCAGCAACAATTAAATACACACTGATTCATTTGTCACACAGAAGCGTCAGTGTCGAGCTTTAGCTTTAGGCCTAAAAACACAGAGATTAAACCGATGACACATTTACGCACAGTTACCAAATACATTCAAATCGATTTTTACATTTCTGTCAAAGTCCTGGTTTAATTTACCTCCAGTGGCCCACTGAAAATACTTTCTATCACCATTGTGTTGTCCTGTATAAACTTAATTTGATCCGGGTTTTTTGAGTTTCCACGTACGTGCATAATTGCACCTTTAACTTTAGCATTTTACAGAACAACAGAACACTTGTAAGTCAAAAGCTTCAGATCAGAAGAACTGTTTCGTGATTGACTGTTCAGGAAGTTAAGGGCTTTAAAGTAGGAAACTCAACACAAGAAAATATGCTGCTGAATAACACAATATAACAATTAAAAATATTGTCCATGAGCTCAGAAGTGAACACATGCGTCTGAGCGTTACCAAAATATTCCCGGTGCATCTGTGACTTCGGTGCCAACGCATATATTTGTTTAAATCCGCAACTGGATTGATCCAGAGAACAAATTACGCACGGGTTTTTGAAAACACTTGACATATGAGTCAGCTGAATACCACTTTGTGTTTGTAAAGTTTAAACGGGAATACGTAGCGATATGAGCGGTAAACAGAAACCAAAGACAAACTACAGGCAAACCATACATATTTACTCCGTGGTTTCACAACACTTAAGCTCTCGAGTTTTTAAGGCAAAGTCATCTTAGGCCAAAACCGAAACCTGGTCTGGATCACAGTCAGATAATACAAATAATTCCAAACACTGTGACAGTAATTGAATCTTTGCTGCAGGGATGAATTACGCACAGAGGTCTAAACAGGATAATGTGCACATTATTAAATAAAAGGCCTAAACAGGCCGTTTACTTACTGTGTGGAGGAGGGGGGTACCTCTGGACGGCTCGGACAGAGTTTCCATAGTATGGAGAGACGTGGTTCCCCTGTCCATCGATATTAAACAGTACATCCACATCGTCAGCGAGGGGATACTGCGAAGGGTCCATGTATGAGTGGCTGAGGCCCGGGTGATGTGAGCCGGGATGCTGCTCGTTCAGCACCGCGGGATGATGGCTCATCCATCGTGGCTGATCCGCACTTACTTCCATTGCTTTGTTTTTCTTTTTCTTTAGCAAATGTTCATGCACGCAGAAGAAAACCGGTACAAGTCACAAGATAAGAAATAATCTGTCCCAAATCCGTTTTTGTTAAATCCACAGGTTCCGCGCTTGCTTCCGATCACCTGGAGACAGAGAGAATAATTTATTGTCTTATTTTTTTCAAAATGTGTTCACATATACCACGACCTAATCAGACTGGAGGCTCAAGCTTAAGTGAATGTACCCGTTTTTAAAGCATATTTAAACACGAAACATACCCCACATTACAACTGCAACAAAGGTGTTGTCATATAAATACGTCCAAAATGGAATCCAGTCCCACGGAGAGTTCCTGAACTTCTTCCTCTTAGAAAAAAAAAATGTCAGTGTTTCAGCCCAGCTCAACAAGTAGTGGAGGTTTGTACAGGCGCAGGGCTTGTTTTCAGTGGATGGCCTCGCTGCACACTGACCAGCACCAGCAAGTTAAACTCACTGATCAAATCTCTGTTTGTGCGCAGTTGTAGCCCTCTCCATTAACTCCGCTCCTCTCTCTCTCTCTTTCCCTCTCGGTGTGTCTGGCTCTTGCTCACTCACCCTTGCTCTACCTCTCTCTTGCTCTCTCTTTCCAGCCCCCTTTTTTTTTTTTTTTTTACAGTGAAGGCATTCTTTCAGGATGGCGCCAGGCAGCTCAATGCTTGCAGACAGCTGTGGCGCGACGCAACTTAAGGAGGGTCTGTCAGTGTCATCAGTTAAGGGGAGGGGCCTGCCCCTAATTGAATATAACGTGGGCCAGGAGAGATGCAGAAGGGCTGCAAGATTTCTTTTTGTTTGTTCAAAGACCTTGTCAAAAAATAAAATATAATATTAAAACAAGGAATCATTTTTTTGTAGGCCCGACCAATCTTATAATCTCTTGTTATGCAGGGAAACATAGCGGGATCCAGATTTAAAGGTGTAGGAAATAATAATAGGATATTTAATTAATATATAAAACACTAACAAATACATGAAACTAAAAAGGCTCTCAACAGATCAATAAAAACATTTTAAAATATTACATTTACACGTCTCACAGATGTTTCCATCAAAATAAACAGAACAAAATAATCATACTATAAAAGGAATTTGTCTTAATATTTGTATTTTTTTTACACCGCCGACTAAAGTCAGCACTTTGTCAAAGACTCTGCTGCAGTTTGTGCACAGCCGTAGAAAGAGAAAAAGAGAGACTGCAGCAGAGCCTGTTGCTCTCGGCCAATGGCAGGTTGCGGGACATTTACGCTCTTAAAATTGTGACAGTGCGTCCTCTCGCGGTGACAGGCACATTATTCTAATGGCAGATCCAAATTGAGCCGATTTCCTCACCGTGAAGCAGGCATGGACAAGGACGCCTGGGTGACTGAGCTTAAAGTCTCCAAAAAAAGAAAAATAAATATCCTAATGTATGCTGTTATAGGCTGTGAGTTTACTTATCACTATCTCTGCAATAACCGACCCACTGCAGCAAGTCAAACAGACAGGCAACAATGGGTTATGTCATTATTTATTCAAAACAGTGCATTAAGTGTAACACGATCGCGCGCACGGGGAGTGATTTACCCCGCCGCGCCATTCACCCATTTCCAAGTTTAACAAATAAGCACTTATAATTTAAAGAGCAGGCTTTTCCCTGTAACTCGGAGAGGAATTCACCCTGCTTGTTCAGAGTCACACGGGTCACATGTCGCGCGTCTCTCGCGTTCTTCAGCTTCACTGCGCGGCAGAGACCGGGCTGCTCCATGGGGACATACTCTGTCTCAAGCCCTGTTGGGCTTCTTCATATACTTTCAGATTGGCGGTGTGTAATAGTAGAGTAGGGTGCGCGCGCGCCTGTGTGCGTGCGTGCGTGTGTGTGTGTGTGGTGGGGGCAGCCTCGGCGACGCCATTGGATGTGACGTCAGCGCGGTGTAAACAGCCAGGAAATGAACCGTTTCTCAGCGCGTAGCGGGTAGAGAGCGGGAGCGCGCACGCCCTTGCACCAGGTAGCACTATCCTGTGCACAGTGACACCAGGTAGGGTCGGTTTAATGATAAATTCACTGGCTGCACACGAATGTAGTGAACAGTAGGACCATCCATTAGACCAAACCTGCATTTCTTACAATTAGAATTAAGATTTTTGAGTGTGTGTGAACCTACAAGGCCACACGCTCAGGTGATGACTCCACCAGTGCGTGTGCGTCTATATTCTGAAATGTTCTCCTCTTTGATATCGAGGTTGTTCTCAGCCGGGCGCGTGGGAGCACAGACTGAAAGAAACTTGGCAAAGCGTCCTATTTTTTCCTCTCCAGGATAGCCCTACCTGGAGAGAGAGGGGGGGGAGGACAGAAAGAGGGAGCGTTCCTCACTCAGGCAAACCTGAGACTGAACTTGGATGCAAACTGCTGTAGCTGCCATTGTCAAGCTGTCAGCGGACTCGTGTAATTATCCTCTTCAAAAGTATCGCGGAGCCATTATCCACAAAGTCCCCGTTATAGGTGCTCGGAGGCAACACATGACGGTAAATGTAGCCTAAAATCCCGATTATGTTTTTTTTTGTTTCTTGACTGGATGTATCGAAGCTTAGAGAATGGGACATGGAAGCCATCTCTTGACTTGATTCCCAAGCCTCGGTGTCAATAACGCCGGAGCTTATTCAGCACGGAATAAGACTGGCTCTCTTAAAAAAAAAAAAAAAAAAAAAAAGTCATTTATAATCCCAAACTGCCATGATGGGAGAAACGGTGGCTTCAGCTCGCTCTCGTCCTCTGACAGACAGTGAGAGAATCTAAAACGAGTCCTCGCACATGTCTATTTTTGTAGTTAATAGTCTACAAATAGCAGCGCCGTTGTGCGTAAAGGTTTGATTCATAAAAGTAGGCGAGGGGCCAGTTCTGATGGTAGAGATAATTTTTTTTCTCAGTGAGCATGTCAGCCGACTCTGATTAAAATCAAGACATGGCACAGTTTCTTTTTAGACACTGCGGTTGAGAATATAAGACACAAATGGATTATTCCATCGCCAGCGTGGGGTGAAATGTTGTAGATAACGTCTGTGTGTCTGTGTGTGTGTGTGT
>JAUBNQ010000015.1:13583089-13597461 GCA_032353495.1 Ctenopoma kingsleyae
TTATAAGAATGGTGCCTCTATAGTTTGCGCTCTGCAGATATTTCAGGGCACAACACAAGATCTCGCACACACACACACACACACACACACAGAGAAAATGTTGCACCTCCTTTTGTGCTGGAGGAGCAGCCTTTTTTTCTCTACTCTGCCACAAAGGACAGATGAAGCCATAGCTGGTGTCTAATCAGTACTGAAGATCCGCGCCAAACTCCACAGAATTTAAAGCTGCATTTCAGCTGCTTGTAGGCAAATAAATCGAAATCTTTGCATATCAGTATGGTAATGTGATGTGACCTGCATTGTGGCCCGTGGTTTGGCAGTTGTTCTGAAAGGTTTCACATACATCCACCACTAACCCGGAGCATATAGAGGCCTGCTAGCCTGCTTACTGACACCATGGTTGACTGAAAAGAGCACCAAGCAAATCCGATCCTTCTCTCTGTGAAATGCACTGAGGAAGAGAGAGGAGGGAGAGGATTGGGAGAGGGAGGATGCTGGAGGCTTGGTATCTCTCATGTTGCGCCTTGACTCTTCGAAGGAGAATGTAAACTGATCACACCCAAATCTATCTTTGGGGGGAAGGAATTCAATTAAGGTAATAAATTAAAGATAATTTGGCGCAAACCTCGTTGTATGAACTTGCGAATGCGACAACAGCCAAATGGGTCTTTTTAAAGCAGTGAATAATTCAGTGTTTCCATGCAGGGTAAGCGGAGCTTTCATTTATGGAATTAGTATTTAAATATCTAAGTAGAATTACAAAATAGCACATCCAGATAGTAATTATTTATTAATCTGCTTTGACGTAAATAAAGTGCTTATTTGGAGAATTATTAGCTCTTCGATTCCAGTGTAAAGGTAAAGTTAATATGCGTCTGTGATAAATGCGCACACTGATGCCTTTGATAGAAGCTAATGAAAAACAACGGTTAAACCAGTATTAATTAAAGCATATTATAGGTCTAATAAAAAAAGATTAATTATGAGGAAAATAACGAGAATCAATTTTGTCTTGTTCACTGAGAGAGGTTAAATAAAGGGAAAATGCGTTTTAATTTGGAAGAGGCAGCTGGTAAAATTGCATGCGTTTTTGGAAAGGGAGGGGTGCAGATTTCGTGGACTTAATTAATTGTAAATGGAGACTGTGACTGGTCCGGACGCTGTTTAGGGTTTACCTTGTGTTTCTAGGCCACACTATCACGTTAGGGGGGTACAGTCTCCTTTGTTTTTTATTTTGAAGATCCGGGCTACAGCTGGAGCGCGAGCGTGATGCCCAAGTCCAAAGTCACGCTCCTCTTCCTCCCGCGTGCGCCCGCCGCCGTGAAATCGCGTGATTAATGTAGAATTTGACGCGAGCTCCCGCGTGACAGCGGAGGCTGACAACAGCTAAACAGGAACCCTCCGGTACGCTGGGCCGTGACAGCGAGCGGAGCCTGCGCACACCGGCCTTTATTCCCATCAACTCCATCACAGCCTGGTGGTATTTATAACCTCAGCAGCAGATAGAACGAGGAGTCACAATGTCACATTTCTATTCTGATTAAATACAGCAGCAGCTCACTTTTTTTTTTACAGTTAATTTTGCTGTTTCAGATCATCGTGCTGCTGCAGAGCATCCAGTGGAGCAGAGCTTTATCTGTAACCCACCCCTGTACCGTGGCTTTTCTGCCCTCCTCAGTGCATTAACGGAGTAAATCATTTACGGTCACCCGCTTTTATAGCCTCCTGGCGTAGACTAAATTTTATTAGACACTTCCCACTCCAAATGTGAAATAAATGCTGCAGTATATATCTCCCTTTTCTCCCTGCCTACATGATTCTTGGCTGTAAATGTCGGAAAAAGATGACCTTAATTTGAGACAAAACATCTCCAAAAATGTATGGGCCACGTATTATCTATTTACTTATTTATTTTCTCAATGTGTTTTATTATTCTCGTCCTGTGCACTTTCCAAACGTTAAGCCAGCGTGTGTGCGCGCGTGCGCGTGCGCGCGCGGGTTGTGTTTACGGCGGCTTCTCCCTGCGATTTTATTTTAAAATATTAGGCCGAGGTGGGGAGAATTATAAACGACTCTGCTCTTATCTGCTCCCTTCACGTATCCAGGATCACAGAAGCTGATTAAGAAAGAAGTCACAGCCAACGCTGGATTCATAATGATTTGGAATAATGAATCCTTATCTCCCCTCTGCAGATTATCAGCCTTTCAGCTCGCCATGTTTTGTTACATGGGATAATTTATTGCATCTAATACATCACAATGAATCTGATGGGGGAAAGTGATGGCCATGTTAGAAGAGAGGCTGCTTTTTATATCCCGGGGCAATGAAATGCCTTTACGATTTTTAATTGGTAAAATATAAGGGGGATCTGATAAAAAAAAAAAAGAAAAAAGAAAAGCACAGAGGTATAATCTTGCCTGCTAGTGTTCCAGCAGCACTCTGCACTATAATTAGTGTGTCAATTTCAACCTGAAATTAACAGCATCGACCTGCCATCTCTGCTTACGCCGGTGGAGTCAGCTAGATCCCCAATTTCGCATGATTTATTTTTCACCAAGAAGAGATAATTAATCATAAACACTGAAAACAGTGCAGTAAAGTGGAGATAACAAAATATTTGCATCTAAAAAGATTCGATGAAGCTAATTCGTTTTCAACCCCCCCACCCCCTCCCCTCCGCACCACCTCCTTCCCATCCCGAGCCCACCTGATCTAGCCACTGCTGCAGCTCTCATGAGCACCTCCAAGATTTTTAATTTCCCATGATTAATCTTTGGGTGGCGATGTATCATTAATCACTACATAAGGTGTAGGGGAAACGGAAGCATCCCCCCCCACCCCCACCCCGCGCGCGCGTAAATAGAGGCTACATTGTGGGGGCAAGTGGAATAGTTGGATTGTGGATGTTGTGGTGTCACTGTTGTTGGGAAGCATCTTTTTTTTTATTTAAAAGGGTGGGAGGTGTCACCTGGTAGTCCATAATAATAATAATAATAATAATAATAATAATAATAATAATAAAGGCTACTTGCTATAGTTCTTGTTATTATTGAATAATCAGTCTTTGTTTGGAAGTCGTCATTGGCACTGCGCCCGTGCAGCTCTGAATTTTTGGATGGCGCTATGTTTAAACTCGAGCATGCTCACCGTGCCAGGATAAATTAGCATTTTATTTGCAGCTGTAATTAGCTGATCAGCATCTCTCTGTGCCCCCCCCCCCCCGCTCCCTCTCTCTCTGCCCATCTTTCTTCTCATTATGATTTTGTATTTTCGCCGCCTCTTTCACTGCCTCTCCCCCAGTCCCTCATTTTCCAATGTCCTGGCAGCGCCACCAGATGTTTATCGGTTTTATACCCAGGGACACTGCCATGTCAAACAAACCGAGGATGGACACTTACAGGCGGTTGGGTATGCAGGCAGGCCCTCCCTCCCCTCTCCTCCTCCTCCTCCTCCACCACCTCCTCCTTTTTCCTGGCTGAGCAGAATAATCCTGGGCTGGGTGGCCACTGGGAGTCCAGTGAGGGTTTCACATGGAAGCAAAAACAGCCAGATCACGTTGTTGTTGCTTAAAGATGTCTCCAAAATGGCCTGATTTAATTCGCCATGTGAAAGAAAATCTTAATCTTTTGTATATACAGCAATAGGCCATATAAGGGTTAATGGGAGGCTGATGCCGCGGCCCTGATAGACTCCTGCAGATAGAGATGTGGAGATAAGCTATAATGAGATGCAAGGCTGGGGAGTTGAGGGACAAACATCCAGTCAGGAGTCCTCCCAGGAGACATCAACATAATGCAACCTGCCTGTTATCTGCAGGGGAATGTACTCCCTCTTTAATGAGGAGTCGTTTATTAAAACACACAATATTTTAACCTCATAATTGAAAAATGGCTGTGAGCATGAGCACCCCCACCCCCCTCCTCCTCCTCCTCCTCCTCCTCCTCCTCTCGCCCCTACATCCACACATGCACATGCACATTCCTGGTGTCTAGCTCCACTTCAGAGGACGTATACAGTAGCTATCTCCGTGTAGATCACCTGTGTTGCAACAATCACAATAACACGTTGGATGGTTTTGCAGAGCTCCCGCTTGGCCATGATATACAAATATTTATCCAGTGATAAGGAACCGCCAGGATAGCAGATAACCTCATATTCCACTGCGTCAGGACTCTGTGTCTGTACAGTCTCAGCAATTACAGGATATTTCCCTTTCCCTTCCTCTTTTCACTCTACAAACTTCTCCCTTGCTTTTAATTCGTTAAAGAGTTATTAGGAGACTCCCTAAGCCGCTTTATTCAATGACTGTTTGTGGGGTTGTGGAGTCTGGAAAAAAAAAAAAAAGAAAGCAGAGGAGGAGAGAGGGGGGGGGAACCGGAGTGGGAGGAGGGTTTCCAAAAAAAAAAAAAAAAGAATGAATGAAAGACTGGCTTGATTTTCCTCCCAATCCACAGAACAAATAGCTAACATTTAACGTTTACACCCTGCCTGGCGACTCGCTGGCGCTGCGCGGCCGAGCCGAGCCGGGCTAAAGTGTCCCGAAAGCCTTTGGAGGGCTGTAAGTCCCCGGCTATCGGGTTCTCCAGATCCCCTTTAAATGACTGTCAAAGAGGCAAATATCAAATTGCATGGGGTCTCACACACCCCCCCCCTCGCCACCACCTTCCCCGGCGCCCTCCCTCGCTCTCTCTGCAGTCTCTGCCAGGCTGGCACCGGCAGCGCGTTACTGTAATGTGATTACTTCTTTTCAGTTTGTGAATGTAGTCGTTATCAGCAGTGATGGAAACGAGCAGCAGGCGCGTGTTTAGCTGGAATTAAATGGGAAAACAAATCAGTCTGGAAAGAATTTGATCTTTTAAGCTTTATCGACCATAATCTTGCTGCAGGTTGCAGCACTGTACAAAGTACACAGTATTAAAACAAATATAAGTATATAAAAGTACACTGAAGTGAACTGGGTTAGTGCTAATGCTGTCTGTAGTTTCTTATTACATCACTGGTGACTGCAAGAAATACTGCAGTAATGTTACTGCAACACATGAATAGATCCTGTAGGTAATGTAATATTGGCAGGTAGACTACAATACCCATAACCCTTTTCTTTTCTGGCGTAATTCTATCACTTAAAAATACATTTTTATTGTGCAGAATCAGTAACTGTTTTAATCAAGTCATTACACATTGATCACAACCAGAGTGGAGACTCTGGAAATAACAACATGAGGGATCAGTTAGTGCCGACAACGTGCACCCCTGCCCCTTAAGGGGGTCCCAACCAACACCCCAACACCCGCCGAATAAGACAGCGGGACACTCTACAGCAGTGATCACATGGTGCATAAAGACACCTGTTACTACACCTTCTCAGCACAGCATATAAAATCCGTGCGCTGCTATCAGACATCTTTTCTTAGAATTCACTCGGCACAAATACACAAAACTAAATTATGAACCTGAATTTATTTGGGTCATAATTTTAGCACAGTTTACCTTGAGCCACACTCACAGGTTTCCTAAATTAGACACCCTGTGGCGTTAGAAATAGCACATCCCTTTTAACAGTGCACAGCCTTATCTCCAAAAGGCCTATACATTGTCATTAATCTTCACCGGGCTAATTAAATTAATCCATCGCCTCTTGGCATTGGAATATAACGACCACCACTAAATCTGCTGCAGGATAACGGATTTGTTTTTAAAATGAAAAGAGTTCCCCGCTTTAATAGCGCACAAAAAGCACCGGGCCGGATTCATTATCAGGTGTTTTCTTTCTTTCTTTTGATTTTTCTAAGGGAGGGCTTCACATGGAACTCACCTTTTTGGTTTCAGAGCGCGCGCGTGTGTGTGTTTTTTGGGAAGCGGAAGGAGGTTGGAGAGCTGTGGCTTTGATTGACAGTCCATCCGCGGGATCATGTTTAATCCCTGCCTCTCTCGAGCCTGTTCAGAACTCATTTCTCCACCGCGAGATGGGGGACTCAGATGGTTGCCGGGGCAACGGCGATAGTGCTAAGCCATTTCCATTTTCTGCGAATGAGTAGGTGGGGGGGGGGGATATTTGCAACAGAGGTCGTCACAAAGTCATTCACAAACACAACAGAAGGACTCATTACTTTACTCAACAGTAATATATATTTATTACACTACTCATCATGGACCTTGAGCGTTACTCGTTACTTTAGCGAGTCACAGCCCCACTGTAAAACAGCTGTAGTAGTAACAGTTACTGATCCATAAAAGTGCAAAAACATCAACATTTTCTTTTAAATTTGCATTTGTGTTTGGTGAAACTGCTGTCAGTGTCTCTCTAACTTTTAACTGCTTTAGATTTAAAAAAAAAAAAAATCTGCAAAATGACTAAATGTACCTCATCTTATTTTGTAGTAGGAGCATAAAGTAGTATGAAAAATGAATAAATAGACGTAGTTACATTCTATCTCTGCTTTACGTTTCCATTACATCCTGCAACAAAATTCATATTAATTAGCTTAATCCCACCTTGAAACTGCAATATTATCCATATCAAACAGTTCAGGTGGTGCATTGGTTTAACTGAGCTTCTGTGTGAAAGCTGAAGTCACCTACTGTACAATTTATACTCCTTACTTTACCAAAAAGCAATATAGTTTTAGTTTGGCTTTCATTCAAGAGCATGAGGCCCCATTTGTCTCCGTTACCCCGCCAGATGTGCTTCACCTCTTACCTTGACCCAGTTATTTCTCCTGATAAGTGGATCCAAACATCACTGAATTCCAGTGTCCTCAGTACAAACATTTACAACTGTCTATCTTAATGTCTTTTAATTAGAACAACAAGGCAACGTTTTGATCCTACTTCATAAGACAATTAGGCAACATGACAAATACAAGATACACGGACACGTGCTTCTTCTAGACGTGATGCAATCATACAAAAATACAACACGACTGTATTTTAACTGAAAAGAAAAATGTTTTAATGTAAAACTTCTGCATATTACATGATTTTAGCATCAGATCTGGTTTATATAGCCACATTAAATAATTCCAATTCAGAAATGGTTTAGAAATTGGCAATTGTCAGACTTAGTGTGAACTCAGTGTAAAATAAAATCTGTACAGTTTTAGTTTTTTGGTATTTTCAAAGTTTGCACTACATTATAAAAAGAGAACCGCCTAGCTTTACCAACCATCAGCAAGCAGCGTCCTGCCAGTAGACCAGTCACAATACAAACACTGTGCAGCAAGATGGAATCAAATCAGAACTTTATTTTAAAGCAACGTTTTCAAAGTTACCAAATATGTGTGGTGAAACAAGGGGAAATGTTCCTAGGCTTCAGTATCACACTGAAGAGCTGAAACAAGCTGATACAGTGCGTGTGATGCTGTCTGTAGGATTTTAACTATATGAAAGTTAATCAAGAGGAAACAAAAAGGGGAAAACTGCATGTTAAAAAGGTTCGAGCATGGTAAAACTGACACGCCTTGGCTTACCCGTTATGTTTTTTCCCCTGTCTGTGTCTTCAGAGAAACAGGCGCCAGCATCATCAGCATCCAGTGACAACGTCCACAAGAAGATGAACTGGCCTTTCTGATCAAAGAGCCTGTTTAAAGCTCAGGGTTGGCCTTCGTTGGCGGGTATGTTGCCTTTATTCTGAGGGCACACACACACACAATCTCCTTCTTCATCCCCTTACAGTGACAAAATGCCTTCGCTTTCAATCAGAGTGCACAAACCTGCCATCTTTTTTTTTTTTTTTTGGCATTTTAAATCAACTGTCTGCTTCACCTGCATCTGGAATCCTGCACACTTCTCCCCAGGGTGCTGCTTACACATAACCAGGTTTACAGTGTCAGCGTGCCGGCAGGGTGTTAATGCACTGCTTGTTAGTTTTAATTAAGTAGCCTATAGCGTAGTGATCAGTGAGATCAAGGGCAGTTATTTAAATAAGAAGCACACCAGGTCTTCAGGAAACTGCAGGGCGAGAGCGTTGGCTCCAGTTCAGCTCCTTTTCTCCCCTCCACTTGGTCTCATTAATTCCAAACATCTTTGCCTTTCGGTTGACATGACACCACACCTGTCAGAACATAGCCCACTCTTCAGTCAGTCCTGGCATCAGTGGACTCATAATTTTATTTTCACAACCGACCAACTTTCCTTCTCAGCAGAGAGCCACGGGCATCTGCAGAGCTTATTTGGTCTGTGTCTACACGATAAAGAGAAAAGTTTGGTGAAGGACAACAATCTGGTAGAGGAGACTGATCAGGAGGAATAATGATAATAAGGCTAATAAGGTATCTCTCGCCGGCACATTGCTGAAGAGTTTGCATGTCGCCTATGAGGCTGCTTAAATTAAGCCACATCCAGCAAGTTTTTTTTACATACTAAATATGCAAACATATTTGACAACGAATGGTGTAATTGCAAATGATGCTTTAGGCCTGTCTTTTAAAAAAAAAAAAGCTTTCAGAATATTCAAACTGCCCTCCTTTCACATCACATTTCTAACGGCTTTTGAAAAGCTGATGTTTAAAAAGAATTGATAAAGGAGGGAGAAGATCTGCAGGCGGAGGAGATAGAAGAGTTGCTCTCAGGCCAAATACAGTCTGACGCAGTCAACACATCTGATGAAAGGTCGGGATATTGTTTCAGGAGTAAGCAGAATAAAACTAGAACTTGCAGACTGTGCAAGGAAAATTAACTTCCAACTAAAATCGGAACTTTTAGAAGAACATTTAAAGTAAACAGTCACTTTAGGTCTATTATTGATTGAACTGTGATTAGTTTTTAATGACAAGTTGAAATTTATCCTACTGGCTCATGTAACCCTCCCAAAGAACAACAATAGATTTACGCTGCAGTCAACCACAGCTGCTTCCTGTGGTTGTAGTTTGGAGCTTACATGTATATGAATGGACTTAGACATCTCCCCTCCTTCCTTATATTAAAAGATCTTTCAAAAACCCCTCCAGATGACATCATCTTTTAGTTTTCAGTTTGCAGGTTGACAAAGACGACACCCTCTGTAATCAGAGCAATGCCCTCTGAACTGAAAACTCCTCAAGCTAAAGTTAGATCCGTAGGAAGCAAGTTGAAAACTGAAAAAAATCGTAACTCAGGCCCCTTTTGTAATTTCTGCCACAGCTTTCAAACTGAGAAACTGGGAAATCTGGCTGAAAGCTCTGGAAAATATTAATAAGGTGACCTTGAATTGAGAATTTTACAACTTCAACACAGTTTCAAATGGTTTCTTTTTTAAATAGTTACCCTGTGGAACTGTTGGCTTCTTGTTCTGTTATGCTCATGCAGAGCAAAGCCGTGCACGTTCTTGCCTTCGGTTTCTCACTGTTCTGCAGGCAGAAGCTTTTATTAATGTGCCAACAACAGCAGAGAAGAAGACGACTGCGAGCTGGAAAACATGAACGTAAACAACACATGATTTAATCGACTTATCAAAATGAAACGTTGGTTTGGTTAACCTCTAAGATCGACACAGGGGAAGCATTTTGGTGATTACTTCATTTCAAATTGTATAATTTCTGGCTAATCTAGAAGCAGATTCAAAGAAAAACACAGCATAGGTTACACAGAGAGTCAATCCAGGTTATTTAACATTGTTATCATAGAATTTTATGGCTTTAACAATCCAACATTTCTAATACTTTGCTCAGAGTATTACTGATGATCAAACACACTTGCTAAACAAAACGAGTCATAGAAAAACATTCAACAGAAGCACATTAAGACGTTACACTAAGCAGGCAGGAGCCACTGTGATCACAGATATCATGATAAATAACGATTAAAATGAACTTAGAAATATTTCCCTCCAAACTCTGTGACTGTGCTCAGATGTTAGGGATCAACCAAGACAGACGTTTAGATCCCTGCAGACGTATTTAGTCTAATGGTTTGACTTTTCATTATAACCTGTGCCGGGTCAGGATGAACCAAAGCAGGTCGCTGCTCATTAGACACCATAATCTTATCTGCTTCTCTTCCTTCAAAAACATATCCATCACAAACTATTATCCATGAAAACAGATAATGTTGTTGTTAGAGCTCCCTGACCTCAAAGTATTTCTTCCAACAAAAACAACAGGTGGAAGATGAAAAGTGTGAGGTTCGATAGAGAAAGCTGTTGTTTTTGTGACCGACCTGTACGAGGAGGACTTGATTGAAGTGTTACCTTTTAACCCCCGTCTGTGAGGCGCTGTGGCTTTCCTGATTGCAACCTGGATTACCTCTTAGAATTAGTTTCATTATGAAAAAGAGAGGCACATTTGAGGTTTGCTCCCACCAAAAGGAGACGTGAGTGCAAACTGTCAGTGAACTGCTGCTGTGACTGTATCACTCCATAAGTATCACACATATACATCAGCATGCAAATGTACATGCTTAACAGATTTGGCCCATGTCCTCGCAACAACTAATACATTTAAGATGAGAGGAAAACACTCTACTACAATCAGTGCTGGACTCATGTGGAAAACATTCCTTATCAATTCTCCGACATACAGCACCAAACTGCTACCGTCTGTCTGCTCGGGCCAGTGTCATGTTTTGAGGAAACAAGACGAAATCTCAAAAAATAAAAGGCTGCAATTTTCCTCTGATTGGTTTTATCCTAGAGCCATCTTATCATAGCGCCATGTTCTGGTCCAGTCATTAAGTCCAGTGAGAGTTTAGGAATATTGCAGCCAAACGTTTAAAAAGGTTATGAGAGTTATCGAGAGAACATGTGATGTCATATGTTGGTGGGTTTAGTGAATGAAGGATTGGGCAATTTAGATTTATCAAAATAACCTGAGCAACAATAAGGAAACAATTTCTGCCTCAGGTCTGCTCTTTTTGTATTCCGGGATGTCAGCACGTCTTCTGAAAAGCAGAGGGAGATGGATGGGGAAGGAGAAAGAGACTGAATACTGAGAAGCCCCAGAGGCATCTGCCACTCAGCCGATGCAGATCCAGTTTGATTTTTAACTCCTTAAAACTTGATTGTATCATGAGGCGTGATAAAAAAATAATAATAAAAAAAAGCGTCACTGTTTCAGCCTAGAGCAACAAAATGTCAGTCAGAAGTGAAGAGATTTGCTAAAAGGGTTTCTGTGCTTCTGGCGCAGAAAAGCAGATGCAGAGCAGATTATGCCTTATTAGCCGTTCATGGAGACTTAATTGTGAGATCAAAGTTAACAGTGTTTCCATCGGTGTGAGGCAGAGCAGATTTTTATTAGGCTGTGAAATAACTCTGGGAAACTTCATCATATTTTTGGACAAATTGGAACAAGAAATCCAGACATATGAAACGTTAAAGATATAAAAATGTTTAAAAACAAATACTTAATCAGGAAAGAAATTGACTGAATTCTCCTTGATGGTTACACTCAGCAGTAGGAATATTGTGATGGAGCTAGAACACTATTACTTGGTTTTATCAGTACATACACACTACAGCATAATGTTAATAACACTGATAATACTGTATCTGGTGCAACATACTAAGTGAATGAGGAGTGGATACTAGGACAATCTGGAGATGAAATTAGAGCTCGGCTTGCAGAAAGGTGAAAGGTGTTATTATTAGAACAAAATATAAAAATGTATATGATCAGTACTGACCGTTTTGTTGTTATGTGCAGCATGTTTCACCTCCTCTCTCACCTGATGGGGCAGTGGCTGTAGAGGCAGTTTTAGGAGTTTCTTGCAGCAATAACAGAAATCTGTAGCTACAGTTAGCAGCAGCAATCAGGAGTTCTCCAACAACAACAATGGCAATTTGGAGCAGTAATAGCAGCAAGGAGCCACTGTAGCAGTTTGTATTATGAGCTGAAAATGGATAACAGATGTGAAAGCCAAGCACTCAGGTGATTCTAGGGCTTTTCCAGTGGTGGGAATAAGACTGAAAGAGAACTGGCACAGGTGGTGCGTGGTGCTGTGCAGGCTGCAAAGCAATAATGTTAGACATTGGACAGCATTCACATAGGTGACAGTTGGCAACATAACAAGTTATATATATGGGATTCAAAAGAATATGCAGCTGGCCCCTGCCTGAATCCAGCATATAAATTCTATCTCTGAGGGCTCTTCCTCTTCATTACACCAGCAGCGGCTGGTGTAATCAAGGTTTGATTTTTCTTCTCCTTCACTAGTCTCACCTCAGACCACCATGCCCTTTCCTTACGTCTCCCGCATCAGCAAGTGTGCTCTTGAATTACACAGAGGATTTGATTTCTCCTGGAAGAGAACAGACTTTCTTCAGCTCACATCATACAAAACAAAGCTCTGTTACATGACCGAGGTGGAAGAGTGATATTCAGGACACATCACACAACCTTTCCCACTGTAAGACATCTTCATTGATCTTTTTGTTTGCTGTTACATATGCATATTTTTAACTAGTATTATTGTATTTTCACCTCTGTTGCTGCCAGGTAACAATGTGACTGACAGCACACACATTAATATGAGCCCTTCACAGGAGGTTGGGCAGACTGCCTCTGTTGCTGTGGCGCTGACCCCGTATGACCTCTCCTGTAACTGGCCGGTCTCAGATGGCCGACTCATTTTTTATGTCTTATCTGAGCGACAACGTCCTTCCTCGCTGCCTCAAACATCACGCACATACATATCAGTTTACAAAAAGCCATACAGAACGCTTTGCTCGGTGCGTCTGACAGCTCTTTGACCCACACTGGTACTCCTCTTCATCTTCACTGGAGAGGGGTGACTGTGGGTGAGCGGGTGGCCTGTTAAGGAGCTGAACCTGTGACCCCATAACCTCATAAAGCTGCAGGTTAACGCAAGGGCTCCCAGGGTTGCTTCTGTCTTTGAGTGGCATCAATAGAGTTTTGTTTTGAGGTGTAACGAGAGGAAGTCTGACACCCACTTACCTCACATTCACCGAGTCAGGAATCTCCTCTCCATCACTCTCTCTTCCTGGTACTTTCTATTATTTTGTCTTCATTCAGCTGCAGTCGGAGTCCTTGCAGGCTGGTGCCAACGGGAGAGTCAACGCAAATGAAACCATTAGCATGCGTGCAAGTGGATCATGTAGCTACAATCCCTCTTAATGGATAATATAAATAAATAAAATAAAATAATAAATAATAAAATCAGACAATACTAACAGATTTAGCTGTGGTCTAGTTTAGCTAATTCTAGTGTTTTGACTTTTGGTTGCTCTTGTGTTTTCATCTAAATCACAGAGTGTACCTTTAACATGAGGGAAAAGAGGATTTTAGGATTCATTGGGTGTCTGAAAAATACAAATGAATCCTTTAGAAAATTATTCATTGCAAATGCATGTAATAACCTCTTTAATGAAATCGTTGTGAGGTGTGGAAACATCACTTCAACAGTGGACAACAATGACTACAAAAGACCAGTATCAGCTCCTTATATCTACCTAACCATAGTCCTACACCTGCGTAACCCACAGTGCACATGATGCTCTTGTTTGACTTCATTCTACACACATCAGACGCTGCAGCAGGTGATTCTGCTGCATACGTGCAACAAGTGTGCAACAATGAGGCTAAATGAAGCGGCCACATGGTGAATCAAAGAGCGTAAGACAGAGGGTGCAGACTGAGGGAATAATAGTGTTGTGTCACTCGGCGGTTTGCAGAAAAAGATGAAATGGGCTTTTAGAAGTCGAGGAAACTGAGGGAATCAAACACTTCCTGGCTTTAAAGTGGAAACAGCAGAGACTTCCTCCCTCATATGCAGGTAGAAGAGGCACCATCAGGGAGGAACAAAGACGCAGAGTCTAAACATGAGGCTTTGCGCCGTCACCACCTCTGTCTTGGAGGACACAGACAGAGCTTGTATGTGTGTCCGCACTGGGTGTGTGCGTTAGCTTGTCGGCCTCTCTTGGGGTGGTAACACACACCGCGTCTATGGGGAGGGGGGCGAGAGGCTCAGCGGCGATTTCTGTGGAGCTCATTCCATGACCGGTCACAGGGTTAAGTGCCGCAGTCATGCACACACATGCAGACGCACACACATATAAACACTGGAGCCATTGAGTCCAATGTACAGAGTAGACGCCACTGAAGGGGGGCTGCTCACACACACACAAATAGTCTCTCACACATTCATGGTAAATGGGAGCTGAATGGAAAGTGTGACCACACAGGCTGCAGGAACATTATGACTAACATCCTCTAGTTTTATGTAATCCTGAGCTATTGTACACACCGTACTGCTGCAATTACAACAGTAGGAAAACCGACAGTGAGAGGCAGACCTGCTTAAACGGATGGTTCACCCAAGTAATGAACAAATGAACTGTTGTCTAACTATGCAGAAATCTAAAAGACAGATAGTTGTCAGTCTGAGCAAATAAAACCAAATCAATAGGTGTGACTAGATACTATCAAAGGTGAAAAATATA
>JAUBNQ010000015.1:13724589-13736428 GCA_032353495.1 Ctenopoma kingsleyae
ACACACACAAACACACACAAAACACTTCCCCAACTCTGACACTCTGTATTGAGTCACTCTGAGAAGCTGCTACCTTATACTGTTGCCTGGCAACCTCACATCAAACGTCTGCTTTGCATGATTTTCCTCCCGTCGCATGTGAATACAAACTCAGTCATGACAGCGGAGGAGTAAACAGACGTTTGATTTTAAGGGAAGCCCGGGACGTGAGCAGACAGTGAATTTATGTTTCGTATTCGGCTGCTGTGGTTTTAGTAGCTTCTGTTAAAGGTGGTGACAGATGTAACGGATGAGCGCTATTGACAGGAGAGCAGATATGTTGTCAGTCACCTTGTCAGACTCTGACTGATCAAAGCTCGTCTTTGTTAAAAGGAACAATCCATCACTGACACAGATTTCGGCAGCTTTGATTTTGGAGCATTTTTCTAATCCCTGTGAGAAAACAAACCATCAGACAACTTGACATCATATCCAAATATTTCCAATACTCCAATCTATCCTGCAGCTCGATGGTGATGAACCATAAACAACGCCATGCTGCCTGTGTTTGCACATTAAACAAAGTGTACAGTACAGCAGATGTACATTATAATGCTAGAAGTATTTGCGTTACACAGAACATACAGAATATGTCACATGCTGTAACAGACAAATATTACATAAAGAACACTGTCAAGTTTATTTTTCAAATCTAAGATATGTATTTGCTTTCCTGTAATGATGTTGGACTCACAGAGGAAAGTAAATAAAAGGTTCAAAACTGGTTTATCGGTGTCTCGTGTTCCTTGTTGTAACCCGTCCCCTAAATTACCCACAATGCAACTCGACTGTGCACAGTTCTGTCAGAAACTCTGGTGTCGCATGCTGCGGCAGCTGACGCAGCTAAGCTAAGCATCTTCAGGGGCGACCGAACTAGAAGGAGAAGTCACACCACACATTACAGCACACTAACAAACACGTGACTGTTGATTATCACTAAAACCGACAGCTTTGCTTCCCAAAACATGACAACATGCTAAAGTCTACAGTTTTTTGCATGTTGTATATCACATTAAAATATTTAGAAATAGCACTTTGGGGCAAAAACTGTATTAAATAATAAATGTGCACTAGGGCCAAGTCAGACTAGAAGGTGAATTATTAACTAAATTACATATAAAATATTATTATTTTGGACTTTCATCCACATCTCACGCGCTTCATCAGCAGGCACTTTGTTCTTTTGTCAGTTTCAGTACTTGATAACACTCGAGTCATCTCCATCCACTAAGAAACATGTAAAATGTGGACGACAGCTCAATTAAAAAGATTTTTTCTTGAGATTATTTATATGAACTAATTAATTTTGTTTTTATTCATGTTTATTTGAAGCATTTGTAATTTTAACTGTTTTTTTCCACTACTAAATTATGGTGTCCATCCCAGCCTTACTAAGACAGCAATGACCAAAATGCAACGAGGTCCGTGAAACACTGACCTTTATTTTCAGTAGAATATGTGGTACGTATGACATTTATTTTCTCCTAACTGGAAATTTATTTGTATCGCTCCTCCTCCTACATACTGAGCCCACAGCTGAATGGAACAAGCTCGTGCCCCCTTGCTATGTGGGCTGTCAGAGTCACTCTGGGTAACGTAGGAAATCACACTGCACGGTGCTTAAACAAAGCTGCCATTGATTCCACTGGTAAAATTGAACTTGTAATAAAACTTTATATAAATATGCTCATTCCATTACTTTTAACTGCTCCTTCCCACCGTGTATTGGTGATATGTCAGCATCTTCAGGAATCCACTTCTGCCTACACTCATAGTAAAACTGCATTTGCCGTTTCTGTTTCTGCAACAACTGCCTCTCTTCTGCACCGTGTCAGGTCATTATCCTGGAGCGGCTCGGTGAAGAGCTTCAAGGACTCTTGCTGTGGGTGAGTCTGAGAGGAAAAAGGTGGGAGGCAGAGGTTCAAGAAGGAGAGGAGGAGTGCACTGGAGGACGAGTGAGGGGGAGGGAAAGCAAGCAAACTGAGGTCTGGTGGTTGGAAAGGTGAATGATGCAGAAACTGATGCATCAGTTTGTAGATAGTGAACACGAAGTTGGCGTCTTTTTATAAAAAGTTAGACCTGACTCTTCTGTTTATTGGTTTCTGTATTCAAAAATGTATGTTTTTACGAAAATATGGAAGTCATTTCTCAACATATGGGTGTAACCACACCAAACCCAATTATTACTCACACACCTACACTAAAGGTTCACATGCTGAGAAGTAGTTTTTATTGCATTATCCCAGTTGCCAGCACTAGAAACACTGACTGTTGATATGAAGTTCCAGAAGATTCAAGCATGTCTTCATCAGCTTTAAGGGCCGGTTGCTTGGTCGCTTGTTCTGGAGATTTTCTATATGCTCCTCTCCTCTATTCAACATCAAATGCTTTACACGTAGCATGAGAGATAACACAAATTAAACGTGTTATGCATGTTTCTATATTATAAAACACACTCTCTCTCTTTCACTCTCTAGAAAACAAACTAACGTGAGTGAGTTTGCAGCGAGAAGAGCGCCGAGCGTCTCTCTCTTGCAACAGTTGGCAAATATTGCACGAGCACTGGCGCCACCATAAAAGTGCTGTCATGTCTGAATCAAGCTGCAGAAGTCACCCAGTCTGAACGAACACACATCACTTTTACACTGCTGCCTTCATGTGTCTGTTAAGTCTAGTCTGTCTAGAGCAGGTCGACCTTGAGCTGAGATCCTTTCGTTTCGTTGGCTTCTGTTTTGCTCATCAGTAAATCCACACCTACGAACCTACATTCATCAATTTAACCTCAGATCACAGTCAGTTTGTACGGTACAGCATATTAAAGATTGTGCAACAATATTTTTAGCAAAAGTAGTTTTTTATAGTTCAAACAATATTATTTATTACTATGAACAATATTATAAAAAGAGATCAAACTAACCGTGCTGAACAAGCACGTGTCAAATTAATTTCTAATAAAAACACTTAAGTGGCCCTTTTTTGAAAATATATCAAATAAAACAATTAAAAACTTAAAAAGTTATTTATGTTAAGTTCATGAAAAAAAAAAAAAAGCTGATTCCACTAACACAGTGTAGCTTTAGCTTAGATACTGTATGTGGCTATGGGATAACAACACAGAGGCACAAAGTTATAAAGCCAAAATCACAGATCATATATTTGCATGAAATGCCTTTAACACCTTCTATTCTTAGAAAAAAAAGAAACTTTAAAAGGGAGAAAATCCAGGAAAGAGATCCCTCGTCTTCAGTAGATGTGCTTGAAATAGACACCAGCTACTTGTTTCCAAAGGCAACAGCATCTCTAACAGGACAGTAAGAAGCTGCAAACAAAGCCACACCACAGCCTGTAGTGTTTCCAGGTCCATAATGTCCGTATACACTGTGTTCAGTGTTTACCACAGAAACAAATTTCTGTCTATGCAGATGCGTACGATTCCTAGTCTGACTTCTAGTTAATATTGAAGCACAGTTCTGTTTTGTCTGTTACTATATCAATTATTCTGCTGATTATTTTAGCAATTAATAACTGAGCTGTTTGGTGGAAAACGTCCACCCCAAAGATCTTAAGAAATCGTTTATTGTATTCTAACTGCATTAGAAATCTTCATGGTTATTTATTAGTTTTTCAGAAAACGACTTTAAGTTGAGGCCCTAACGAATATGGGGAAAAAGGATGAAGTCTAATAAATGCTGTATGACGATATTCACCACTTGTAATCCATGCTTTCTGATTGACTTTAGTACAATAAAAGGTTGTGACATTCACACATGATCAGTTTGGTTAAAACTGTTGAGAACACAACAATGCAAAAACACACATTACCCTCAATTCCCAGAGTGTGTGACACGACACAGAAGCATGATGGTAATTTCAACGTGTGTGTGTGTGTGTGTGCGCGTGTGTGGATGTGGGGGAAGGCGAGGTGTATGGTTAACCATAGACTGTGCTCTCTGTGTCTCTCTCTCACACACACACAAACCATCATTTCCATTGCACTGCAGACTTGAAATCTAGGTCACAGTAACACACGGGCACATGCAAACACACGGCTGAGTTTAAAGGCTCTACTGGAAGAGAAGGACAATCAGATGTGAGGAAGACGAGGCTCGATCTGTCAGCTCTCCCCTATTCTTCTTCAAACTGTTCATTTAATCCACCCACTCTAAAAAAAAAACACTTAGATCTTATCAGTGTTTCAGTTCTCACAGCCTCTCACAAGTTGTTTTTGATGAGGTGTTGCGCTTCGCTCTCCTTCTGTTGCTGCCAGTTTCCCTCAACCTGCTTTGTGTAGTACGACTTTATGCCTCGCAGCACAAGACAGAAAATGTGTGAACATCTTGCAGTGAGCTGCGGGTTAGAAGTGCGAGCACAGAGATGGCAAAAGCAAGACTACGTTTTTTCCAGCTGAGAAAAAAAAAGGCAGTTTTCAGGTCGAGGGTCTGATATAGTAATTATTACGCCAGTGACGCACTGATGTATCTGTGAAGTGAAAGTCTAAACTGATCAGACCAAGTTGGACTGAGTCTAAGGGAAATGAAATTATATTATGTGTAAAGTTTAAATATGAAACATGACTTTTTCTTCGACTAAAAAAAACAGACTGATGAATGTCTCAAATGTGTGCTGCAGAAATAACAGAACTGTTTGTTGTTTTGTACAAGACACAAACATGAAAACAGTTCAAATACAACATAATGTTACATGAATAAATACATCAAATATGACGACAAAATGAACAGAAGTGATGCGTAATTTGCTTCTCTGCGCGCCCCCTGGAGACTGTGGATCCTCAGTTTACTTACTGTACGCCTGGAGCTGCATTTCATAGTGTTTTTGTAAAAAGAAACAGGGATAATGTTAGTAAATTGAAAAAAACAAAACAGATACGCTATGCATGTTTATGTTTTTATATTTGTGCACAGCAAAAATGTGATGGGGACGTAATTAATTTGGTCAAACAGTGAATAAATATCTTAAAAATCAAAGGGTTTTCTCTCATTTGAGGAGGAAAATCTGTCATTAAAAAAAAAAGACAAAGCAATAAAGGCTGATAAAAATGTTTTAATACAACTGTATAGTTCAGCACCTGCCTCTGTTTTGTGTCCTGCATAAAAAACAATTCATGTTCTGCTGCTATTTACAGTTCAATGTCCAATCTGTTGGACATCTCAAACACTAATTAGGGAGGGGTGATGGGGAGTTAACAGTGCCTCTCTGTTTCTGCACTATTTCTATGTCTTTTTAAATATTTTGCCATACATGTAGACTAATTTTACTTTATAGGAAAACACTTAAATCTTGCCAAACATTTTCATGGAAATATAAACTGTTGTTTGAGCACAGAGGTTAATTATTGGCCTCAGGGGAAAAACAGTCTAAAGGGCAAAGGTTCACTCATGTTTAACTTTATGGGTTTTGCTTTACTTTATATTAACTCACATATATGAGCTTCTCTGCAGATGCACATGTTGACCTTCGTGTTTTTCTTGTAGCTTAAATAAACACGTAATTGTCAAATGGTACTTTTTTCAGTGTGGTCACATGTTTCCTCACACTTTATCTTTTAATCAGAACAAAGCAACACCCAACATTTTTATTTTGGGTACTACTTTGTGTTTTGTCTCGACTTTCCAGATGGTGGAAGAAGGTCAGTTGATGTGTGCGATGTCTTGTATCACCGCAAATTTATAACACACACGTCTTGAAAGTTCAAAATGGCATCATAAATAGGACACTGT
This sequence comes from Ctenopoma kingsleyae, assembly GCA_032353495.1. Lineage (NCBI taxonomy): Eukaryota > Metazoa > Chordata > Actinopteri > Anabantiformes > Anabantidae > Ctenopoma > Ctenopoma kingsleyae. The sequence goes on from JAUBNQ010000015.1 coordinate 13,730,367, forward strand.
TTTGTCCTGAGGGACAAACAGTAAAATCTCATTTACTGTAAAATAGCAGTAAATGTCCATGGTGAACAAACTGCATAATTCAGCAGCTGCAGTAGGAATATCTCCATGTGATCCTCAGCATGTGGTCAGTATCTTCAGGAATAATAAAAACAACTAATTTTAAAAAATAGTTTCAGAAATTCAAAGTGCAGCAGCAGCAGCAGCATTTTCAAACAGCCTCCTCTGTGTGGACACTTTCCCCTCTTGCAAACTGGATCCAAACTTGTCCACATTTCTTCCCCTGGGAACAATCGCTCTTTATTTCTATTAAATTGCACTGAGACACGCACATATCTCCTGCACCAACAGATCGCAATCTGAATCCAGCAAGACGTGTCTCATAAATTATGCGCTCCCTGAGCTTTTGATAAGCTAATAGACGTCTGAGTGGAGGCAAATTGATGCCACGCTCATGTGATTTAGACACCAAGACATGATTCAGTATTGATTAGTGTTAGCAGGGGCTGAACCAAGGCCTATCTTGAACATCACACCTCTGTTTATACGACAGAGCAGTTTCCTCTCTATTGTTCATTATTCATTAGTCATCTGGACTGCCTGTGGGACTCCCTCCCATCTGCTACGGCTCCATTTCCATATGCCTGGCTCGACCAAGCGAGGCATACATCTGATACGTGGAGAGTAAGTGAGAGGGAAGCAGAGGGATGATATAAATTCATCTCTTTTTGCTTGCTTCATCTCTCTTTCAAAAGGTAATGCATTCATTGATGTTATCATTGGGGGAATGGATGAAATGATAAAAATGGAAATAAATTGCTGCTTTAAACAGAGAGAGGAGAGTACTGGGAAACAAGAGGAACTGGTGTGGGAAGAAAAAAAGTGTGTTTGAGTGCTGCGGGTGGGTGGCAGGGGAGGGAATTTAAAAGGAAAATAAAAAGAAATGTATAATTAGGAGTTGGCCGAGCAGTCTGCCTACATGGAAACTCACACTGAATAATTTGCTGCAAAAGTTGTTTTATTTTGCTTTTTCAACACTGGTTTTTATATAATTTATTCACACCTTTAACTCAGTTCACTGAAACCACTACTACTTTGTGCCAACTTTTACAAGCTGGAAACGTAATAAATTCATGATGCGAAAAATAGAAATCCAGTAATTGAGTTTCAGTGTTCCTGCAGAGTTCGATACTTGTGCTAAATTAATAAAATTTGCAACAGAGCTTCTCCATGTGAAGCTGCTGGATATGTAGATGGAGCCACGGCTTGAGTGGCTGATATAATTTGTGACAGAAAATAGATTGAATTTTTTTTTTTTTATCCCTCCATGCTCTGTGTAATGTAAAGGAAAAACTAAAGTCATACTCCGATTCAGAAAAGTTTTGTTTTAGACGTTTTAGACATAAAACATGATAGAAAAAATGTGTTTTGAATATTCTATTATTTTCCCTATTTACACATATTCTCAAGTTTGCATCCACAGTCGAGTAGATGATAACTGCTCAAAACAGACAACAGGTGCATGAAAATGATCAGGATATAAAATCAAATTCTAACACCAACCCTCAAACAATTTCCTGACACTGCAGCATCATTTTTATTTTAGTAAGTGTGATAGACTTAGCTAATTGGAGCTGTACCGCCATGTATTCACTTTTCCTATAGCAACAACAGCTTTGTCTGTATTTGAAGTGAGGTTTGGTGAAAGCAGAGATGTTATCAAGTTGTTAAAATATGCAATAAGAAGTGCTTCAGTAATTTCAACTCTGATCATAACACATGCAGACTTGGTTGAAAATGCATTGACATCTCTAATAGACATTGACTCCAGGTAGGTGACCCGGTTTAATATTGATCTGTATGATTCGTACAGTATGTGATCAATCAAACTAGCTCATATCCATCATATCAGAGGCACTGACCAATGAAGGTGTAGCAGAAATCGCAGAAGAGCCTGATTTATTTAGTAGACTGCAGCACTTTTCTGTCTGTGGCTAATGGTACATGTGTGGGTTCGACATATTCAGTGACACTAAACTAAAGTTTATCGCGCATCGTACAGTGAAGTGAAAAGTGCTAATTTCCCTACATTTCTAAAATATAATGAAATATAAATTGCAGATTAGTAATGTGAGACCAGGCGTGTGTTTATGGTTAGAGGGTCCATCTCTGGAAGGTCAATGAAACACAGTCCTCCTTTTCCTCACTGTGTCAGGGAAATCTAAAACCTCACTGGAGCTGCAGACGACACATTAACACACACAACAAAGCGAAGCTGTGCAGATTTATCAGGCTGATCCTGGACTTTTACTCAGTATTAGATATCCGACCAGGTCATCAACTTCTAATACAAGAAGAATTGTGAAGCCTGTTTTGCACTTGTTTCTTATTTGTCATTTAACTCTTACTAATCTCTGACATATTCTCCCATGTTTGTCCACATGATAATTAAAAACATCACAGCAGCAAACACAACCACAAGAACAACAGAAAGGTCATCTAAAGAAGAACTTTTTTTCATTCTCAACTAATCTGTCTGACAATTAATCAATTAATTTTTAGTCCTTAGTCGTCCCAAAGCACAGTGTGACTTATTCAGATTCAGTTTTATCTGACCGACAGTCCACAAACAGCCCAAAACCCTAAAATATTCAATACATGATCATATAAAACAGAGAAAAACCCTCATATAGGAGGTTGAACAAACTGCAAAAACAAAATCTGCGTTTCTTCATAAATTGTATGTAATAGTTCATTGATCAATAATCAGTAATTATTAGTATTTTTAACCTTCCTGTATGAGCAGAAATAATTTATTTCTCATTGTTTCATATAAAACACTTATTTCTGTTAAAATGTTGGAGCAGTTTTGGGGATAAATGGAAGTACTATGATCCTACAAAGAGTTTTCTTCTACAACAAAATTAAAGTTGAGCTTGAAAGATGTGAATAAATTTCTATTACTGGTGATTTTTGTGACTGCAACTAATTTACTCTCAAACCGCAGGATACAGAAAACATGTCAATTAGCAGATGTTATTTGTTAGTTTCTTGCAGACAATGGTGGTAAGTGACTACAGGTAAGTACACTTATTTTATACTGCAGTACTACTTTGAGGTGCTTGTACTTTTATATATATGTTGAAATAATTGTTGACAGTACATGTACAGACTACCCTTTTTGCAGCAACTTTATTCATTCACACTTGGATGACAATACGCAGGATGATGCAGGATTTTCTACTTCTTGATATGTAATATATGACAATGTATTTATACATCTGAACATACATACATTCTTTCTGGCTATTTGTATCTCTGTACAGTAGCGCTGAATTACACAGTATTGCACACAGCATTGCAATTATCATGCTCTATTTGTGCGCACATGCACGCCTACAGTAGTTGCACCCACTGTGTAGGCTTGTGTCTTTTTTGGTGTGTGTGTGTGTGAACATAAACTGGCCTGTTTTCGCCCAAAATACCAAACAACTGTGTGCCTCTCTCTCATCCTGCACCTGGCAGATAAATTAAATTCTACACTTGAGCTGGTTTCACTTTACCTGCACTTGAAATGTTGTGGTTATTTTTTTTTTTGCTCTCAAATAGCTGACTCATTTCCTGCTGTGTCTTATTCTGTATTATCAACTTCTGCACAGCCGTCCACAGTTTGGTTATGCATCAGTTTGCTGCACTGCAAGTGTGTGCAAAGGTGAGTGTTTGCATGTGTGTGTCAGGTAGAAGGTGAGAGTGTGCGTTTCCTTTTTAGTATGTAAACCATACAGTGGTTGGCTCGTAATAATACACGTGCTGGCATGCAATATGAATGTGCAGGAGAGGGGGGTGTCGGTGTGTAAAAGATGGATGGGAGGAAGGGGGGGGCTCTGGATTGTTGCTGCAGCTGGTTGGCTGCTGGGCTGGTTTCCATGGCAACGCGTGTAAAAAGAGTGCAAGCTTCGTCCCTCAGTCCCGTATCGATGCTCTGTACAAAAGAATAACGTTTTACAATTACATGTCCTCTTCTCTCTCTCTGTGTGTGTGTGTGTGTGTGTGTGCGTGCGTCTTTAATCCTTCTTCTAAATCAAACTGACAAGCTAAAAAAAAAACAAAAAAAAAAAACAGGTAATGAAATGGCAGATATTAAAATATGGACATTTCATCACCATTTCATAAATAAGTGTGCAAGAATAAGAAGATTCTTCAACTGAGCTCCTCATCCAAATTCATATTCTTCAAAGAGACAGTGACTGATTGGGGGGTAGAGCCTTTGCTGGATTTGCTGCTACTCACATTCAGCTCTTACAGGAGGATTAATTTTGTGCAATGCATGTGGAAACCCACCAAAGGATTCTTGTGGTTCTTCTCTCAAAAATAGTTTTTTGTGAGCCCACAGAGCGTACACCTACAGAGGGGACTCTGTGAGGAAATGATATCGAGCCACTGCTGAACGCACTGCCAAGAGTAATATTAGCTCTGCTGTCAAAGCCAGAGTTTGGAGTTTTGTCTTGAAATCACTGATTTCATTACGATGATAAACTTAACACTGGACAAGTCCAGCTGTATATACTCACACTGGAAATGATGACAATCGTACAATCAGAAACGCAGAACTCGAATTTAAATTCTAGCAGGAAATTCACTGAGCCATCCACCAATCAATGATGCATCATCATGGATCGCGTATAATGGAAAAACATAATGTGAATGTACTGTTCAGTGGAAAATATGGGAAAACTAAAAGGATTGGGGTTCAAATAAATTAGAGGACACCAGGGTTAAAATACATTTTGAGGGCGTGAACTTCAAAAGTTCACTCAAAAAGTGTCACTCCCTCCTGACGCTGGTTTCATTTTACACGTTTAAGGCGGTAAGACCCCTTGTGACTTCACAACCACGAAGCATTCACGTGGAAAAAGTTCTTTAAAAATTAATCATTTATCTGGCACAAATCGTATTTATCCTCGTTTCCCGTCTTGTCCCCATCGGAAGAGAATAAAGGAGAGAAGAGCAGAGAAACGTCAAAGAAAGAAGCAGAAACAGGACACTGGAAGAGGAGAATGACAGAAGACAGTAGATGATAGTACTGAAAAATAACTTCAGTATAATTAAGTACACGTACGACAGAGAAAAGTGCAGTTCAGCGCCATCAGCATGTGTACTGTAAATCTACCTGTTACACACTAATGCGGCCTTCTGGGGTTTTCTTCACTGATTAATCTATATCGACTGTATGATCATTCTTCTCTGTGGGAGCTGTAATTAGATGACTGTGTCCAGCGTGTGTGTGTGTGTGTGTGTGTCACTGTCAGAACAATTACACTCAGCAGTTATGGGAAGGAAGTGTGACCGCATCAACACACGTCACACACTTACACACACACACACACACACACACACACACAGTGGACTTACTTGTAGTCCTTTGAATTTTTTTATTTTTTAAATTTTAAATCTAGCTCCATTACTCGGTGCACGACCAACATGATGGATGTGATGTCCGGGCACATATTTAAAAGAGGAGTGTGGGAGCTTGTGGCTGGCACACGCCGCACATGTGCACTTAAGAGCCTCTAATCTGCTGATTGATCCTGACGTTTGGCCGTGGAGGTGGACTGCTCTCCCTGTCGCTGAACAGGATGGAGGGATGAACACTGGGAAAACTAGATCCAGCCATCATGCTCTAGGGTTAATCGTCTAAAAACTGGTGAGGAGTCATTTTATCACCACAAATAAAATACAATTTCATTTTTAACTACATTTTAATCTGAAAACTCTTAATACAATTTAAGCACAATTATTATAGTTTCCAGATAGTGGCTTCCACCTGCATCACTCAGTGAAGCATTTGCCTGCATGCTGCAAATTCGAAGCTATTGCATGAACACTGGCACCTCCTGGTGGAGGAGATACTAAATATTAGTGCAGTGGCTTCAGAAAGTATTCAGTGTGCAAAGGGTGAAGGCGCCCTTTACTGTGTTGCACATGTATGCATTGACCCTAAACTCAATAACTAATAATGACAAAGTGATGAGATGCTTTTAGATATTTGCACAAATTCATCAAAA
>JAUBNQ010000015.1:13758301-13770525 GCA_032353495.1 Ctenopoma kingsleyae
GGTTCACCAGCCGCGGCTACACCTGCAAACAAAGGTACACAAGCTCTAAAATCTTCCCTTTCATCAAGTTGGGAGTGTCTTTCTATTTTTTAATGTCACATAGTAGCTTCCTGACCAGCCTCTTCCTACAGAGATGCAGGGTGTTTCATGGGAGGCACCACCAACAGACGTCAGCAGGTTGGTCACTGAGGCGCTGACAGACTTGGAGCCTTTGTACGCCGTTCCCAAGAAGGATCACCAACCCAAATTCACCATCGACGACTTCATCCTGCACAAGATGCTGGGGAAAGGCAGCTTTGGCAAGGTAGTGGAGATGACCTGATTTATAAAAATAAAATAAAAAGGAGGCACAGAACAGGATTTATAGAACTGAGCAAACACCTGAAAATCATTTCAGAATTTTATAAGAAACTTCATAAAGTGATAAATTTTTTATAGTTATAAGAAATAGTAAAACATAGCAAAACATCAAATCTGAAAGATTCTAGTCACTCTCATTAACGTAAAGCTGTCACACAGCACATTGTGAGACGTGGTCACTTGCTTGTGCAGCCAGTTTCTACAGAAAACCACAGACGTATTGTTGCTCTGATGTTAGTGATAACAAAGCCACAGAAACAGCGTTAGAAATGGGTGCGCCGCAGTTTTTCAGCTCTTCTCGCCGTTTCCAGGTGTTTTTAGCTGAGCTGAAAAAACGCGGGCAGTTTTTTGCGCTGAAGGCTCTAAAGAAGGACGTGGTGCTTATGGATGACGATGTGGAGTGCACCATGGTGGAGAGGAGGGTCCTGTGTTTAGCTTGGGAAAATCCCTTCCTCACACACCTTTACTGCACCTTCCAGACCAAGGTAACGACCACATTCACTCATCTGTAGTCTCTAACCCCCTTCAGAAACCACAGCCCCTGTGACATTTGTGTTTTTATGTCTAGGAAAACCTGTTTTTCGTAATGGAGTATCTGAATGGAGGCGATCTCATGTTTCACATCCAGAGCTGTCACAAGTTTGACGTGCACAGAGCCACGTATGTATCCAGCCCAAAGACACAACACCCAGTATTAGCACAGTGCTCATCTGTTAATATGAGCCACAGGAGCTTTTTACTGTAGAGGTGGGATAAACTCTTCTCCCCAAATTAATTTAAGTCAGGACTTCAAATAAAGAAAGCAATTTCAATTTACTGAAAATTTCTACTTTTTTTTAGCTTTTAGCTAGTTTCAATCTAAACTAGAACAGAAGAGACTTTGTCACTGCACAGAGAGTACAACAAAATTGTGGATGCTCCACCCAGCAGCGGTGCATTTACAAAAAAAGAGGAAACACAATGTATAAGTAAATAAAAAATTAAAAATGTGCAGTAAATTTACAGAGGGTGGGTGATTTACATATCAGATGAATAGTTACACGTGGATTTAGTTCTTTGTTGTTTGTGTGTGTGTATGTTTATTGGTTTTTTAGAAGTCCTAATGGCCCAGGGGAAAAAGCTGTTGGTGTGAAACCTGATTGACCTGAAACTAATGCAATGCTTTAAACAAGGCTTTCATCCTTAAAGTTGCCTCCTGTCTGGAGACAGTTGGCTGTGAGGGAGGAGATGAAAAGAGTAAGAACAAGACAAGTAACATGTTTTCTTTTTCATGGTTTCTGTGTCTTCCTACAGCTTTTATGCAGCTGAGATCATCTGTGGGCTCCAGTTTTTGCACTCCAAAGGAATAATTTACAGGTCAGTTCTAAGTATAAGGCAGAAACAGAACAGAAACTGATGATTAACAATTCACAGAAGGCCAAACTGAGAACTGTTGTTCCCCTCTTTCTTGCTTCATCCGCCTGTTTGTCTGTAGGGATCTGAAGTTGGATAACGTGCTGTTGGACTCAGAGGGTCATATAAAGATAGCTGATTTTGGCATGTGCAAGGAGAACATGCAGGATGACTCACGGACCTCCACCTTCTGCGGGACACCTGACTACATCGCCCCTGAGGTGACCACACATTCTTTATACAGAATGATAAAGCTACTCTAAATCATAGAGTAATAAATGTTGTTGCACATTATTTATGCACGAAAACCTTCATGCATGTTGCACTATTGGTGTTTTACCATCTATAGGTGATTTAAAAAAAAACTGACGTCATTCTAGACGCCACATATTCAACAGGCAGACTCTGGTCTCCATTCAGACCAAAAGACAGTTTAGTCTAGACCCTATCTTTGACCAAATTTCTATGTAGCCTGATCTTGACTCCCTGCAAATGACACACTGCTACCACGACTCCTTATGTGTAATCTTTTCGACGAGGAGCTATTCAGCAAGTTTATTTTCAAGTAGACTGATGCTCATATGTGTTAATTCTCTCTGAGAGACTAGTGGGCATAATTTGCAGATAGCTCGTCATTGTGACGAATGGGGAAATGCCGCTTACAACATCAGACATGTCCATTATGTCCTGTGACACTAGGACTGACACAGTGAGGCAGTATGACGTACAAAAGTGAACAAATTCTAAAAGTTACCTTGGCTGATTGGTAAAACAGCATGTGTCTGTACATGTGATTGTGCAACAGATCCTGCTGGGTCAGAAGTACAACAGCTCAGTGGACTGGTGGTCGTTTGGAGTGTTGCTGTACGAGATGCTGATCGGTCAGTCTCCTTTCCATGGCTGCGATGAAGAGGAGCTGTTTCAATCCATACGAACAGACAACCCCATCTATCCCCGCTGGCTCACTAAAGATGCCAAGGACATACTAGTCAAGGTCAGACACAAATATATAATGATAGTCAATAAACTGTATAAATAAATTGTTGGGATTTTGTCTATTGACAAGCAAATTCAAGACTTCACTTAGGGAAATTGAGCATTTCTCACATTATTTGGCATTTTATACTGTATACATCAAAATCCTAAACAACAGCATTTTAAGACTTTATACACTTAACCCAGTGCAAGGAAAAAATAAACGCTACACGGCAGGAAATATTCAGAAAAAATGTGTCTGTACTATCTACGTTTCCTAATTGGACAGTTTGACTCAGAAACAATGGGGACAAATCTACAGAGAATCAAGATTTTGCTGAATAAGACCGTGTCAAGAGATTTATTTTTATTTCTGTAAACTTAATTGACCAAAGTGCCTGAACAAAACACAGCCACATATATAAAGCATATTCATGTAAGGTAAATAACCTTGGTTCTGGTGGTGGTGTATTTGTGCTGCAGCTGTTTGTTAGGGAGCCTGAGGAGCGACTGGGAGTGAAAGGAAACATCAGGCAGCACAAATTCTTCAGCAGCACTGACTGGGATGCGCTGGAACAACGGCAGGTGCCGGCACCCTTCAAGCCAACTATAGTAAGTATTGAGGCGTCTCTATGTAGACTACAGACTCATGTGCACCCTGTAACTAGAAAGCATTTTTTAATAAGGGAGTAAACATCTCATTAAAATAAAAACTGTCTCCAAAGTTACTGCCTTTAATGGTCATTTGTATGGTAGAAAGGCCTGGATATCCTTGGTATCGGCAAGTACTCAAATGTAAGTACTTGGGGAAAAACAAAGGGATCTTCCATACTGGTACGAAGCAGAGGAAACACAATAGAAAGCAGCACTGAAATACCACAACAGACTGTTTTGATCATTTGTTTTTGTTGTACCTCGTGCTAAATAAACATGTGCATCAGCTGCACCATATCTTAATTAATTTATTAAAATGTACATAGCTCTTTCAGTAAAGGAGACTTTAGAATCATTGCAGGACAGAGGTCCTAACATCTGCTTTGTAGTTTTCAAATCAAACTGAGATGATTTGTCAATTACGAAATAAAATATTGGTCTACAACTGTGTACAATAATCATTTCATTATCCAATTTGCACGTAGTTAACCCTGACAGTTTCACATTAATTATATGAATGTAAGTTAGATGTGTATGGTCTGTATTTTGGTCCTGTAAACGTATTTTCTCTTCATCATCTCAGACTTCGCCCAGTGACTGCAGTAACTTCGACAAAGAGTTTATCAACGAAAAGCCAAGACTGTCGTGTGCTGACCGGACACTCATCAACAGCGTTGATCAGACGATGTTCAGAAACTTCTCCTTCGTTAACCCGGGAATGACTCGCATCGCAGCACGCTGACAATCAAGCCACTCGGGCACGGAAAGCACTTATCTAACTGAAAGAAACTGCAGAGACATTGGACCGTGAATGTTACAGCTGTATCCATAAACATAAGGATGAAACCACTAAGCGGGTGTCTTGGGTTTACAACACATACAACACAACAGAGACGGTATATTCGTTGCTGTGACTTTTTATATCAAACAATATTACAAAACACAAACCACCATGATATCAGTACTGAAACAAAGAGGCAAAGAAGATGAAAAGACTAAGAGTAGAAAAATTACAAATTTATTCAAGTTCATTTGGTATCATTTGTCAAACATGTACAGACCTAAATGTTTCTCATAGTGTAAATTAAATAACTTATTAAAACTATAACTATAGAATTCCCCCTTAACGTATTCAGGCCCCTTAACAATCTTTTGTGCTCATCAGTGTGAATTTATCAATATAAATGTGCTTGTGATTAACTTATGGTGCCTCAAAGCAAACTGAAATGTGGTTACATTAAATTAAATCTATCATTATATTTCATGTCTTATGCCGTCATACTGAATATTTTACCTCCATCTTGGGTGCATTTAACTAGCATATTGTTGTGTAAATAACTGTATCTAATCATGTTGATATATTGTCTTGTTGTTGGAATAGATTGCTGTTGTTCAACAGATGTGAATTACAAGCTTTTTGGATCGTGTGTTTGCATATTGTTCCTCAGGAGATTTATTGATGCTGTCATTTGGGTCAGGTTCTTTGATTTACTGCTACTACTTCTGTAGTTTTAATTCCCTTCATTGTGAATCCTGTACAATAAAACGTGTGTTTTCTAGACCACTGTGTGTTTCGTTTCTCTTTAAAACAACTTTCGTTCATGTCTTGTCACTGCACAGATACACTGAGAGTGTGGAGGTGGAGGTGGAGGTTTTAACAAAAAGAACAGTCTAAGTTTTTCCACTTGACATTAAAAAAAAAACATGTTTTTTCCAAAATGAATGGAATTTACTAAAAAACTGAGAAAACATTAAATGTTTCTTTATTTAGGAAAAAAAATATTATTTACAATTACTATACAATTAAATTAAAGTTGCCAATGCAGAGGGTTTATTGTACAGAAATACCAAGTGCAATGTTAAGTAAATGACAATTTATTTACAGTTATTTTACATTTTGTGATTTATACAGCTACTAAACGGCTGAGACTAATCAAATTAACTATTTAAGCAAACAAATCACACAAATTGATAAACACAGTAATAGCACTGATTAAAATATGCCTGTAAATAAATTAAAAAAAAGACTGAACTGAACTGATGTAGAAAATATGAAATGATGGAAAAAAATATCTGACAATGTAGATTTGACGACATTTAACTCACAAAATTAATAAGCAGCTAATTTGGTTTGTATTAAATTGGTTTATCTTTTTATGTAAACAAATGCCAAAATTATTTGGTTCCCGCATCTCAAATGTGAACATTTAATTGTTTAAGTTTCCTTTTTAAGTCTCCTATTTCAGTTTTGTACTGTTTTTTAGACAAAAGATTTGAACACAACAATTTTCTGATATTTATAAATCGAGCAATTAATTAAAAAAATATCCAGAGGAATCCATGCTCATAGTAAGTATCACTGCAGCCCTAATTATAGTAATAATCAGAGATGCTACACATGTTTAACATGGCTTTTTCGTGGAAGACATTTTGACATGTCACAGTAAGAAAAGCTTGTGAATATCCTGCTTCTTTATAGGTCCAGGTATTGTGCATGCTTGTTCACTGTCACACTGCCATGGCTTCAGATGACACTGTTATAGAAAAGAGCCATTGTTCGTGTTATTATTAACACCAGTGCTCTTCCTGCTTTGACAAGTCAAAATGTCTGCTGTGAAAAATCCTGCTATACTACACAAAGCCATTTAAACAGGAAACTAGACATGTGACACGTCTCTCTCTCTCTCTCTCTCAAGTATTTCTTTATTTGGAGTGCAGCAGTGTCCTCAGCTGACATAAAGCTCTCCCTAGTAATCAAGGATAATTTGGTGTACAGCAAGTGGTATTATTTCCCTTTAACATATCCTCACCCACACAATGTACAGTCACCCAGAGACATCCAGCGCACACATTAGAAACAATGGTATTTTTGGTGGAACTAAATTCAGCGTCCATTTTAATGTCACTAAATTACAACATTCCTGTGGTTCAGCAGCAGGATAAGGAATATAATGATACCTTGTGTTGATACAACAAAAACTAAATTCCCCAGAAAGGTGCTGCTATAACCAAGACAATGGCAGTGGGAAGCAGACGAAGCAGCAGTAAGAAAATACAAACAATGAACAGATAACACAATGGCATCAACAAACATTCCCATTAGAAGAATTGCAGAGATGATATGTAGCATGTGAAATGGGATGGATTTGAAGTTTTGAAGTTTTTTCCTTTACCAAAAACCCAGGGAATGTTGTTGCACATTGATGAAAACTCAGCAAAAAGACAAAAAATAAAATTTTTTAGCACAGAACTTTACATCTGTCCATATTAGAATCAAGTACAAAACACGGAAACACCTTATCGCAATCAGCATTTGGCCTACTGCACCTACACCTAACAAGCTTTGTAGTTTCTCATAGACCACATCTGATTTGATAAAGTCAAAATAAATATTTTAAATATTTGAGTTCAAGTTTGTAACATTACCGCAGACTCGACGTTACTCACCGTTTTTGTTTGTTTTTTTACATCTGAAACCAGGCAAAGCTAACTGTTAGCAAACAGCTAAATAGTTTACAAGCCCAAATTTGACTACTAGTGCGGGTCAATGGAACACTTACCGCAGTTTTGAAGACTTTTGCACATCCCCAAGAAACTTTCTTGACAACAGAAGGTAAAAATATTCCGTCCGCTGCACAGTGAAGAACATTTTGAAGTTTCGAAACGCCGGATTTGTACGTAAACAAAGATGGCAACCGGAAGTGACTTATCGCCTCGGTACGCACTTATTTTTCTTCCCCGTTGTGAACATGGAAGAAAAATTAGGTTAGGGACTGTTATAGATTATGGAAAAATATTAAATAATTTTAATATAGCATGTTTGTATGTATTATACAGATAGGTTGTAGGATGAAAATATATTAGACCGAGGCGTTTCTTTAAATTTTGCTAATAATTCCTTAATCATGTTCGTGTTTAAATACATAATTTTAAATTCTTAGTTTTAAATTACTGCACACACAGCAGCAGAAAAGCATATTTTTTACAGTACCAACAAGAGTGTTCATGTTCCTATTGATGCTAGTACTACTACTAATACTAATACTCTAAACAACAGAATATCAACCGTAGTAATACTTGGGGAATAAATCCTCCCACTGTTAGTTGAAAAACACTTTTTATGCAGCACACAGAATATTTATCAATCCAGCCAGATAGTGTCTGTGTATCACAAGACAGAAAAACCTGTTATCCAAAAACTGCACCATTTTTGGCTTTTAATTCTGATTGTGATTTGAGTCTATTAAGATCAACAACGCAGAAATATCAAGAATTTGGAGAGGCACAATCTGGGGTCAATGTGTGGTCAGACATTATTTTAACGCGTAATGTTAAAACTTTATACTGACTTTAATTTGCATCCTTGTCTTTGCTGGAAGGAGGATACTGGGCTGGAGCTGCTATATTTTTTTTCCCACTGAGAGGTTGCCATTAGTTTGGCCATGACATGACTGACCTTACTGGGATTATCCATCTCATAAACTGTATGTATTTGTAGTTGCATGACTGGACAGTCAGCATCAGCTTTGCGATTGATTTCCAAGTAAGAATGCTTTCGGTATGGTTGAGCTATTTATAATGGTAATCAAAGAACAAAGTGCTATGCAGGATTATTTTAAGTGAACACAGCCACTAATTTAATATTTGATATACTGTATTGCTTTTCCTTTGCCATATAAAACAAAACATAAAACAAATTCCAGTTGTGTTTCAGAGTGAAAATTTTGTTTTATATTTAGATTTGTCACATTTAATTTATACAATTTTCACCCTCTGGTCAAAACAAAACATGACCATACTGGTCTCAAATTAACATTTCCATCCAAGCTTACTCCATCAATGATCATTACATTCCTCGTGTTCAACAGTCAACACTCAAACAGAGAGTACACATACAGAATGACTGACAGAAAGTCTTAAGTGCTTTAGAAAATCACACGTTTTGACATTGGAGAGTTTTTTGGGAACACACAACCACTATGATCTTATGATATTTAATTTACTGAACTTTTTAGGTATATATTGATTCATGTGCAGTTGTTTCTTTTTTAAATACTTGGCAACAAATGGATGGCTACTGCGTAAACTCAATGGGCAAAGTTATTTATCATTAACCTAATTATGTTGACAAATACAGTTTATAAGTCAAGAAGGAAGCATTTGTCTCTTCTAGACTCAATTCAGGGAAACTTATTTTCTCATGGCTCACAAACCTTTACTGATAAGACAGGGCATAAATGTAGTGTAACTTTCTAAAGTCTGTAAAACATGGTTCACATCTGATGTCTCGTGTTTTTTTTTAAATCATGTATCCATTGTGGTCAAGAAGAACCTGCATAGGCCACAGTAAAAGGTTGGTTACTATCATAACCCTATGTGTTCCTAACTCCTCAGTTTTACAGTACCAAAACTGAACAAACTATTTCTTTCCCACTGGTTTTTAAATGTTTGTCTGCAATGACTTGATCAAGCTCTACACCTCAGCACTGATAATAGGCAGTTTCTCCATACATTTGAGCTTTTCATTTCTAGAACATTTAATCTACTTCAAATAAGATGTGGGTTATTTTCTTGGTGTGCGGGAGGCAACATGGTGCAATTACAGAATTCTTTTTCATATTGTGTAACAACTGTGTGTTTCCAGCATCTGTTCAAGAGTGAAAGGATTTTCATCGCCTCCCAGTGGTGCAAGCAGCGCTACTCCGGTTGAGGTTGCGGCTGAGCTGAGGGAAGTGGACTGTGGGTGTTCGGGATGTGGGCCCGTAGAGACCAAGGTTTCTGGCTGCGACTGATTTCTTGGGTTGCTTTACGCAAGGGAAAGGGGAGAAGACTTGCTGTTTAGGAGTCGAGTTGGCGGACATGGACACCGGAGTTGATGGGAAGGACGACTTGACAGATGAGGAGACAGAGCAGAGTGAGGGTGTGGAGGGGGAGGACGTTTTGTAAAAAGTGGTTGGGGCAGGAGGAGTGACAGCTGATAAGCCATTGGCCGATGAAGAGGATGGGAGGCGGAATTTTGAGTTTGGCGTTGGGGTGGAGGGTGGTGTAGGAGGGGATGAGCAGGACAGACCCAGAGAAGCTGATGTAGGGACCGGAGAGTGGGATGGACTCAGGGTCGAAGGTGAGGGAGTAGGAAAGCAGGAGTTAGAGGATTGTTGAGGTGGAGGTAGAGTGCTGGAGGAAAAGCGTCTCTTAGAGCAGGTGTTTCTTTCTGAACCTGATGAGTCAGACTCTTTGTGTCTGTTTGAGGACGGCGGAGGAGGGAGAAGAGGGACTTGGGGTTCAGGTTTACACTCTGGGTGTTTTGGTTGTGTATCTGGGTTTGCATTGATGGATGAAGTCAGGTTTGGTTCATCATCTAGATCCAAGGAGTCCAGCTGCACCACCACCTCTTCAACATCTGCAACCTCTTCACATGCTGACATTGTAAGAGAGGGAACAGGAGATGGAGACACAGAGGTTTCACTCTGCTCATTCCGAGTTGTGTCATCCATCTCATTTCCCTCATTTTTTCCTTCCTCTTCACCCTCAAATCTTGCTGATTCTCCTTCTTCTTCTTCATCTTCCCTTTCCTCTGAATCTTCAAAGCCCAGCTGTGCTCGAGCCCTGGCTATATTCCTCCGATGAACGCGGACATGAGCACGCCAAGGTGACCCAGTGCCTCCACCAGAGCTCCCTGGAGATCCAGTACTGTTGGAGGGCAATGAGCCGCACCGCTGCCTGGCAGGGGAGCTATGACTATGGGACACAGAAGCAGGTCGAGCCCCTGGTAGTGTGGATATGTTAGTGGATGTGTGTCTGGAACCCCGGGGACTACCATGTGGTTTCCGACCCAGAAGGAGATGGTTGATCACTAAGCTGGAAGGATTGAGTTGGGAGGCCAGGACACGTGTGGCTGGGCACTTATCTGGAGGGAAGGTGAGGGGACAAACACAAAACACATGTAAACAGGTGTGCAACAAATGCTTGGTCCAGGAATATAAACAAAAACAATGTAGGTAGAAAAAAAGAGATGTTAGAAATAGTACCAAATGAATATGTAGAATTGTATTTTATTCAAATGTTTTTAAATTAAAGTTGACTTTTGTTTTGCCTTATAGTGCAGTAACTACCCAGAAAAACCTATAAGCATCTAGTTGTGATGACAACACAATTTATCAGTTGATCTTCTATAAGTTAATTTTTCCTTGAATTATTAAATCCCTATAAATTTAAAAAGAATTTGTCCTCTAAAGTGATGCCTTAAAACATGTTTTTCACTTTCTCATTGATTAATATTCTGTTGATTGACCATTCAAAACCTATTCCAGCTATAGATTTATTAAAGACAGACACTGCCTCATTGCTTATTTGATCATGCAGATGTAACAGCTGAGTCACATCTAGAAATGCAGAGCAGCTCTTGCCAAAAGTTCAGGACCTCCATCAGACACCAGAGGGCAGCCTGAGTATGTGGATTACTGGTCAACTGCATAATCTTTTCTCTGTATTCTGTACAGTGAGTAGTGTACAGTATTTTGGCCTTTACCCAGAGACAGTAACATGTTAATATAATCATGTCTTTATAGAAGCTGATTGCTGAGCTTTACAGACATGACATGAGTGAGTGTGTGTACAGTTGTTTGTATTTGAATTCTCACTGTTACACAAGCCACAATAATCATACACTGGCAAGAAAAAGTATGTTTCTGCTTTACATGGACAAAAAAATGTGATCTGATCTTCATCTAAGTCAGAAGAATAGATAAACACAATTATGACTGACTGAAGATGCCTTTGACACCAATGACCTTATTGTAGCTGCACAATGTTCAGGAGGAATTTTGTTATTTGTTGTGGACTCAAAGGATTTTGTCTAATTGGGATATGTTGACTAAAGCCATAAAGGATTATAATAGTTTTTTATTTTATTATATTAAGCACATTGTCTTTGTCAAATCACATTTTATGTGGAAAACCAGGAAACGTGCTTTTTCTTGCCACTGTAAGTTAGTATGAGGCAGAATTAGGATTTGTTAATGAAGGATAGTAACAGGATTTTGCCCAAGTCAGAGAAAACCTGCAACATAGAGCCAAAGAAACATTTGTCTTCTATAAATAAAACTCGAACCCAAGCTCCCTAGAATTACAAGTGTGTTCCAGTTTTGTCATATTGATGATGATACATATGGAGAATATGGCAGATTTATTGTATTTAATAGTGGTCCCACCCAGTCACCATCACCAGTAGGCCCAGCTGCAGCAGTCCCTACACCAAATATATTGCTTCTTGGTAAAAAACAGAAATTAAAGTGGAGTGGAGAACCACTTTAAAAATGCTCTCAAAATGCCTGTCAGAGGATTCAGTACAGACAACTGCAACAATTGTACCTGGATGTTTTTATTTTTTTAAAGTAGACTTACGGTATCATTTAAAACAGTTGGCTCAGTGTGGTGCCAAATACTGCAGCTACATTTACCGTTTACACCCCTCAGCATTTTGAGAGCACCATACACTCAGTCTGCAGTTTATTGTGCACACAAACAGTATCACAAAGATGTTGATTTAACTGCATGGTCGTTTTAGAAAAATGTACTTTGTACTGCTGTTCAACTGCAGTTCACTAGTTGTAGCCTGGTGTAGCTAACAAGCTGCCAACCGAGTGTATTTATTCAAGCTAAAGCAACCATAACCTGCTTATGTAAATAATCAAATAATATATTTGTATATTTATTATAATAAATAATAACTGTCCTTAAACATTTGATTGATTTGTTTGTTTAATGAAGCATTAGAGACCCTTAAATCAGACCCAGAACACCCAGTCTGAGATAGTTTGACACCAGTACCGTCAGTTTGGTGG
>JAUBNQ010000015.1:13829996-13842523 GCA_032353495.1 Ctenopoma kingsleyae
AAAGTCCTATAAACTGCTCCAACACATGCCAAATACCAATGACAATTCTGTCGATTTAAAGTTACCTGGTTCACTAACAAGCCAGTGTCAAAGCTAAAATATAAACGTCTAAACGCTGCAAATATTTTGAGTCCTCTTGTAAATTCGGTATCGAGAACAATCTACAAGGTCATAAGCTTTACAACGGGCTGAGGGTTTTATAGGGCGGAGGTAACAGGTGAGCCAACTCTGAAAGCGCTAGTTAAACTAAAAGGCACATTGTTTTTTATATACTGCATGCACGCCGAACTGAAGTATGACTACTAAGTAGGTACAGAAATTATCCAGTTAATTGATATGTGATGTGTGCTTTTCTTAGAAAGCTAAGCAATACTTATTTTTTAAGAGTTTAAACGACGTTCTGAGAGACGCCGAACACTGAACGAGACAACCCTGCGTTTGAGCCGCATTGCTAAACACATTCTTGCTGACAGAAAACACTGTATTTCACGTTTAACCTTACCTTGCTCTCTGTGATTTTGCCAGGAGGTTTTCTGAAGAAGGAGGTCCTGGCCGTGAAGAAGTACTCTTCGGAGTCATCCTCCAAGCTGCTGTAGCCGCTGCTCATCGTGCTAGTCCACGTCATTTGCGGAGAAAACTTCTCGACTCAAACTCGGCCGCATCAAAAAAAAAAAAACCCTGAAAACTGAACTGCTGTTAGGTAGAAATTGAATCCAAACACGCTACGTGCCGAGACCTCGGAATCGCGGTTTGCTCCGTACGGGATGACTTCCTCTTTCAAATCCGCTCAACCGTCTCCCGATCCACCTTCCTCCTCTCCCGTTAACTCCGCCGGCATGCGCCAAACTCACTGAAAGGCGTCCATTTTTAACAAGAAAAGCGTCACAGTCTGGTAATATAAAGAACCAACTTTTAATAACTCGCCTAAATCGCCAGATAAAGCTAAGAAACCCCACGTAAAAGTCCAGTTAAACGACCCGTACCCCATTAAACTGCTGAACGCTTTAACTTCTCTGTGTGTGTGACAGCCAGCTACAGTAAGGCCCCGCCCACTACGAGCAGTTACTCCACGAAGAACCAATCAACTGACTGAAAGCTAATGAAGTCACGCCCCGTACAACTGAACAGCCAATCAGCGCTCTGACATTCAGTTTGAGTGGAGCTGAGGAAAACTTAGTTAAAAAGCACTTAACTTGTCTTCTTCACTGACTTCAGTTTGATTTCAGATAGCTCCTAATTTAGTTTGCCTGTTTTATTTATTTATTTAGTTACTAATTTATCTTCCTCTACTGCTCAGCTTCAGGGTGTAGTTGTAGCATAATTGTTGATGTGCCTATTGAACAATGTTGTTGTACATTATTAACACTTTTTTATATGTAAATAATTGTGATTTTTTTTTACAGATTAAAATGTGGAGATGGTATGATAAATGTGCTCTAGATCAGAATATGGTGTGAAAAGTTTCTTGATACTGACACTAATTATCCGTAAGACTTGTGGAATATGGCAGCTGGACTATAATTAACAGGGCATGCATTAAGATCAAACTGCCCTCCAAGTCAGTGGAGCCCGAGGAGGTAAAGCTGGGTTATACTGCTGAGTAGTGATCTTTGCTTGGGTGAGAATAGCAGTTAAAGGCAGTTAGGTTAGGTCAGAGCTAGGCTTGGGGTCCAGTGGATTTCTGATGGCACAGCATAGTGATTGGCTGAATGATAGATCAGAACATAATCTTATCATAATCTGCATCTGTATCGCAGCATGTTTTCATTCATGCTTAAACACAAAGGACATTCAAGCTTGCGCTTTTTACCCTCTGCACTTCCCTCTGACATTTGAAGTGCCCACAAGCAAAATGAGAGCTTTCTTTCGCCTTACCGGTCGAGCTGGTGGAGTTGACCTCAAACCTCAACATAAAGCTTGAAAAACACACCACAGACAAGAATATAACTTTCTTACATTCCTAACATAAAAGGTCAAAGGTTAGTTACAGAGCAGCAGCCTTTTGCAAGTCATAAATATGTGACCATGTTCTCACTGGCACCATGAACACACACACGCAGATATCTCACCTCAATTAATAGGCAACAAACCAATGCTGGCTTTCTGCAACATGTGTTTGCCCCTGCTTGCATCAAGTAAAGTTAAAATACTGACACCAAAGGCATTTAATAGTTACTGCTGTTGGACTGACACATTTTGTGTGTGTGTTTAATTGCTAAACACTAAGGTATGCAGCCTTCTGACTGGGTGGAACAGGACTCACTGGCAGCTAATGTGGGAGGTGCAGCATTTGCAGGGATAACTATTGAGTGCATGCATCTTTTTTTAAAAATTTAAATTAATTACCTGCCGATAACCACACATGTATTAGTTTAATTGTATTTTTTTAATGCCCTGCAATACATGTCATAATGGCTCAAATCTCTTCTGGTCAGAAAGAGGATAGTTGTGTTTTCCCTTCCTCTTCAAATGTGATTACAATTTATCCCAGACCCCTGTGTTTACTACTGTTTAATCAATTTTCAATTTAATATTTATATTAATAACTACAAGACTGTATATATAATTGAAAAGTCTGTTTATGTGTGGTTTTTAGTATGGTCATGCAAATACTTGCCCTGTACAGTGGGAGGCTCTGGATAAGATCAGCCAAACCCAAATGAGACGTCTTGATTCCATGTGGTGTGGTTTGGTTTTACCATAAGGCCAGACAGTCAGAAACACCAAGGATAAAATGTAATACTGCGTTCGATCAGTGTGGGGTTTGAAAGTTGCCACCAGTATTTCTGGATTAAAGCGAGTGAAACCTCATATTTTGTGCCAATATTCAGTGTAGAAATGTGGTGTTTACGCTGGAATTTTACTGGTCGGGGGGAGGGCGCTCATCTACTACAAGACTACAAACTGCAATCTTTGTTTAGATTTTCGTGGTCTCCAGAGGATGCACCCTAATAACACCAACACTAACAACACATGAACACGTTCTTCTCTCGCAGCACCATTAAGTCGTGAAATATTTTGATAACATACAGTAAGAACTAGACATTAGATCAAAGCATGGTGCCAGTTCATCCATATAAAAGTCGCTCATTGGAACATCTGCTGAGAAAAATCTTCATTCTTCTGGATCCTACACTTGAAAATTACCTGGATGATCCTCATGCTTCTGTGTTTTTGGGCCCATAGACTTGCAACTTCCTCCATCTGCACCTTTCGGCTCCCCGCACACATGAAGTGGAGTAAAATAAAATAATCCTACACCTCTTCTATGCTTTACAAAAGATTTTCAACTGAATGGACCAAATTTTGAAAGTATTTCATTTTTCTGTCAGCTGCTCCCTTTCAGGGTCACTCTGCATATTTGATTTGGCATGGATTTTACACCGGATGCCCTTCCTGGCGCATCCATTCCCGTGGATCGGGACGTGCAGTAGCACAGTTTGACTACTAGGCTAGACTAGAGTTTGGTGCTAACATGCTAAACTAAGATGATGAACACGGTAACATTTTAACTGCTGAACATAAGCATGTTAACTTCGTAATTTCTAACTCGATAGCATGCTAATATCAGCATTTTATGCTTTTTAGACATCACATCCGTTACTGTCTGTTCTGTTCTTACACACATTCATATTAAAGAAATCTATACACAGAATCCTTTGTAGTGCAGGGTGAATATGAGTGTCTCCAGAAACAAACATGTAGTGCATACATACTGGCGTTCTTCAGCATCATAAAACACAGATGAGAATCAAAAACAGACTGAAAGCTTATTATACAGTGTGTTCAGTCGAGCAGCAGCCTGACCCTCTACTGAGTTTATGTGGTCATAAAATGGATCAGAGTTTTACTCATGTTTTCAGCGTGTTAAAGTCTTTTATATTGCCCCTTTATGGCCAAACAACTGGAGGTCATTACTGAGCACAGATAATTAAAAGTGTACCTTCTGTGTTCAGCTACTTCCAGCATCTTGCTCCCTACTGCACACAGAGTTGAAGATTTTTAACATAATATGCTCATGTAACAGCCCACCCAGCTACAAAAAAGCCCAAAAACATTAGCAAATCAGGTTCAGCTGCAGGGTGAAATCCACAGTACATCTGCACTAAATCAAGCCTAACACACACACATGCAGCACTAAGAACAACCAGTGGACTAGTTGGGAGATTTTTAGATAGACACGCTCTAATTTAAAACCAGTGGAGTTAGAAAAGGTACCAAAAATAAATGAGCCACATCTGGGACAGCCAAACCACCATCTTGGTCCGCTGAGATCCATCCAAGACACACACTCCACAGATAAGCAGACATGGCACCGCCTTGCCCCTGAACTGTCCAGCGTCACGCATTCTGCATGACAAAGCAGGTCAAGGCAGAAATACACGATGGAAATGCTTTACACGATGCTATTTCTGTTTTTGTCACTTTGTAAGCGTCTGGCAACAAATGAGGTTGATGGCACTGTAAAGTAGAACTGGACTCTACTGCTCCTGTTATCTATCTATTTTTCAATCATGATCAGGATCTGCTAATTACACATAAATAAAGTAGCAAAATGCTTCTATTCTGTCTGAAGTTTACAAACATCCATGAATGTGCAATATTCACACACACACACACACACACACACACACACACACACACACAGACACTCTGTCATTAGTCGGCTCCAGCAGGACTCATTGAGGTGACCGGGTGGGAGCGTGTGAAATCAGCACAGAGGTTTATACAGACACACACATGGTTTTTCACTCATTTCACTACAGATAAACACTAAATATTTAGAGGAGTTTTGACCATTACACATGCCACACCCTTACACAGAAACTCACACTCACAGACACTGATTCATGCACAGAGAGGTGGTGTCACTGGTGTTAATCCACTGTCCTGTCACTTTGGCCTGGAGCCAGTCTGGTTACACATTACTGAAATTCCAGTGCAAACAGGTTCTGACACTGTACTGTAACCCTACGACTGTTAACGTGGGGACCTGGGTGCAACAGCCAGATTAAAAGATTCCAGCTTTCCCATATGATCCTCTGGCATTTACACTGTGCACAAGATAACACTAAAGTTACGATTCCATAAATCTGGATCAATGCAAGCAACAAATAATAACACTATCCAGTGACATTATTTATTTTATATTTTACATTTACAAGTAAAATAATTAATTGTATCCTTCTGTGTGCTTATGCAAGCTTAAAGGGCCAGTTCACCAAAATGTCAAAACCTTAGTTCTTGTTTCTCCATTATGTTATTTATTTAAAAACTAAAAAACTACAACTCCTGTGAAGTAAAACTAAAATTGCAGCAGTTATTTTTTATTACATTTGTTCTAAGTGAAATCTACGTTGGATTAATAAACTCCTCTATAAAGATTTAGATAGATAAAGATAGCTTAAAATCTCAAGAATACTTGAACACTATGGTATCTCCCAAAAAGTGTCAACATAGCAGCAGCTCAAGGTAGCTCAAATGCATTTTATAACTAATAAACCTCATAAATATACTGAAAAGGTATCTGCTATTTCTTTTTAGACTCCTCCACAGTCCACTTTTGGTCCCTGACATGAACAGACGCCGTGAGAAACACTGATGTCTATGGTGTATAGCTAAAGGTCTGGTTAAACAATAATCCAGTTTCAAAGCAGGGAACAGATTTACAGACCTTTAAATGTGTCCCAGGTGATGAGATACTAATGGGATAAAGCAAAATCAAAGCATCATGTCCAAGTAAAAATGTTTGTTCAAACAGTATCCACCTCTTATGGCCTTCAAGTAAATTTTTTTATCCTCATTTAACTATGGAGATTAGAGTTAATGGTTATTAGTTAATGAGGATGTTTTCTCAGCATAGTTAATATCTAAAGGTAAAGGATTGTGTCCTTTTTGTATTTTAAAAGCCAAAAATGCAGAAAGTGTAAAAGAAAGAGTCTTTTTTTATTGCTGTAATATTAGTATGTCTGACTAGTAGTGAGTAGTAGGTTAGCTATGGTGATACTAGCCACACTAATTACTACTTGTTTCCTGCTATAAGCCAACTACCCTGACTGCAATATCAGAAACAAGCTTTTTCTTAATTTCCAGAAATGTCTTTCTTGGATAATTAACTTGTGAGTTGGATGCTGACTTTTCACCTCGGTTAGCTTGAAGCTTAGACCTCAGCTATCACAGAATGCAATCACCAATTTTCAAGACTTTTGTTTTACCACAGATCAGTCAGAAAATAAAAAGTCAGTCAAAGAAGGTGTTTTGATTTACTGATTTGATTTACTTTACATAATTAAACCAGAGAGAAAAAGACAGATTTAACTATATAGCCTACTTATCCACCAGAAGCTAAAAAAACAAGGATAAATAAAATAAAAATCAGGCCCACGACAATCTTCTTAACTTCTGAAACTCCTGGTGGGGTATGAAGTTGTACAAAGGATGAAGTAAAATCACAAAGTGGGGAGTGTTGAAGGAGGAGGAAGAGTGAGAAATCAGAGTAATATTTAAAAGCTAGCAGAAGAAGAAAGACAACAAAAACACAAAAGTGGAGCGAGGGAAGTTTAAAAATTTGCCTTCAGGCTCACATGATGTCACCTTGTGTAGGTAAGACTATTTGTACATGCACAGGTGTGTTTGCAAATGGGGTGTGGATTTCTTTGTTTTCTGCAGGTATGGGGCATTATTACAGGTGTCGAATATCCAACCTGAGCTCCATGTTGGTTCACGGATTTGGAAACTGATCCACATTTTGTTTTGGCACATGACGTCCACGGAGCATATGCAGGTACTTGCAGTATATTTTTAGGTTCCACGTGTTCATTATTTTGTGTGTAGCCCTGTGTGTAAGAGTGTGTCCCAGCATCCTGTGTGTCCCCCCCGAGGCCCAGTTTTTCATCCTGTCAGACAAAACACAGAGTGTCTCGTGATCAAAGAGCGGAGGAATGCTGTCTGAGGATCACATGCAGCCTCGGTGTATCACATAATCACAGACAGACAACGAGAGAAGGGATGCAGGCTTAAAAATGAAGCCTGTGGGTCACACTGCAGCTGGGGGAGCAGAATTACAAGGATATTGATGTTAATGTGGGGGTGGCAGAGGGGGATGAGCAGCATGAAATGCATGATATGTAAGGAGCTGGACTTTTGCCTTTTCACTTAGAACCTGGTAGAAGAATTAACATTATAAATATTACTGCAAATAAATAGATATTTTATTTACTATCACACTCTTCATTATTCTGAAAATAATGCAGATTAACGCATTTTCCTGTTGACCATAGTGTCAATATTCATGTCAGTGTCTCACTTCTGCAGCTGCTTTTTAGTCAATATCGCCATGATATTCTGTACAGGAATTCATTGTCCACAGAGGATGATCTCTACTGACTGTATCAACCATCTGGCTTTAGCTGTAGTCACTATGACAGTGATATGGGTATTTTAGTAAAATATCTCAGTATATATTCAATGGATTGTGGTGAAATTTGTTGACAGCAACTCAGCAAGTAGTAGTAGTAGTAGAATGACACCAAACAAATGAATTTCAATCCAGATATTATCAACATGCTAACCTAACATGGGAAACATAAAACAATGCTAAACATAAGCATGCATCATCATTCTGGGCATGTTAGCATCCTGTTATTAGCAATTTGCCATTAACTGTTTGTGTATTCCCATCAAACTTTAATGCTCTTTTAGTTAAGTGCAGTCAGACGTGGTTTGGCATGTATGAGTACTGTAGGCCTCTCTTACTCTACTGATAACATCCACTGTCTGTAGATAAACACTACAGAGGTCGTGTCTGTGCTTATATCAAAGCTCTAAATTCGCATTATAGTCCTAGTCTGGAGGAAAATTTGCAGAGAGAAAAAGAAAAAATGATAAATTCAGGGAAACTCATGGTTGCTCCATGGCCCCATAATTCTGCCTCCATGAGTTAAATTAGTTTTTTTAATGCTGACACGAATCTTAATATTTTCAGACTGATGTGAGTTCTGTTAACATGGTGTCATTCAGAGGAAACTTTTGTTTGCTGAATAGTGAATTAAATTGCTTAAAACCACCAGCAATTCTCATTTTTGTTTGTATATCGTCCTTTCTCTATTTTTTCCACTTCCTGTGTCTGTACTGTAAACCTGGGCTCTGTTGGCTGCATTAAACAAACAGTGTATTTTATGTTCCTGACAGTGAAGGCAGCGTGTCATTGCTGTGTGAAAGCTGTATGAATGGTGAATGTGAGCTTTCATCTGATCCTTACTGGTATCTGAGGTTGAGATTGTCGGCCTGGATTATGACTGGATCCGAGATAAGAGCAAACAAACACACACTGTATATGCACACACATACTCAAAGAAGGCTGCTGTAGCGTCCCGCCCTGATGCAGATCTTTGTTTTCCTTTGAACTTCCCTCAACCTAATGAGAAAAACGATGTCGAATTTGCTTTAACAGAGTTCAGTTTACCTCTTGATACACTGATGCTGACTCCTGCACACGCACACAAAATTAAGTTAATTCATGCTGAGCTGACATTTTCCACTCCTGGTGGTGTTGAAAAGCAAAACACCAGTCTCATGTTTTGGACTGGAAGGAAATCTGTTATTTGGTTATTACTTATAGTATTTACTATTAACAATAAATAGCAAAATGACAAAAAAAAAGTCCCACAAAGACTCCTCAGAGACCACACGGGGCTCAGCTGGTGTTCATTTTATTCTGCTATAAAAGGGGCTAGCTGCACTTTTGGCTGCACTGGGACACGTTAGCAGCCAAAAATGAAGTAAATCAACGGGACTCGTCTGCTGTTGAGTCTCTAAGCTGTCGACTGGTGTCCTGTTTCTGCAACAGGCAGCTGATGATGGGGGGAGCTTTGTCTGTCGGACCTGCATCTGACTGAGGAGTTAATCCTCCACAATCCACAAAGATTACAGTGTTATACTGGCTGCCATTATTCATCCCTCTGTTGCTGCCTCTTTAGGTCTGGGATGGATGGAATTACAAAAAGGCTGACAGTCTATCATATAATAGCCCAAAATGTCTTTGAAAAAAAAAATAGTTAGTGTCTTTTTGAGTCCATAAATCTTTGTGGTTTTCTGATGTTTATCCCTGTTGTTCATGCAGTAACATAAACACTACTCTCTTTGCAGTGTGTCTATGTCTGACATGTGTTATTATAATTTTCAGTATTGTTTTCCTTACCACATTTGTTTTTAATTTTCATGACCAATATATATGCAGTTCAGAGAGAAACTGTCTGGAACAATTTTCCTCTTGAACACTGTTTTGTTCGTTAGATTGCCACTAGACTGGTTTAAAAGCTTTTCCACAATTATGAACAACATAATATATTCAATATACTTTGGTCTTTGCTGAATCATAAATTTAATTCAGGCTTAATGATCCTTATTGTTTTCTGAGTGACTAATTTAAGCACAAGACACCATGTTTTTGTGGCTGCATCATTCCATGAAAGGGAAATACTGATGCACATTTCATTTTGTAAATATTCATACTCTTTACCCTGCAGTGTGTAACTTAATATTTAAATATTTATATTTATTTTAAAGTTTCTGAATGAGGGTTTTGAAGCAATCTTATTATTATGTTATTACCTATTTATTAGAATTAGCACAGAATTGCAGGGAGAAGAAAGACTGGTGGGAGGAGGGTGGACCAGAGGGGGCTGATATCAAGTTTACAGTTAAGAGCATTTTGATTCATTGAGATTCTGCATCTAGTAAACACGGAGCAACATATCTTTGGTAGGTTTGCACAGTGGATTTTTAGAGCTTACTCTGTGGAAAAAGTTACCTTCTGGAGCCAAAAACAACACTAAGAGTTTGATAAAACTGAATCAAAATTTTAAAAAAGTTAAAGTTGCGGGAACAAAAACCTAAACAATGAGTTGATAGCCACTGAAAAACTGCTTATTATGGTTATGGAAACATGCAGGGTTGGTGATAATTATCTTTGTGTGGTTTGTGTGTCCAAGTGAAAGTTCTCAAATTTTACATAAACACTTGATCCAATATAAATATAAAATAGTGATGCGTGCAGCTTTAATACATTACTAATACATAAAAATAATGCATAGATTTAATAATTTGGTGGGCTTGACTATCATTTCTACATTAAATAAATGTTTAGTAGCTTCAAGTTTGTTTTGCTCATTTTAAAAATGCCTCAGTTTAATGCACCACTTTAAGTCACTTTGCACAAAAGCATCTGATAAATAATTATAATACAGTCTTTATACTGTATCCAGGAACATGACCCTCAGACTACATCTGAATCATTTTCCCAAAAATACAAACTTCAGTTCCATTCTTCCTGCGTACATCTCATACATCTGCCTCTTCCTTTCTGTAAAACCCACATTGGCCTTTTATATAAACATGTTTTATCTCAATGAGTTTCATTTTCTTCCAGACTCTTCCCCCATTTCCGTCTCTGTGTTTAGCAGGTAAGATTCCACTGTGTATACTTTCCTCAACACAATAGGCAGCTGATTAGAGGACTGGAGGAAAGGGAAGATTAAAAGAGATACACAAAGAGGAAGGGAGGTATGATAAGCAGATGGTGATGATGTCTGTTTACAGGAAGAACTGTATGAAAACAGATGTTTGATAGTGAAAGGACAGGATGGTTAAGGGAAATCCAGAAATTCAGGACTCTAGCATTAATTTAAGGTAGGTAGATTGGTTTCAGTTCACTGTGGTTTCTGTGCAACCAGTTATGGATTTAAACTAATACTACTAAGAAAAATTAAGGATTAAAGAAAAGATGAAAAAGAGACAAACCAGTGTATTTGGACACAGAAATAACTTTCTTTACTGCTAGGGAAAATGGATCGTGTGATTTTCTGGTTGGATATTTTATTTTGAACAAATTTCGCATGTGCTCAGATGCTAAACTGTTCTCAGGTTTGCCCCAAGCCAGTACGAAAAGTGTTCAAACAATCCAGAATGCTGCCGCTAAAATTTGAACCAAAAACAGGAAATTTGACCACATTACACCAGTCCCAGCGTCTCTCCATTTGCTCCCTATTAAAGTTAGATCAGATTTTAAGGTCCTTCTGTTGAAATATAAAACTCTAAAATGGAAATGTCCCTTCATACATGTCTGATATCCTTAAACCATATATTCCACCCCCGTACCCTCCACTCTCAGAGAGCAGGGCCTTTGTTTGCCCCCAGAGTTAAAAAGAAGTCAACAGGCTGCAGGAACTTGTCCCACTGTGCCCACCTCCTTTGGAATAACCTCCCTGTTGAAATCGGACAGTCTAACTCTGTTGATGTATTTAAATCTAAACTTAAAACTCATTTATATGCCCTGACGTTCAAGTAGTGGCTGGGCTTTTTACCTGTTTTACCTGTTTACCGGTCCTTGGTCGGTGGGTTGGTTTCAGTCTCAATTTCAGTCTCAGTTATATGAATAACAAGTACTTTATTGTAGCTATTTATTTTTCATTTAACCCTTTGTTCTTTCTCTCCCAAACACATAAGAATACAGGCTGTGTGCCTCTCATAAACTACAAGCATGTTTGAATTTGTCTTAACCAACAAAATGAGGCACAAAATAACCACAAGGTGCCAAACTATCCCAAATAGAGGCAAAACAACCACAGCAATATACAAAAGAACTTCAAAGAGTTTCAAATGAAACTCTCTGAAGTTCAAAAAGACAAAAAGACCACAAGGAAACATAAGCTGCCCACAGAGATGCAGAATGAGCACAAAATGACTACAAAAATATGAAAAATGAGGATAAGATGCAAAATGCACATAGCCACACAAAATAACCGAAATAAAACACAAAATGATCAAAAATTAGACAATAAACTACTAAAATGAGACAGAAGATGACCACAAGACACACAATACCACTGTATATTGATTACAGTTACAATAAACTGATGTAAAATTACCAAAAGAAAAGCCAAACAACCAAAAAGACAAAACAAAGACAATAAGGAGAGATAACATGCTCACTGAGATGCAAAATAAGGACAAGATCACTACAAAAATAAGAAAAAAGACAACAGGAGATGCAAGATAAAGGAAAAGCCAAATAATAACCTGCAGATGCAAAATAACCAAAAAGAGAAACAGATGCAAAATGGCCATAAATGGGCTCCTATATAAAGTAGGAGTGAATACAATCACTGTGCTTTTAAGACACCAGTACATAATTATCAGTATCTGCATTCAGACAAATCAGCTTCTGTAACATGTTGTTGGAGCTGAGATCAAACATAAAGTGAAGCTATTAACCAAAACGTCAGAGTCAAATCTCAGAGACTTAGGACTGACACGAGACAGAAAGAGACAGTACCGGAAAGAAAGTCTAAAAAACAGACACAGAATAAGAATCAGAATAAGAACAGAAACATTTTCCCACACTGGAACATGTTTTCTCAGGTTTTACAACAGTTTTGCTTCCAAGTGCTTTTTGCTTGTGTTCTTGTTTGTGTGTATTTACTGTAATGTAACCTAGCCAATAGCTGTTAATGAGCGACCATAAAACC
>JAUBNQ010000015.1:13929161-13940611 GCA_032353495.1 Ctenopoma kingsleyae
TGCTCGTCTTCGATGGTTGATAAGAGACTCCTCGATTTCACTGAAGGAGAAAAGGAAAAAATAATTAAAACATTTTTTGTTTATTGTTGTTGTTCTCTTGTTGCCTGCTGTTTTATTCTCTCTCCTCTTTCCTTTAACCCCGACCAGTTGAGGCAGATGGCCGCCCCCCCTGAAGTATTTAACGGGACAAAGTTTTTAAAGGTGCTCAGTCTGCACACACTAAATAAGTACCACACTCACACTGGGAAGTTGTTTGTTAAGGAAATTATATTTGGTCTCTATTCACATGTGCGTGTGTGGGAGGCAGCAGAGAGGATGCAGCGAAAGGTCGAGTCTTCCCATCAGTCTCTGTGGCGCCGTAGGTGGAATCTGATTATTGGCAAAGTTATGATGGAGCGCCACAGTTTTACAGCTGGAAGCTAATTATTCATTATAATGGGAACAGCAGGACAGAGCAGTTTAGCTAATAACTGTTCTGAAGTAACTCGTGTGTGTGTGTGTGTGTTTGTGTCCACTTAGAATCTGAGCCACGTACATATATAAATACATTAATATGTTGTTTTATATATTTCTAAATAGTCTTTTTGTGTCCAGTATTTTCATGATTGTCATTTGTCTCTGTGGTTTCTGTCTGTATTTGTAGTTTTGTCTCTTTCTGTTTGTATTTTGTGTCCATGTTGTGTCACCCTTTTTGTCATTTTTTATCACCTGTAGCCATATTTTGTCTTTGTGTGTTCGTCTTACATCTGTGCAGACAGTTTTTTTGAACTTTTATCATTTCATGCAGAGTCTCTGGCCTCTGTTTAGTAATCATCCATGAGTGTAACGGACAGTTCTGGAAAGGAAGGAGCACTCTTTATGGAGTTGGCGCGAGTGCTTGAGTTATAGATAGTCACAACAAGTCAGCATTTTTAGGCAGAGTTACCTGTGGCTGCGTAGGACTCTTTGACAGCCAGCTGTTTGGTAGAAAGGCCTGTTTCAGTGATGGTGGAGCACGGAGTCAGACCGCTGGGGCAGAAACTGCCCAAAAACAGAGCAAAACACAGCACAACCACCTGCAGAGAGACAGCGAAATAAATAAAATATAGATCACATTAAATCGTGCTAATGAATAATAGAAGCAGATGTTTCCAAGTGAATATTTAAAATAATGCCGTTTGTCTTTCTTTGGAGCAGTACCATTAAACACGATGACGTCTGGGTACCAGCCACCCTGCATGACTTGTGGACTTTGCCGGCCACCATCGCCTGCAGAGACTGCAGCTGCTGTAGCAGAGACCTGGGGAGAAGCACACACACACACACACACACACAAGTTAGAGACACGCAAAAACAAGACACACGGCTGATGAACCTAGTCTTGGGGAAGGACACACACCTGCATGTTTTACATGTACTACGATTAATATGTCGTTAAAATGACGTGTAAACTGTTTAAATGTCTGTGATTCAGCATTAGCCTGAAATCCCGCTGAGGTTTTCTGTTTGTTTCGTTTAAAAGTCAACTGAAGCCTCCACCAACACAAACACGCACGCACACACGCACGCACGCACGCACACACGCAACTGGTTCATTAACTTTTAGACAGTAACGATAAAGCCCACTTTAACCACTGAGTGCAGAACAACACCCCAAACAGCTGCGTTTCCAGTCAGCCCCACTTAACACACTGCACTCAGCGGCTGCACCACAAACACACACACACACACACAGTTCATTCACGCAAAACGAGAGCAAACAACACAGCCCACTCAAAGCAGCTTGAGCTTTTTACATTAAAATAGCCTCGTGATTATGCATCGATGCAAAACTGCAGCTGAACGGATCGACGGGGACGTTTGGATTCAGTGATACTGATAAATTATAAAACTCAGCCGGTGTTTCCCGACATATCATCCGCTCTCCTGTGTGTGTGTGTGTGTGTGTGTGTGTGTGTGTGTGTGTGTGTGTGTGTGTGTGTGTGTGTTAGAAACAAATGCCTTCAAAGGACTGAGAAAAGAAATAGGGGGTGTTCGGAGGCAGGCGCACAGCTACAGAGGGACATTTTTAGCTCTGTACTCCTCCTCCTTTTGATTGTCACCGTCACTGAATGTTTGTGACGGACACGAGTCAAACTTGTCATCGCTCCCGACTCTCGCTCATCGGTGTCGCAAGAGATCAGATCTATAAAAAGTTTGTCTCGTCTCTTTCCGGTGAATTGTTCAGACTCAGTGTTGAGACGCTAAACATTAAAACTTCATGTGCTTCACCAGAGCAGTGGTGGAAAAATGCTGTAGTTATCTTATCTTATCTTATCTATCTCTCAGGACCTTTACCATACATTAAATAATCCTGCGTGTGTAATACGTATGTGTGCTCTGGCTGTTTGGTTCTTACTTGTTTGTGCACTCCAGAGTCTCCACTTTCCTGCGTAGTTCGTTGTTTTCATTGGAGCAGTTTTCCACCCTGTGGTCAGACCATGTAGATATTTTTTTACTTATCTGTGCAGCATATTCTGATAGTCACCATGTGTTTAGTTTTTCTCCTGCATAAAATTATGATGCTAGCATTCAGCCTTACACAACAATAAGCTCATCAGACAGGAGATGATCTGAATAGTTGCTCAGTAAACAAAAAAGACAGATATCTTGAAGAACGGGGAGGAGGACTTACTTCTTCTCTAGTGTGTCCATGTACTCTTTCTTCTTCCTGCGACTCTCCTGAGCTGAGATCTGAGAGAAAGAGAAATTAGAAAAAGACGCATTTAACACACGTTTGTAAAGAACACTGTCAAGAATATTCCCTGAAATTTAGCAAACCAGTGGTGACTTAAAATATTCAAAATATACTAAAAATCTCAGTGTGTAAACGCCGAGAGGGGAATAATAATTTAGTCAGACAGTGTTTGTACCTTGTTTTTGATTTTCCTGCGGATCTTCTTCAGCGCCTTCTCTTCAGCTTTGGTGAGCGGCAGTTTGGTGGGAACCGGGTAACCTTCAGCCACCAGCGTACGGCGCTCCTCCTCGGTCAGGATCAGTGGTCCTGACCCCTGCAGTTTCTGCATTAGCACATTTAAAGTTACTCTGCTTTGAATAATAAACTCTGTCTCATATGTTTTTTCCACACAAAGGGAAGAGAAGTCACATTTCATTACTGCTCTCTTGCAGCATTTTGTGCTGGTTAGTAATAAAATTTGAGCTGCTGTGAGTGATGAGTGGAGCAAAGAGCAAACTAACATTAATTTCAGATACTCACATGAGGAGCAGTGAGCAGAGGGGAGTTGGACAGAGACGAAGCGGCGCGAGGCGACACCTTCAGGCTCGCCTGCGATGGAGCGGGGCTGGTGGGCGAGGTGGGGCAGGAGAGGCCGGGCGGAGCGTGGACGGGGCTCTGGCTGCCCTCCGAGTCGCTGCCGTGGGAACTGGGAGGAGTGGGAGGCATCTGCAGAGACTCCAGACCTGAAACACGATGTTAGCTGATAAATTCTGCTGCTGGAGGTCGTTCAGAGAAAACAGAAAAGTCCAGTACAGAAAAAGAAAGTTAAGGACAAAATTTCATCTACAGTGACTTAAGAGAAAAAGGATGAAAATTATCTAAAATGATTTAAAATACTTCATGTTGCTGTTCTATAATATAACATTTATTTATTTTATTATTAAATTAGAAATTAATTATAAACTTCTTTGTTCTTCTTTGTATTTTTACGTTGTTGTTTACTACTTTTACTGAAGCAAATTATTTCTTTATCTTAACTGGTATTTGCACAAATGACCAGCAGAGGTCCTCGTAGAACTGATCTGCAAACACCAACACTGACGGGATAAGACAGGAAGCCAACACAAACTCTGACCTTTAGGTGACAGATTGAGGAACTGGTCCACTTCATGAGGCTCCAGTTTAATCTGAGGGATGATATTTTCCTCCTTAATCTGTGAACAGAGACAAAAAAGATCATCAAAAGAATAAAAAAACGACATTATACAACTGTGAAAATGACCAAATAATCATCATTCAACTCTCGAGTCTCGTCTCCCACCTTGATGCCTTTGCCCTGGTTGTAGCTGCTGATTGTGATCTGAGCTGGGGTGGTGGTGGTAGCAGTCGTGGGGGCCACAGCGGGGCTTTCAGGTGCTTGGGGCCCCTCGGTGGAGGCCAGGGACAGGGAGAGAGTGGGGAGGAGGGCAGGAGTCTCACACAGAAGGTTGCTGATGGCCTCCTCCTGCTCCATGGGCCACTCGGGTGAATCCCCGTCGGACTCTGCCGCAGAACAAGCAACATGAACTGTACTTAGTGATTTGATAAAACGAATGAAACAGCAGATAAAATGTGCGTATGATACATAAGAATGTATGAAATGTGACAAACTGGAAATTGTTGTGTTATTATTAATAAGTCACCTGCTTCACTGCCCTGATCTCCAGTCAGGTGCGACAGGGGCGACTGTGGTCGGCTGTCGCCACAGAGAGAGTAGCTGTGCTCGGCTGTGATGTGAGGGGGGAGAGGGGAAGATGGGGACAGGTCACTACCATCCTCCCCCTCCATAGCCTCCACCCCGCCTCTCACCCCAGACAGGAAGGGGTCGCTGAGCAGCTGGCCCAGCAAAGCATCCGGGGAGAGGTCGTCGAGGAGCTCGGAGAAGTGCTGCACGAAAGAGAAAGAAAACACTAAGTATCTGTGAGATGTTATTAAATATGAGCAGAGACGTGAATCCACACGCAGGAGGAGAAAAAAATAAATCTATAAAGCCTGATAGTTAGGAGTCTATAATTAGAGACGGTTAAAACCTTTAATCGCAAGTTTTTATCCCCGGGTGACACTACAGCAGAGTCATTTACAGAAACCAGAAACGCTTCCAGTGTAATTCTGTGTGGTGATACACTGAGAATTAACCCCCCCCACATCATCTGTCTTCCTCGTCCTTCACCACTTTTCTTACCTGCTCTTTATCTGTCTCTCAACAACGCGAGCGTGTGTAGATCTTCGTCCACGCTCAGGTGTTATGACTAACGTAAACAAAGGGCAGCAAAAGCGAAACCCTGATGTGTGGTGATGTGGTGATAACACACTGACATACATATCCTGTGTGTGTGTGTGTGTGTGTGTGGTAAATACGGCTAAATGCAGTATGTGCATGGATGGATAGATGAATGAAAAAAGAGTCACATCAAGATGGAGGAAGGGAAAAGGGTGGACAGCGAAACGCTGAGCATGTGGCTTCAGTTACAGACAGAGAGGGAGAACATGCACAAGGATTGTGGAACGGGACCCTGGACCGAAGCCTCAGCACACAGTGACAGTCCATATTTCTTGATTTAAAGTTACTGAGCTCAGTTAAAAGGATGAAAAAAATCAGGAGAATGCTGTAAAACAACTATACGAGACATGAAATGACCCAGAAAAGAAGCAAAAGAACCAAAAAAAAGACACAAAATTAACAGAAACAGAAATAAAACTACCAAAACAGGCACTAAATGATTAAAACCAGGCACACACACACACACACACACACAGTGAAATGACCTCTTCACTTCATAAACATGCAGCACACTCCGCTGAAGCTGCCCTACATGGCTCGAATTCAGGCCTCAGTTTGTGTGTGTGTGTGTGTGTGTGTGTGTGTGTGTGTGCGCGCAAACACCGACAGCACACTGTGAACCCATTCAAGGGTGGGAAGACAAATATTTATGCATTTACACATCCATTTCTAACTTCCAGCATGTGCCACGATTTTAATGTATATCTGTGTACGCAAGCGATAAGTAACTGCGCACGTGCCAAAACCCGTCACAGCGTCTGCAGATGTTTACACTAGTTTACAACACTTTACCTCCCATCAGTTTTATTTCACCTGGAAATAACCACGTCTCCACAGTTACAGAGGCTCATTTCCTACGTCCAAATGTCACCGGTGTTATTTTACCCTGCAGATGTTCACACAAGCACACACACGCTGATAGTTTAGACCAGTGTCTTATGCCTGCATGTCATATACTGTAAGTGATATAATTTAAAAAGGTCATACAGTATATTGAGCTCATTTAAAACTAGAAAAGATGGATAAAAAAATACAGAAATAAACTGAAACTAAATGACAAAAGTGAACAAAAACAGACACAAATTGATGTAAATCATATATAAAATTAACAAAACAGAGACAAAACAATAAGAAACCACATAAAACGTCCAGGTATAAGTTAATAAGTTATTAATATTGAATGCAGTAGCATTAACTTTGTCGCACACAGGACACAGATGTGTTATATGAGAGTTATGATAATCATGTTGTATCTTCAAATCACCTTTAAAGTTATTTTAAATTTGGCGAGAAATAAACTCCTCCAGACACAGAGAGGAACAAATCCTTGTTGCGCTTAAGAACAGGAAATGGGAGAGGTCCAACTCCGCCTGCACGAAAACACGACCACGCCAAAGACACACAGCGAGGCTCTGTGAGCTGCCGTTTCTGCAGTGACAAATGTGACGCAGGGCAGTCGGCTGTGGTGCAGGATCAGTCGTCATCACACCGTTGCCCAATGGGGAACGGTGTTATTTAAGGCCGACGGTAACTCGACACTCTTCAGCTGGGAACTAGAGTTAAACTGGGAGTTTAAACTGGAACTGGGGCGTCAGAAGGTTGTTAGCTACTCTGACAGAGCTGCTGCAATAACAAAGAGCATGTTTTCATATTTTTCTGAAGTTCGCCTGTAACGCGGAGAGAACATCCCTGAAAGTGCAGATCGTAATCTTTTCATTGAAGCCACAATTAAGTCTGCAGATGGAGCAGGAAACGCAGAAAGAAGCTTGGCTGTGCGATCGTAATCAAATCTGGGAAACACTCGACGAGGACGAATCTAAATTAGATGAGAAAACTTTATCGGAGAAGGAGCTTACGACCTGGAAGAGAGTGACTTTGTGCGTCGTGGGCCACAAAGAACAAACACAGATCACATTTAGTGCTAAAATAAACCAGATTGTCTTTGCACAACTCTGGTGAAACCGCTGGAATAAAAACCTTCAAACAATATTTCAGGGTTCACGAATATTAGGATTTGGCACATTCTTCTTCTAGTCATTTCAATAATTGAAATTATGAAACTACAAACAATTATTACAGATATATCACTCATTATGTGAAAACATCATATGTGGAAATGTGGCTTAAAAAAAGGGAGAAGAAAAAATAGAAGGTATTATTTGCATACTTTGCACATATCAAAAATGTGGCTCATGAGCTTCTGGTGTAGACTGTCAGTGCGTTTTCTCATAAACAGATAAATAAACCAGTAGAGGCTTAAAAAGCAGTTGTCAGGTAGAGTAGTGAGTGATAAGAGTCAATAATAAAAGCCTCAGCAGCTGTTTAGAAGCTAAATTGGTGGTCTGTGAGCGGGAAGGAATGTCCTCTCAGATCTGTAATCCCTCTTTAAAATAGCACGTGTGTCCGTTTTAACCCTTAACGAGCAGAGATGTAAGTATTTGGAGGTAAAAAAGGAAAGTCAGACACCTTCCTCCTGCCGTGAAAAGCAAAAACAGATGTGAAACATCTCACTGACTGCTAACCCACACAGGCCTGGGGGTCATCTCTGGAGTGCGTTTCCAGCTTAGTTCAGTGTGTGTATTTGTGTGTGTACCTTGCCCTGGACTCATCTGTGTGTACTTTTGCTGATGACACAGTTTCATGTCACACGAGAGCACACAGCCTGGAAACACGCACAAAGACACACGCACACAAACACACAAAGACAAACAGAGTCGTTCACACACTAATTAATGTAAAGATAAACCGAATGACTCATTAGTTTGATTTGGATGCAGGTTGTACCCGTCACATATTACCAACACGTGTCCCATTCAAACCAGATAACCAGTACGAAAGGTTGACGTGATATCTTTTATCTGCCACTATCTGCTTAACAGGAATTTTTTAATCGATTATTGTGAAAAAATGTCTCTATTTTATTGAAACACTTGCACCACTCACAGTTTTTAGGGTTTATAAGTTAACTACTAGTTTAAAACTACTATTAAAGATATTAAACAGTGCAGTTATGTGATTTAATTCAAATATTTAAGTGATATGAAATATGTAAACAGTGCTGTGGTAAGATTCAGCAGGTAGTGAAAACAAGCTTTAGTTTTCAGCTAAGAAACAGAAACGTGTCTTGTTACTAAATTAAAAACCCAAATTTCAGTTTCAGTTTTGTTGCAGCTTTTTGAACCTGAGACAAAGACGAAACAGACACCAAATATAAATCCAGCATATTTCTGGTTTCTTTACGTTCTTGAACTCATTCCCACCAATCTGCTCGGTTTGTAGAAACACCTTAAGATAGAAAAAACACAGCATTGGCACCGCTGAACCTCAGATGCTGCAGTAGCTGTGTTTTAGCATTGTTAGCATTCACGACTGGAACAGCTGGATCCTGCAGCTGGGAACCAACGTGCAGCAAGTACCTGCTGGAATGCTAACAATGCTAACAATGTGTGCAAGCTGCTTTAGCACTTAGCTGGAGTACATGTGTACAGAGGCTGTAAATAATGTACGTTCTCTCATATTTTTCAGTGACATCTGGTGATTAAAAAAAACAAAACAGCCAGATTAGTTCAGTTCAAATTGTTTAAAAATTAAAATTTCCAGTGTCAAAATAAAGTGAAGCTATGATGCAAGTTACAAATGAACTGATGAATAAATTACATGCTCAGAACATCTCAGCCTCCGTACATTAAAAACATTTAATCTATATTTAATTGATTTTATCTTGTCAACAGAACTGATATAATTGAGTTTATGTCAGTTATAGTTTATGTTAAAGCAACTTAATCAACATAAAATATTTGCTTTTACTGACATAAATTCTATTATTATTGTGTTAGCTTCAAACATAGGTGCAGTATGTTATTTTAGCACGCTAATGTTTAGCATATTAGCACGTTTTATTGGTTGTAAACAGAGATTAAAGCTTAGGATGACAGAAATTCATGACTGAATGCAAGTTAAGTATATATTTTGTATAAGTGCGCAGTTGTTAAAGTAGAAATCTGTATAGAAAATGAAAAAATACCAAAACATGAGACAAGAGAAGACGTCCTCAGCTTAATAATAAAAAGATGTATAATCAAACCACACACAACCTGCACACTGACTTGATGCAAACCTATTCGAAACAACTAAAGCTGAAACCACAAGATGTTAGCCAGATTTCAGTTGCGTCAAACCATGCATGAAATGCCCGAGATAGCTACCAGGACCATATATCACTCTGGAATCACTCCACATTTGTTGTACCAACTCGATGGCTTTAGCCCGCTACGCCTGCTTGGCTGTGAGACTGACACTGTTCGACAGACCACAGGCCTTGGAGGGATTCTGCTATCTGGGCCTTATCTGTGGAGGCGAGACAGCAGGAGCAGAGCCCAGCACCAAGCCCATCATTTTTTAAATAAACTGCTTCAGCACAAAAACATATTTGGGTTTCCTCCTCTTGTGCATTTACATCTCACGCGCAGACAAACAAACACACATTTGTCTAACTGACATCATCTGCTCCATAGTGTCAGACTCCAGCCTTAAACCATCGCCCCTGCAGAACTGAAGCTGCAGCCGACGTGACCTCGCCGCACAGAAATTCACAGGGAGACCTGAGCTCATTCTCACAGCGATAGGAGAACAACAGAGACGCTCCGTGCCCCAGATCCCAGACACGGATACAGTCTGTCAAAACTATCTAGTAATCAAGGAGGCAATGAGTGCAGCAGGAGAACCAGGACAATAACAGAAGCTAACAAAGAAAGCCTGCAGAGATTAGGGCTGCAACTAGTGATTACGTCCCCAGACCGTCCTTTTTTGTAATTTCACATCAATGACATTACAGAAGAAGATAAAAATCCTCAAAATAATCAACTAGAAACTGATTATTTATCTCCTGACCAACCACTTCTGTTTGTAGTTTAGTTGCATAGGGATTTTATTCTGAGGTAGTCATGACGCTCTGTAAAAGTCATTGAAATATCCTCTTTTAAAAGCTCCTGAATGTAGGAAAGTGT
Source organism: Ctenopoma kingsleyae (assembly GCA_032353495.1). Taxonomy (NCBI): domain Eukaryota; kingdom Metazoa; phylum Chordata; class Actinopteri; order Anabantiformes; family Anabantidae; genus Ctenopoma; species Ctenopoma kingsleyae. The sequence goes on from JAUBNQ010000015.1 coordinate 13,939,183, forward strand.
CTGCATCCGCTTTGCTATTATGGCATCTCGACAGAAAGCGCGACGGGGGTGGAGAGATGGTTAACGGATGTAAACAACAGGATGTCAGCGAGAACACAGGAGGTGTAACATCCAGCAGGGTTGCAAACGTTTACTCCGCCCACAGGCAACGACAGCAACACACAAGCATAAAAAAAAAAACATCTCAATGTGACAAAAATCGCAGCAGATCCTTTACAAAGATCCCAGAATCAATGTCTGTTTCCTCTTTAACACCGTGGCCTTCAGCCTCCTTCTGGCCTCATTAATGTGTCGCGCTCGCAGTAAAAAAAAGAAAAAGGCCTTAATGCCTTAATGGCGAGCCGCGACAGGAAATGTGTTTAAAGTGGAAAACATCCCGAGAAAGTTCATAACTATGAGTCAGTTGTTATCTGCTGAGCTGATGTTGCAGTGCGTGTGTGTGTGTGTGTGTGTGTGTGTGTGAAAACCGAGGCAGATGAACACAAGTGGTCTCATAAGGAGCCAATAGGAAAAAACAGACCAGCAGATGACAAATGGAAAAAACGTCTCATATTCTTCCCCCGGGGACCCCCATCTTGGAATATCCCACCCCGTTTTTCCTCCTGTCTGCCTCCAGACGCTTCCAAAAAGCTGCAGCCCCAAACACACACACACACACAGACACTGAGAGTAACACAAACTTTCCAGTGTTTCTCTGTCATACTGACCGATCACTGAGCACAACCCCCACTGACCTTCCAGAAGTTACACAACGACTTCACCAGACTCGGCTTGAAAATACTTCTATTTAAGGCCGCTTTTGTACCTAAATACCTATAAACACACGGCTACAGTGTCAGTAAATTACTGTGAAACACATTAGCCTCAATAAAACCACAACTTTTTTTTTATACTGTAGTTTTTGTAGAGATCAAAGATAAAATGAGTTTTTTCTGTAAAGATTCCAATAAAGATTCTGTGACTGTGAGGGCGTGACAAAGGATTTTAAAAAGAGCAAGATTTAGTGCGGTGAGTGACATTAATGTAAACATAAGCTTCGCTCACTCTGGGTGGCACCTTTAAATGCATGAACATTTAGACTCCACTCGGTCAAACACAGCTGCCAGATGCACAAGTTGTGTTTCTGACAAACACAAGCACAGCTGTCTTTCTACATCTCTCGCCCTGCTCTCATCCTCTGTGTGTGCTTGTTAAAAACTGGGTCAACACACACACAGAAAGACACATGCACACAACTTTTTCCATCTCTCCACTGCACTGACCGGTCATTAAGTACCATTACGCACACTTACACACTCACAGACACACACACACACACACCTCTCCAGCCGTTCAGCGAGTGAACTCCTTCACCCTTACTGCTCACACATTTCTCAGATTTTCTCCGATTTCAGCACGATCTCCTTCTCTCCTCTCAACGAATGTCATC
>JAUBNQ010000015.1:14068744-14114457 GCA_032353495.1 Ctenopoma kingsleyae
TTTGCCTTCTTTTCAGATCCCTGGGGGTGGGTGTACCTCAGCTGAGAAGGTGGGGATCCTCCAGTGAGCTGAGCCCCAATCAACCCACCCACTGAGGTCAGAGAAGTAAGAATTTTCAACAAAAGGGGGCCTGAGCTTGCAAAGTGGTGCACCCTTTGTCTGGGTACAGGACTACTTGTGCTCTGGGAAAATAAAGAAGGGAAATCAAAGCTAGAATAAACTAGAAAATAGTTCAGGTAACAGACAACCATGGGAACACTGAAATACATGCAAGATGGTGTGATGAGGGAACAAAAGCGTTCTATTAGAACTGTACATATGTGTTGTATTATTATTTAATTCAATTAAACATAATAAAAGGCTAAATAAGACGTAAAGAGTTAAAAGTAGGCATTCGTTTAGCAGTTATATTATGGGAGTGGGCGTGTTTATTCAGACGTGCTCATCAGATTGTGCTGCCAACAACGTCTGCAGCCACCGTGATATGAAATTTAATTTCACCATCAAAGACCCTGCTGACTTAATGCTAAACCTCAGGTTTTGTTGAGATTACCAAAGTCTTAGAGCATGAAATCATTTCACGCTGAACCTTCCAGTGGTTATCACGACAAGCAATAAACACTCATTAACGGGGATGTCACTCTAGGTAGTTCAGCTAAACATAATCCCTGTTATACGCACCACAAAAGGTTTAAGGAATAATGCCACTGTTATTTATAAAAGCATGGCGTGTGACGGAGCAGACAGAGTTTGTGTCACCAAAGTTTTATCAGCGGGTTAGCGCGCTTTGGCTGGTCTGTCCTTGTGACTGCATGGTCCTAAGAGGCTGTAAACCACACAACCTAAACGCTAAATTAATTCTGAGTAAGCGACAAAAACAAAACACTGGCAGCATGTGCAGCCTTTTCCTCACTTCGACTTACAAGCAAACGAGACATATAAAGGTTTGTGTAAAGTGCAGAACTCTGAAGTAGCTCTATACAGCTAAGGTTAACATTAGCCGGCTAACCGTACGGCTAATGTGTAACTGATATAGCGTTAGCTAACATTATGAGGAGCTGCGATTAGAAAATACTGACATCAAACACAAAGAAAATGGGAAAAACTGTATGAAGCTTGCAAAATAATTATCTTACGTATATTAAAACACAAACAAACCACACAATACGCGTCACCGCTTATACTAGTTATATCTTTTTTATTGTATTTATTCAAGACATTAGCCGCTAATGTTAGCCTAGCATGCTAACTAGCGTTAACCTGCCAGGCTAACAGCAATAATCCTATCAACTTCACGCGTTACCCAGAGGTCAGCTCCCAGCGGCAGACTCGGGTTTGAAACCAACCGGCTGGACGTGCTTAAGTCAAAACGAGCGTATGATCGGCTACACCGTTACCCGCGTGTTATGACAGAAAAGAGCGTACCGAACCTCTCCTTCACAGCCGCAGCTCCACCGTTTCTGAAGTGATCGCCATCTTGTCGGTCCCTGTCGCGTGGTGTTGGCTCCAGCGCGTCCTCGTTTCGTGACGTAGTTGTTGTTGTTGTTGTTGTTGACAGTGTTGATGAACGTGTTTATTTATCTTCCAAGTGATCAATAACACGTCGTTTTAGTTTGTTATTAAATCATTTTCAGTTCAGTTTGGTGTCAGACTGTTAGATGTCAGATTTGTTGTAGTGAAGTAAGTTTGTTATGTGTAGTGGTGGTAAGTAACTAAGTACTCAAGTACTGCACTAGGTACTACTTGGAGGTGCATGTACTTCACTGCTTAGCTCCCAGCATTTGCTTTATTGCTGAACATTTTAGATTTCTGCAGAAGCCTTGTCTTGCCTTGTCAAACAGCATCATTTCAAATACTGGTAAAAGTACTTTTTTCAGTAATTTAGTTGGATATTAATTATTTCAACTTTAGTAAAGAATTTGAAGTACTGGAGTACCTTTTTAGGCAGGTTTGCACACATAGTATTTTCTATCACCTCTGCTTTTTATTTAAACATTTGTAGAAAATCAGAACTGTGAGGTACATGCAATCAGTGTAAAAAGTAAAATGCCAGCAGGTTGTACTCTGTCAGTAGACATATATTAGAGATATGGAGATAATGTGAAACACAGTCTGCAATACTGCAGTAATACATCATGCTGATTTATTTGTTCATCAAGTAACAAAAAGTTCAGAAATATAAGTAGTGGATTAAAATGGCAATATTCACTTCTGTGTTGTAGTGGAGTAGAAATATAAAGGAGCAGAAGATGTTAAGTACAAGTACATAAAAAAATTAAAAGGATTAAAAAGCCAAAAATAACTACTGGACAGAATGATGAAGTAGATGTACTGCAGTATTTTACCACTAGATGGAAGAGTCGCTGTTAGGAAAATTCTCTGTATTTAAATAGATTCACTGGAGATCATCATCTGAATTTGCAAAATATTCTTTTATTCTTCTCGGCAAGGGAGCACACAAGCTCACAGCCGCAGACACCGACAGACAGTGTCTGCTCGCAGGCAGCTTGACCACACGGCTTCTGATAGACATAACAACATTCACATGCAAGTACTGCTCTAATGACTGTAGCAGTAAAAACATTATTGCCAGGTTAGTATTTAATCTATAGTAACAGATCTATAGATCTATAGTAATCAAATCTATATTAGCTGATCATATTTGATAAGTTGGTCAAAAATTGTGTTTGTAAAATCTAAATTCTGCAAAGTAACCAGCTGTCAAATAAATGTAGAGAAGTAGTCGGTATACAAAAAGGAAGGAAATGGAAAAAACTCAAATAAAGTACATGTACCACATCGCTGTGCTTGTAATGCCTGAGTAAATTTTCTTATTTCTTTCCACCACTGGAAATACAGTATTGTATTTACATTTACTCATGTAATGTATTCCAGGGTCATTTTAAGGTACTTAATATAAAAGTTTTCTACTCCACTACATTTCAGAGAGTAATAGAGAGTAAAAGAGTAGTTTATTTTCTATAACCTGCAACCCCACTTATAATGGAGATTTATATCTTTATAGTCTTTTACTTAAGCTATAGGTAAGAGTATTACTGATAAGCCAGTGCACAGGATGTAGATTTAGAAGAATCAAAACTTTGATACTGAATTATCTGCAAGCTTAACTTAACATCACTGTGAAACTATGGATCCCCTGTGTGTGTTTACAGTATAATATTTTCCCCTTTGCCTCAAAGGTTCAGGAACTACTGAAGAAATGTTAAAGTGTTGTGTGCTGGTGTGGGATGCAGGTGTCACACCTCATGCTGGTCAATGGGGGCTAGTGGCACTCACCGTGTTAGAGCAGATCCTATCAGTGTGTCTGGTGTTTTTATAAGGAAACTGCTGTGTGGATTCAGGACTAAACTCCCTCCTCAGCAACCATAACAGGGAAAAATATAATTACCCCCTAAGTCATACAAGAATTTTGTGTCAGTATCAGTAATAAAAGTTTAAATTGTGCAACAATAGGTGAAGAAACAGTGAAACCAAGTTAAAAGTGTATTGTTATTAATCCAAGTTATGAATCATTATGTAAATACTTGAGTAATTTCACATTAGGTAACATCTCTAAATGAAAATTAGGGAGGGAGTGGACTTTCATTCAGGAAATTGTGCCTACAGGAGGATTTTTCTTCTCAGCACACACACTCTGACTGCATGTGAAGAATCCCTCTCATGTACTGATTAATGGGGAACTGATCCATGCAAAAACCTTCTTAAACCCCCACAGAGCAGGTCCGAGTGTGGTGGTAGGTGTGTTTTTTACGAAAGTGTGCGTATGTCATTGCACCGGAGGGCTGTGTGAGAGAGATTAAGGGGCGTTTGTGAGTGACTCAGAGAAAGAGGTATGTGTTGATGTGCCATGCGATGCCTGTGAATCACCTCTAATGTTTTTCGCTCTCTATGTCCTCAGGCCTTCACCGCCTTCATGTCCACACATGCTGCCTCCCTCCCTCTCGTCTTTTCATCTGCATTCTCTCTCGCTCGTAAACGCACACGATTTTCTGTTACTGTACTTCTGAGGACCTTAAGTGGATTCACTCACTTCTGTTTTTAAATCTGCACGAATTAGAACTGTCACAATAAATCTAATTACCCAGTGTAATGTGACAGACACTTGCAGCTCGACCTTGCTTTGTTGCTTATTTTAGCCCACTGTTTTGATTTTACGGCACATTTACTGCATGTTTCAGTGTCACTTCTCTCACGAATTGTTTTCAGCAAAGGAGCCGACAAAAACCCAGCGTGCACAAGCTGCTCGTCACCAAACATCACAGGTCACATCACGTAGTGTCTCTCTGTTGTCATTTCGTGTGTTGTCGTGATCATTTTACACCATTGGCATTATCTCGGTTGTCGAGTCTCTTTCCTAAGATATTCTGGGCTTAAAACCAGCAGCATTTTGACCTCGTGGGCCCCTGGGTCGCATCAATAGTTGGAGGCATCTGTGCAGCAGGCATCGCTGTAATGAACCAACAAAGAAAATCACAGTTTAAAATAATTAGTAAAATTTACTTTGAAAAACAAGTGGTCAAAAAAAACTCCACAATAGCAGGTCACATGATTCAGGTCCATTGTTTTCTATGGAGAAAAAAGCAGCTAAAATTACATTTGATAACAAAAACAGTCGTGCACATAAGTCTGTGTGCAATGATTGATTGTATTGAATTAATAATTAAAAGGGACCTTTTCTCATCACAGATATATTAACATAACATGGCCACCAGATGCTGTGTCACTCCAACCATTTTACAACAGCACAGAGCCACTATAAAAAAAATCTAACACCTTAACAACAGTGTGTTTTACTGTGTTTGTTAGCCAGTTAACTATAGTAACAGCTTCTGATCTGTTAATTTGCTGGTCTCCAAACACCTGAGATCAGGTAGCTGCAGCAGTAAAAGTGTTTTGTTTTCAATAAACCGATAAAATATGTCTATTCTTAGCATGGCAGTCAGCAAAAATATACAGGAAAAGAAAAAGGGATTGTGCACATATTCTAAGCTCCTGGACCTCGTAGGGATAGAAATTCCTAACCACATACATGGAAACATGCTTCGCAACCTGTTTTCACTGAAAGGTGGTTGATAATTTCAGTGAAAGGAAACCATTCCAGCGGTTTCACGGTGGTGTTAACGCAGCTGGATACGGTGTTGGTTTTGTGGCGGTGGAAAACACAGGTGCTGGTGAAGCCAGGGGAAATGCTTTACAGCCTGTAAACAAGCACGTCTCTTATAATTTCTCCTCGTGAGAGTTTCGGCCTGCCTGCTCTCGCTGTTAAGGCTGAATTTTATAATAGCTACTTGACAGCTGTGTTTGATGTGTGCGTGTGTAGTGTAGAGAGTGTCCCGACTTGTCATGAGAGTCTGCTTTTCCGTCCAAACTGTCAGTCTGTTGTCACGTTGACGACTCGGTGACATCAGGTCCTTGTTTGCATGGCTGTATAATAATCAGCAGTAGCGTCTCAATCACTTTGCTATGTCAACATCGTCCTCCCTGTCCTGGCTTGCTCTGAGGCACTTCAGGTAGAAGAAATTCCTGATGCATGTCTGCATGCAATTAAGTATAAACCAGGGAGCATGGATGTTCTCTGGAGCTGGATATTTTTAGGTTTCAGTCAGGTTTCCTACTGTATGTCTCAATCCTCTTCTCCCACCAGTTGGGATTCATTTCCTCTGTAAATCAGTCACAGCTGATGAGAGATGTTATGACCACATGATTCACTCATCCAGCACATGCTTCCACTGACCGTCCTGCAAAGAAAAAAAAAAATCATTACACCACACAAACTATTTATTCTGCACAGTGATGAGTTGTTATTAATTGATTCAACTGACAGAGGTAACTGTTATAACTGCTATTTATTGTATATGTACTGTACTGCACTAAATACACCGCTTGGGTTTAAATAATCAGATATTTGAGTCTCATTCTAAACAAATACTTCTAACTCTGACACACCTGTACTTCTTCTCTACATATGCACATACAGTAAATAAAACTGTAACATGTACATGTATGAGACATCCTTTCTTTGCCTCTGACGCTGCTCTAAATTGGGCAGTGCCACAATTTGGGTAGAAATAAATAGAAATTCTTTTGCATTTATTCTTATTAAACATTAAGTGTATTTATTAATTTTAAATTAATAACAGGTATTTATTTATGATCTTTATTTATTTCCCTGAGTCCCTTTTGGGCCCCTCTGCAGGCCAGCAGCAACAGTGTTGTGTTTTAAAGATATAATAAAATGCTTATTGTGACTGCACAGGACAGAATGAATGAATTTTCATGCAGGTGACCTGTGGCACTTTCCCAGAAGATTCATGCTCAGACAGTCCATTATACACGTCTTCCTAATGAACTGAAGAACTTGCCAAAAGCCACAAGCAGGCAACCCAAATATTGTGTCTATTAATGGCTTATAACTGATCTGATTAGCATTTATTACATATTAATAGAACCTTTAATTATACATACAAACCCCTTACAGATTGTTCCTTTTCAGATTTATGAGTAGCTTGTGAAACCTCATCCTGGACCTCAGGGTGCTGGTAGATGTGTGACACACTTAGCAGTGTGGGGGCGTCTGCCTCAGGGTGCTGTGTGCTGCCGGAGAGGGGCATTGTGACTCCCACCAAGAGGAGGGGAAGGTAGGAGGGGGGGGGGGGTTTATTGTCCCTGTGCCTGCGGGAGTTGCCATGCACTCTGGAGCCAATAGCAACACAAGAATGCTGACAGGACAAAGGCCATAACTCCTTTCTATAGCAGCACAAGCGAAGCATTGTGTTCATACAGGAACGCACACATTCATATTCAGGCACATGCATGCATCCGCCATTACTACGATAACACAAACACACACACAGACTATACCGGAGCAAAGTATGCATCTATGCAAGCATGCCAAACACTCATTTATCAACTAGTTTCCCACACCATGCAACCCCCCACAGGACATCTCTAACACAGGCTGGGAATGGCCAGTCAGTGTGGGGACAATGAGTGAGAGAGCGAGGTAGAGAGAGAGTGAGAGAGAGAGAGAGAGAGCGAAGAGGTCCATGGTTCATGTGTCTGTGGCTCCCTGTTGTGTCTTTGCTTCAAGGCCAGTTCCCACCACGTAAACACCTCCAGCCCCACTGAACCTGAAGGTCTGCGCTGAGCAGTGGGGAAAGAAATACTCAGATCCATTACTTAATAAAGGTACTAAAACAACACAGTAATAATACTCCATTACAAGAGAGACGCCTGCATTAAAATTCTACTTAAGTAAATGAATAAAAAAGATAATTATAGTACTGAAAGTACTCATTTTCAGAGTAATGTTTATTATAGTGCTGATGATAATTACTGATGCATTCATGTCTGCACTTTAAAGCTGCAGCTGATTAAGAGGGAGTCATACTTTATTATATTTTGTTTCATTAATGTCTAAATGTACTATGAACTTAGTGTGTGCAGTGTTTCTGTCTGTAATGTAATGGAATAAATATATACAGTATCAAATGGAAATCGGTTCGGCGAACAGAAATGAAGTTACCCTCTAGTTATTTATAAGAAATAAATTTGTTTCCCAACTTAAAGTTAAAATATCCAACTTAAACCAGTGCTAGCATAACTCTTCAGTCCTCAATCAGTCTGTGTCCATTTCCAGTGATGAAAAGTATGTTTTAAATATTATATATTTATAATATGGATTGTAAATGTAAAATCTTTATGCAGTAAGTCCAACTGTAACGTAAATGTAGGATTAAGACTTTCCCACTGAAAGTACATTTGTATGCTTATAAAACTAAAGCTATTGTACAGTTATTAAGTATTTGAATAAATATACTTCCAGTCATTTCTCCTTCTCTATGCACTTGTTCACCCCTTCTCCTGCTGTCTGAAATCAGCACGGCAGAAATGAGGAGGAGCCGTGACCCCTCCGCCACAAATCTGCGAACGGGCCGGGGAATGAGGAAATGTGGGTACAAGACCACATCCGGCCTCGGCTGTGAGAAAACATCCACTCCGGCACTACCCCTCGTCGGTGAGGCGAGGCCAGCAGACAGGTGAGTGACCTTCGACCCTGCCTGCCGAGGAGTGCCGCTCGACGCGCCAGGAATGTGTCTGCACCTCTCTGCCAACCACGTCACAGCGAGAGGGCGAGGAAGCGGTGGAAAACACGCAGTCTGCCCAAACCCAAACAGCATGTGTGTGCTCACCCCAGCCTCTGTGTTATGGTCTACATTCTGTGGCTCCGTGTGAATGTAGGGGAGAGGGTTCTGGGAGCGAGAGTGATGGATGAGTTAATACGAAGGGACACACAGAGAGGGACAGGAGGTGTGTGAGAAAGAAAGCAGGGCGATAAGGATATTTTTTGTCCAATTTATGTGAAGTATTTCAAGGCCTGGGGGGTTATATCAACTGTTGTTGAGGGTTTGTGTGCATGTGAGTATGGCCGGGGCGTAGCTCTGCTCTGCGACAAGGTTTCATTGAGAGGGAAAGAAAGCTGTAAGCTATTATAGGATAAGGCCTAGTCCATAAGTACACAGACATTTTAAAAACGGAGCTTACTCTTTGGTGTGGCATCAACAGTTGTGGAGAGCACCTCTGCCTTGTCAACACGCTGGGAGAGTAGTTGCACAAAGTGTGTTTAGCAACGTTAACAGCAACATTAGTCCAACATTGCACAATATGTAGATGCCACAGACTGAATGACTGTATGACTGGACGTGTTTCTGACTTCACTGCAGCAGTGACTCTACGTGAAAAGTTACGGCTACCACCTGCTGAGTTTTCTGCTTTTAGACATGTTTGTGGTTTACTGTCACAAATTTAATTCTAGAAATTAGTAGTCATTTTTTAAGCTATGGCTGTGGAGCAGCACCCAACTGAGACTGTATCCCGTTCCACTCACTACGTGAGCGTCATAAGATATGCTAACATGTGCACGCTAACACCCTCCAAATTCTTTATATAAGGGCTATTGCTCTGACTATAGCTCCATGTACACTTCAACGTGCAGAAAAATCCACAAATGTTAAGCTACCATTGGACAATCACTGTTGAGGAGAGGGTTTACAGAATGATGGCTAAACCTCTTAAAATAAGACCCAAGCTGTAATAAAGTGGACTTTTCTTTTAATATTACCATACAATGACCAAAAATTAAAACAGAGGGAGAACAATAACAATAATATTTATATATATATGTACAAATAATACTGTACAAGAGCACAAAGGAAGGAAGAACAAGTATTTTCTGAACTCAGCAGTCGAGTGTAATGTGATAAATCATTATACAGAACGTATCATAACCACTGGTACTGTTGTTTTTGCTAGTTTTGTACACAAACCTAAAAAAAAAACTTAAAGAAAAAGAGCTGGACTGAATCTGGACTGTGCTCATAATATAGTGCCGCATTCAACCACTCTCTCTCTCTCTCACATGCTCACATACGTTCAGAAAAACAGACAAATACATTCACGTTCGGGGTAAAATCCATTCATTCTGATTTCAACACAGACACACCTGGACTGGCTAAGATTTAACCACCTGTAGTGGCTTGTATGGCTTGTTCAGCGTCACTCTGGGTATTCTGCACATCACGCCTGCAGCACACACACATACACGCACACGCACACACACACTGCTGCCTCTGTGAGAGTACAGTCCACTGTAATGAAGCATATAGGGAACATACGTGCTCCATCCATACAGTTCATTTCATCATCCTCTCTCTATGAGTCCATATTCCCTTAGTCCGTCTTAGGCTAAAGTGCTGCAGAGAGGAAGAACTTCAGCTTCTGAATGTTTGAATGCATGTCAGCGAGTCCAGGGGGGCTTCAGTCACTAAAAACAGTGTATTCCTTGATTTCTTGAACTGCAGCAGCAACAGAAATTATTAATTTTTGCTTGAATCCTACATAAGAATGTAAGAGTTTGCTCAGATGCAAGACAGATCTTAATAATATCTTAATAAGATTGTGTCCTGTGTCCTTACAGCTTGTGCATTCCACCAGTAGCTTTGTGTTCTCATTGGACAACAGCAACCAAATGGAGGGCTTTCAAACATCTGACCTGTCCCCCAAAACCCTGTGCGATCCAATAATCCACATCCAGAGGCTGAGAAAACACAAATCCAGGGCTTTGCTTTGTTAAAAACAGTCTCTCCTGACCATGCATTTATCTGTCCTCCAGTGTTTAACTGTCCTTCTACCAGTTGCAGCCTTTCTTGAGTAGTGTGAGGACTTTGCGCCCCAAGCGGTCCTTCCAAGGCTTGACAAAGCTTTTCATGTTGACCAGGAGGCGGCCCTGCTTACGGTCTGTGTGGCCTGCCACCAGATACTCCACACCTGAGGAATTAGTTAGATTAGATTAGATTAGATTCCCAAAACTGCTTAGATATACGTCAACATGGCAACTGAACTTTATACAAAAGCTTTAGAAAAAGTTTAGAATCGAAGACATCCCACCCTGGAGAAAATCATTTCAGGGAGGTGTTTATTCAGGTTGCATGTTACTGGGCCCTTGAGCGTTTCCGAAACACAGATGACCTACACTCTGTACTGTCCCCGAACGCCTCATACACAGTGCACCAGAGCTGCTGCTAACAGACAGCTCACGGTAGTCTTCTATTTACACACTACTACTTTCTTAATGCTAAAACCCTGCACAAAGACAATTGATCGATTCACCTACGTATATGTATATACGCATATATGTGTCATTACTGGGCATTTTTCTCAGTTTCATCAAAATTTCAAAAGGATTTTCAAACGCTAAAGGTGAGACGATCATATGTATCTTATGGTTTGGTATGTATCTGACCTGGATTGAGAATGGGGCAGGTACATCCCCGTGTGGTCCAGGACTCAGGGTAGAGGGTGACCCGACCTCGCTGTATCTTCATCTTGGTGTTCTGACTGAGCACCTTCTGAACTTTGACCTCCACCTCAGCATGGGAGCCTTTATCATGGGCTGACAGCACTTTCACCTTCAGCACTAGGAGTCAGGTAGAGAGACAGAATGCAGGATGTAATAACACTCAACACTCATTCGATTAATTCTTATAATATTTTGTAAACATGTTCCCCAGAGGATGAATTCTACTGACTATTGGCAACTGCCCAAGTTTTTATCTAGTGCATCTAGACATTCATGGTCCCCAGACTATGAACCCTGTAGAATAGTGTCTCTGATGCCACCATGAGATCGATGTTTGGGGTTTTGTGTGAAAGGTTTCAAAAACTTATTCCTATGAAATTTGGTGCAGTCATGTCACCACCAGGATTAACTGTAATAACTTTGATGACCCCAAACCTCACATTAGCACATCAACATTTTAGTAGAGTGTTGGTTTCCCAATGCTTTATAATGTGCCCTTAACATGATATATAACATTAGTTACATTTGTTAATTTTGTTTTATGAACCTGGTCTAATTACCGTCAGGTCTGTTTGTCAGATCAGGTTTGAAAATGTATTATTTATGTGTTAGGTTCAGTAGGTTTCCATGGCTCTAGTGTATTTTGAATCAAGTCCAAGATTTGAACCTGAAACACACACTTCACACTTGTAAGAACAGCAGATGAGGTTCTTACCGTATGCGTAGTTCATGGTGCAGAAGAGTTTACTGTTGGTCAGGGCTTGCTCTTTGCACTCACACTTCTCTGCAGGGGACACACACACGGATTTAATATTTATAACATAACTGATGTGTGTGTGTGTGTGTGTGTATCTGTGCTTGTGTCCAGAGAGGAATGTGCCTGCTGAAAGCTGAAAGAACCGCAGTAAAGGGTATCTCACCTGAGTAGTGGAGGGCAGAGAAGAGTTCGTCTACTCTGAAGATCCTGACCGGCTCGCTGGAGTTGCCCTCTAAGTTGTACACGTTCACATCAGAGCTGCATAAACACATCACAACATTATCACACACATAAGCACGCGGTGGCCTGCTAATTCAGTTTTTAGCACAAAAAGCCCTTTCCTAACCCTAAACCTTACATGAAAATGAATGATACCAGCTAATTCTTGGTACTTAAAAAGCACTGATATCAGTTTGTACCCAGCACTGACACCTTATGTCACTACTGTAACACACTGTATAAGTATCGCTGTGGTATTGGTACTTTATTGACTGAAGTAAAGGATAGGTTACTGTTATTTTACTCACCCAAACATACAGTCTCCAGTAAACGGATCACAATCTCCCGCGCAGTCACATGGACGGCATCCGTATTCATGAAAGCCCCAGTATCCCACCATGCACCTGTCGCAGTGGGCTCCACCCACTCCAGGTTTGCAGATGCAGTTTCCATTGGTGGGGTCACAGAGTGCACCATCGGCCAAGTGGAAGGGCATGGAGCCCATCGGGTGACAGTTACATGCTAGAAAAGAAAAAGTTAATGTGATGAATAAAAATTAATTGAATTTTTGAAATTCACTGTGCATATTGTGATTTAGTAAGATTTCTTTACATGACAGACAGTTAAATAAATCATACAACACAGCATCTACAGGAGTTTGTTTCTGGCATATGGCATTTTAGATTTTTAGATTTTGAAAGTACTGATCGCAGGTTCACAGAGCTGCAAGCATGGTCATTTTTATCAAATCTGTTTTTAAAAGCTGAAGCATTTTCTTTGAGTTTTCAGGTCCTATTGTAAGAAGGAGGGTATCCAGTGCAATACTGGACAGTAAATCCTGAGCAGATCATCTTTTCAAGCAAGCTAATCACAATTATAAATTAGTATTTCACAAATTTAAGTCTAAATTATGTACAATTAACAGCAACTGTTTGTTTACCACAGTTTCTATGACATTTTCTCTATTTTATACTATCATACTATTAACTGTTGATGCAAAATTAATTGTTGCTATGAAATAATTGCACATTACACAACCTAACAAGACTACAAGTATCTATTGTGCGTGGCTTTTTTGTTTTGGATCTTGCAAAATGCAGTTTTTCTATGAAATGGTACCAATGATTCTGGTGACACAGCCTTTTGAAAAACATTTTTGGTTCTTTGAATTATATTTTTGACTTAATGACGTTACTATATCACCAAAGAGATTACGATTCATCCTGACAGGACAATGAATGCCTGAATCATATAATTATTCTAATGATTGCTAGAATGATCAAATGTGAGTGTTTCTACGCAATTTAACAAAAATTAATATAATAATACATAAATAAAACTATGAATAATGAATAAAATAATAAAATACTGTTTCACTGAGTTCAAAGGTCTTTCTAATCTAACTGTTTGCTTATCTGCAAATTATAATTTACGACCAGGGCTTCAATATTTCTTGGTATTGTTGCAGGAACTTGTAATACAAAGGCCTCTCTCTTCTTCTTATCACAGCTTTCTCCCTCCCTCATGTCCCCTCTAATTGTGTGCTGACAGTGTGTTCTTTAAACAACCTCCAGAAACAACATACTAACACACACACTGTACATAACACCCACCCATGTTTCCACCAACTGTCTGAGAAAACTACTGTCTGCTGTCTTTGTGAACCCTGAGACACGAAGCCTTGCAGTAGGAGGGAGGTGTAAAGCCTCCCCCATAAATCTGTGTCTATCTCTGGGGCAGATGGGGAGGGTGGACACAGTGGGAGAAGTGGTGAAGGAGAAACAGAAGAGGAGGACAAACATAACAGGGGATGTAGTTTGGAGCCAATTCGCTGCTGTTTAATAGCAGTAAATGAGCCTAGGTACTATACCTAATTCCAGCTTGTCAGATCAGATAAATAGGAATAAAAATACATTTTCATCGTGTATTGTGCTCAAACTGTTGCACACTGCTACGCCGAGGTCATCAGAGAGCATCTGTCTGGCGTAGTATTTTGGCGTTGGCACTATTTTACAGCTGATGCCAGCATGTTGAATTGGTGACGAGCACTATCAGTGAGAGAGACCACTGTGATTGGTCGTTCAGCCTCACGAGAAGTGAAACAGAACTGAGAGGATGCACGGAAGATTCTCTGAATTTTCCATTATGAGAATATTTTCACAGTAACGTGGGTGTAAAGTAAAACACTTAAACACAAAAGTGTTTGTGTTGTTCAACGGGAAACTAGCAGAATGATGGTTAAAGCATTAAGTTATGATCCATTTGAGCAAAAATGCCAAGCATTCACTGTTTATAGCTTTGAAAATATGCTCCATCTGCTTTTATAGACATTTTTACTAATTGATAATGAAAATAACTTCTGTTGTTTATTTTATTGTCATCTTAAGAGCCAAAATATGTGCAACATCATCTGCTCTGTTATAATCTTTCCTTTCAAATTTCCAATTTCTACAAATTTCACCTTGAGGTTCAATAAAGTATTATCTTATCTTCTTTTGCTGCATTGTGGCCGTGTGCGTAAATGATTAGTGGAGGCTGATATGGTTCTAACAAATGTCCAAAATTTCAAAAACTAAACACTAGTGCTTTAGATTCTCTGAGTGTGCACCTTCTCCAATTGCAGCTGCACTACAAATGTGTCTTTGCCCTGCAGGGACGATGTCTGCTCAACCTTCCTGAGCTGCAAACCAGACAGTTCATCAGACGAGTCACCCGGGACAATGCAGATAAGATAAACCTTATCATATGACCGAACAGCACAATAAAATCACAAAGACATCACAATGATAAACTTTATAGATGGACATGGACACAGGCACATGCGGCCACAAAGACCGAACAACACAAGATTTTCACTTACAGAATGAGAACGATCTGTAGTGTTGTTTAGTGAGCAGCTTCTTTCTGCATGTTAATAATTAACAGATTACAGCACCACCTCAGCGCCGTGTAAAGACAGAACACGTGTGTGGTGATGTGTTGGCTAAATGTATGTTTACATATCTACACGAGAATTTATAGGCATCTGAAAGAGTCCCCACACGGGGACTCGTGTACAGTATGTAGATATATGTGTATATCTAAGAAATCTGTCAGCTGCAGGAGCTCTGACAATGAAAACTTCATGAGCGTGTGCTGAGACATGACAGCACACCTGCCTGAACAACTCCTCTCTCACACAGACACACACACACAGACACACACACACACTGTAACTTTCACCAATGCTAAAGTGTTTGGGTGTGTATGAGCTTGCGTGGAGCTTGAAAACAGTGTTATCTTTCTTGGGCCCCTTGGAGCCTGGTATGAAAAAAATGTTCCTCACAACAGAGGGAAATTCCTCCATTGTCAGCGAGCGGGCTGCAGCGGGATTTCATAACCCGTACCTTCGTCTCAGAGCATGCATTCGCTCCTTTCTTCTATCAGTCTGCTGTCAGTGTAGATCATTAGCCTTTCAGCCTCTATAATTACCTCACTGGTGAGCATTCAGGTGCAACGACACCAAACCCAAACAATGAAAGTCAAACCGCATTACAACACATCTGTTATGGGAAAGTGCATCAGTTTTCTGTCAGCGCGTCAAATGCAAATTCACCTAAATCATTCCAAATTGGCATGGGAGAAAAAAACACTGGGAAAGTATTAAAGCATCTTACTTTTAATCAGTGCATTTTAACTATGGGGTCGTTTCTCACTAGTAATGGATTAAGAGATAATGATTTATGTTGTGTGTGGGTGTAATAAGGAGCTTGGAACAATGCTGCACCTTATATGATTGAGACAGTTTTGTGAAACTGTGTTTAGATACAGAAACACTTTAAGCTAATGTGCTAGCATGTTGATGTTAAACAGGTATAATATTTATGATGTTCATGATCCCCAGAAGATGAATCATACTAACCATGAAGGATTTATGTTCCCCTCTGGATGAACTGCAATAACTGGAGAGTAAGATTTTGAAAAAAATTTACTTCTAGGAGTAGTTTTACTGCACCATACTTTTTACTTTTACTTGAGTAGATTTGTGAAGAAGAAACATTTCTTACTTTGCTATATTAGACAACACTTTTTTTACCATTTATTCTAACGATGTCGTCTAAAGTTGTGACGTCCACGAACGAACCGAATGTAGAGAACAAATTAAAACCATTTAGGGCTTTATTTAAATCACAACAAGCTAAATATAGTATATATAGCGTTTGTCTAACTTAACACCTTGTTTTTATCTCCTTTACCGTTTCTCCCTTGTTTACTTTTTAGCATCAAGAGCATGTACCGCGACTGGTAGCAGTCCTTTCAAAAGAAAACTTCCGTTTTAATAGGAATTTACAAAATAAAAGTAATGACCGAACACCAGTTGAAAGATTTTTGAAAAAATATTATTATAATATTATTAAAAATGTTCTTTTAAACAAAGTGTAAATTCAAAATCAGAGTCAAGTCAGACTTGAGAAAGCCCTCTGGAATGGAAGGGTGAAACGTCGTCAAGGAACTAAAACAAGTCCAGTTGCTATTGAAAAACCTTTGTCTGAGAGAACCATGACCTGGATGACTGAGAACCTTCACAGATACATAGTCAATATTTCACAATAATTCAAATTCATCTGGTTGAACTGGATTTCTTTTTTGGTGGGTTGAAGCTACTTGGATGAATAATGAAACATTTCAACCTAAAAAGAAAGAAATCCAGTTGTCACTCAACTTCCAGATATCCTCACACGTAGTCTACGTGCTACCTGACGTAGCAGACACTGAATGAAAGGGTTTTACTCTTACTTGAGTCATTTTTTGGATGACTACTTTTTACTTCTACTTGAGTAATATTATTTTGAAGTAAGGCTACCCTTACAATTTTTGTACAATTTTCTACTCTACCCACCTCTGATGTGCACACTGTCTGCAACAAACAACATGTACACACTCGTGCGAGGTGCACGAGCATTGTTGTTGCTCTCACACACTGTAGTGGGCGCTGTGGACCTGTCTACAGGAAGCACACAGGAAGACTGCTGTAGAAGAAGAAAGCAGGCAAAGCCAAACGTGACAGGTGTCTGCTAAGACCTTTACAGTTCAGGGGACAGGTCTAGAAGTTTTTTTAGTGGGGGACACATTAAAACTCTGTTTAGAGATAATAAACTGTGTATTATAAACAATGAGGTTTCGTTAGCTGAATAAATAACTATTGACTGTAATGTCAGATGCTAACAGTCAGACAGAGGTGACATCCATCCTGTGCAGAGATAATGGTAGTGTGACAAATGAATACACCCTAAAATTACTGCAATGCTCCAATATGGAAAGCCAATAAGACCAAAAAGGCCTAAAAACTGCTAAATGTATGCCTGCAGCCACACGTTTGATGAGGCAATCACCAACCAGGAGCCATGCAGGATCAGTGTGGCTGCAAACTGCAATGCTTCACATTCAGAGACACACGTGCTGAGTTCGCCAACGGGCTGGAATTAGATGATTACAGAGGTCTGAGGGCACATGTGGTTGTTTGTGGAGCCAACTGCAAGAAGCAAGTAGCTTTCTACAGTCTTGTTTACCCTCATTCATTTAATTACAGAGCTATGGGCTGATGGGGTGGATTCTAATGTTCAGCTGTAATAGATGTCTCGATATATTAAAAAAACATGGCAACACCCTAACTCGAGAGATGAACATATTTCCTGCTGTAGGTGTTTTTGAATGGTCTAGTGCAGTTTGACAGTTGTTATGGATTCATGTGTACAAACACACACACTTTAGTAATCGTGTACTAAGCATAAGTCCAGCATACCTTCACGACGGAGCTCACTGGGTCAAATCTGACAGATAATCAGAGAGAGAATGTAGCCACTGATGTGCGTTCACGGATGATTATCTTTATTTACTTAAGACCCATCTCATCACCAGAGTACAGCACAACCCACCGACGCACCCATTCACACACACACACACACGCATGCACAGACACATACTGTGCAGTTTAGGACCTTCACACATTTACAGCTACTACCAGTGCTTAGCCTGAAACTACTCCGGCTCTGAGTCACACATGAGAAGAGGTGAAGCAATTCGAGACGGACAAGCAGGGATTGTGTGTCGAGATTTGAGTCAAGACACAAGAATGCTGCCATCTGATGATTAACTATGATGTACGCCGTGGATAGAGCGTGGGCTGTCTGCTGTCTAAATCACACAGAAACACACAGACACACAAGCACCCGCACACAGAGCCAGGTGCCCATCAGAGATCAGCGTTATCCAGCACGTCCCGGCTTGCGATCTCAGCATTCCTTGAGAGAATGAGAGCGCTGTGCCAGTGCGGTGTGCATGATGTTAATGTTATCATTCACCCTGGCAACATTTAGTCAACAATGGCATGATTAATTCTACTCAAGACATTTAACAGTGTGTTCTACATGTCGTGGTTGTCGGTTTCGAGGTGTCAGTTTGCCAAAAAGTTAAGTAGTATATAATTAAATGGTGCCGTTTTGTTGCAGTGCTGTTGCAGTGGGGGACATGTCTAAGATGTGGGGTGTTCTTCGCGCGTGTGTCTTACGCTTGCAGGAGTCGGGGGCAGTGTGTGATCGCTGGGAGTCTCTGTAGAAGCCGGCTTTGCATTTCTGGCACTGACGTCCTTCAGTGTTGTGCAGACAGTCGCACACTCCTCCACTCCATTGGCCCGACTCACGCCACACCGTCCAGTCAAAGTGGCAGCTGTGAGCGTGACCGTTGCACTTGCATTCTGGTGAGACGTGGAGGAAATCAACAATGACATAAAGCAGTGCAGATATACAGGACGTAAACAGGGCTGATGTTCGCACTTTGACCAGTTAAGTTTGAGGTCACAGAATTTTTCTTGTTTTTGCAAAAAGCTGATTTTAAAACATCACAGTGATCAGAAATACAGTGTGGATTGTTAATGTTGTAAATTAATATCAAACTGTAGATGAAAACAGATCATCCATCCATCATCAGCAAACATTAATCCTGTATTTCAGGGGTGCATCATGTTTGTTAATACAAGTTGATCAGTTTAAAAGGCTAAACAGTCATTTAGGAAACCTTTCTTCATTATGTTAGCACAGCTAAAACGATTAGAAAACATATTTCTAATGGACCCCAAACCTTTGAATGGCAGTGTACCTGCAAACATTGCCATCTGTGTAGATGTAAGAAGTGGTTATTGTACTTTGTACCTGCTGCTAGCGCTGCCTCAAAGTAACCTGGACTTAAAATGGTAACAAATGCCTGCATTGTGTGGAGCTTTATAATTCTCATCTCATTCACGTACACTGATACATCGATGTCAGTGAGCTACCATGCAACGTGCTGCAAATTGCAATCAGAAGCAATTCAGCATTCCCCTTGATGTCACTTTCATAACTGAAAGGGAGATGGGAGATTTATCTCCTGCTGTCTTTTCCTGTGCAGGACTGAAACATAGCTCCTCATGGCATTTGCAGAAATGTAGGAGAAGCAAAGCACTTTATATACTGTATGTAGTGGAAGAGGTGCATCTGTGTTTGTCTGACTTACTCCGACATTCGTGTGGAGCCCCCGTCAGTCCGTCAGCAGGCTGCCAGGGTCGGTCGTTGTAGAGGGGAGCGCAGTGCTCGCAGTGTTCACCTGCAGTGTTGTGTCTGCACACACACTTTCCATGGACCTGACAGAGAGAGAAAAGGGGAAGAGAGAGCGCTCATTAGCAACAAGCAAAATGACAGAGGAAGAGATGGAAGGGTGGGAGCAACAAAGAGGTCAGTGTGATGGAGAGGAAGGTTTCCCACGTGTGGATGAGCTTGCTGAAGGTGAGGACTGACCTCTATGTGGATTTCTTATTTCCTCGTGTTCATTCTCTTTCTCATGTCTAACCTACTCCCAAGTCTGAAATGAGTGAACGGAGACTGATTGTTTGGCTTCATCGCTGGAAACAAGAACGGGCCTCTGCACTGAAAAGCCTGTGGTTGCGCTTCTGTGTGTTTATGTGTGTGTGTATGACAAGAGTGCAAGTATGCAGCGCTGAGAGCACAATAACAATCTCCTTGTCATTCCTTTGAGCTGGAATGCCATGCATGCTGGATAATGATTGAGGAGGAGGGGGGCAGTTGCACATTACACCGTGCAACTGTAATGTAGGACACACGATTATACAATGGTTACAGAAGCAGACATGCACAACACACACAGAAAATGCACAAAAACACACACCTATTCTTGCACTTTCCCACGGTGTGTGATAAATCGCCAACTCCTGAGTGCCTCTGATTCACACACAAACACACTGTACTGAAGTGAAGAGTTAAACACATCCACATGCTATATGAATAGAGCTATAAACAACATGTCCTCTGCCTGAACTGACCACAGACCCTTCCTGTATTGCAGAGGTGGACACACACATGATTGATTTTACACACATCACACACCATTTCAATCGCGCTAATAGGGGCGGCAATTGCATAAATGAGAGGTTCACGCAAATAAGAGGCAGGAGACCTAAGTAGTTAAGTCCAAAGTGGAGAGAAAGGAGGGGCACTGAAAATGAAAAAATGGACAAGGCTAAGGAGAAGAAAGGAAAAGGCCAGCGCCAGCAGCAGCGTCTGGCTCGGGTCCAGACAGCTGGTATTTCAACCCATTTCACATGTGATAATTAACACGTGCACATACGGTACGGTCCAGTACGGAGAGCTGCACACACGTAGTCATGTAAACTCGAGCATAGAGCAGGACACAGCATGTCAGCATCACTAGTTTTATCTCGTTCAAGGCAAAATCTGAGAAATGTTTACATTTAGAACAAGGACCTTTCTGTTGGTCCAAACACAAAATCATGCTTCTGGAGGTCAGCCATCATCATCAGGCATCAACAGCTACCGTGTCTTCAGAGACAATCTAACTCGGTGGGGCTGATAGAAAGAAAAGCAAAAAAGAAAACACACGAGCAGACACACACACCCTGGCTTGACTAATTGCTGTGAATGGTCCAGTAGCTGGCTCTGGATGTCATTATGTGTATATGTGTGTGTGTGTGCGTGTGTGTTGGCTTTGTGACTAACTAACAGACAGTGTAATCACTCTGAACCGCAAAACCCCATGTGGGGCTCCAGGAGCACAAAACAACAACAAACAAACCGGTCCCTTCATCCTCCTTCACAGTGTCTGGGCAGTAATGACTCGACATACTGTATCAGGGACACTTTCACCACTGACTGCTGCACATGTACACACACACACACACACACACACACACACACACACTGAAAGCAGACAAAACATTGCATTCTTACGCACGCACCTGATATGTGCAGCAGGAAGACCAAACAACACATACAGTACATTTATGTGCAGAATATTATATAATCATCCAGTGTATGTTTACTGTACAGTATACAAAGACACCCCTGGGAGGTACATACACCTCCCCGCACACACACCCTTCCTTTCCCTTCCCTGAGTGATCAGTAATCTCTGTCCTCATCTCCCGTCTTGTGCTGCTTGTTTGGGTTTTGCCAGAAACAACAGCTCTGGGTCGAAACAGACAACAGAAAAACAAACTGCTGATAGGCGGGAAAAGACACTCTTATGACCCGTGTGCGCTCCTGCGTGGCACACAGCGGAGTCTGACGACCCGAGGTAATGTTGTGGGGACAGAATTTTCAAACTGAAAGTCCTGGGTACGATGTGTCGGTTTCATATTCCACATAAGTAAGCTTTAAAATGATTTATTACTATTATTATCCTGGAGTTTTACAGGGGAGTGTTTTACAGTCCTGTGGTTTAAACACTGTTTCAGAGGATTTTCTACCCTCAGAAGAAGTAAATCCTCATGAAAACCCTCAGTAGAGGTTCTTGGAATTTCTTGGCATGAAATTAGTCAGATTTAAAGATTTACTGTGTCCAATAAATCACCACCTTCATTACAAAACCACTGGTACCAGCAAAGAAAACACATGAATCGCCTTGTTCATTCAACATTTTCTCAGTTTCGTACTGTGTCGGGATAGGAAATTAGCACTTTGGTGGTTTTCCAGGTGCAGTATCTGGGCTGTGGGGAGTTGCGTTGGGCGTTGGCACTAAAACACTCACTGAATAAACAAAGAGACGATAAGAGGTGAACAAAAGATGCTAAGCATTAACAATGAGTGTCATAATAATCATTATCAGGAGCTCTAATTGCTTTATTTAGCTGACATGTTGTGGCATATAAAGTCCACTTCTTAAAATGCAATATTCGTTAAAGGAATAGTTCAACATTTTGGAAAAAACACTTGTTTGACTTCTTGCACAGAGTCGGATAGAAAGACTGATACAGCTCTTCCGTCTGTATGTTAAATATGTAGCTGCAGCCAGCAGTCAGTTAGCTTAGCTCAGCAAAAATGGCCTCATTTTTACTAACTTTTATGCATTTATATCACGTAATACAAACCATAATAATGACTATTTCAGTTGGACTTTTCTAAACATATTAACATCAGAATTCAAAACTTAAAGGTCTTTGGACTTTTTGATTGCTAGTGGCTCGATGATGAGAGGCACCCGTTTCGTTTTTGTACACTGTGCTGTGTGTGCATGAGCATGTGTGATATGGTACGTTATGAACACTTTGTTCTGATTGTGGGAAGTTCACATTAAAGAGCTAACCAGCAAGGTTAAAGTCTTTTTATGCATAAAATCCTCACTTCACATGGAAGGAACATAAGAAAAAGAGGCTTGAACAATTGTGAACCACCACATTAAAGTAATATTGACCAAAACGGTCCATTAACTAACATTTTCCAGAGCTCTCAGCTCCGTGTTAAGGTCGACAAATGTAAACGTAAACTACACCCAGTGCTCCTCTCTTACCACATGGTTGGTGCGGTCTCTAATGGGCTGGTATCCTGGTGCAGGAACACACTGCTCAGCGTGTCCGTTACAGGAGCAGCTTCCCTTCACTATCAGGTCATAGACGGCAAAGTGTCGCGTCGGACGCGCTTCGTGTGCGGAGGCGAGGTCTTTGGCCTTGCAGGGACATGACTGGTGCTTCAGCAGCCGAATCCGGATGTTGGTCACCTTCAGCTGCTGCTGGCCCTCTACTCCAAATGGATCCAACGACTCCCACTTTGGGAGGGCTCGATAGATCACCTGTTGATCAAACAGAGAGAAAGTGACCATGTTCATTTTAATTTCAGTGGTACAATCACTGGTGCTGCTCATGTCACTACACCTTTCCTGTTAACGGAGCTTTGTTTTGTTGTTATTTGTGCACTAAACTTTGACCTTACACCCTGAAAGGTCAGAGGCGCCGTCCTCACATGACCACAAGGGTGCTGGGTGTCCTTAAAAGAGTGCACCCAACCTTTCACCCTCTCTCCCCCCTTATCTCCGCCTCTCTCTCTCTCTCCTGTCTGGTCCCTGGACATCCTTCAAACTGAAGATCCCTTTATGGGCTGCCGTCGCCATGGCAACTGCTGCCACTAGCAACCGACTCTGCTGCTGTTGTCAGGGTGAAAAAGTTGGTGTTTGCCCCAGCTCTCGCTGTGAAAGAAAAGTGTGTGTTTGCAGTGTGTCTCCTTACCAGATTGTGTGTTGTGGTCTCTGGCAAACAGTCACTGATATCATTGGATGAGTCGTGCGTGTGTGCGTTTATGTGTGTGAGTTTATGTGTGTGAGTTCTGGTTGAGACGGAAGCAAAGCCCCCATGCGGCTCCCTCATTGACTGTGTGACTGGCCGAGAGTACGATGGGAGGAGCACTATTAATTTCCCTGTTGTTGAATAAGGTCACGGGGTCACAGCATTGTGGGCCGCAATTAAGAGAACACGACAAATAGGACGAGGGGCGCCGGTCCGCGGGAGACCACGAAGAGCTGGGCCAGACAAAGACGGGGACGGAGATGCAGCCTCAAATAACTCATTGCAGGACAAAAGGCCTGCAACACCACAGCAACACCAACACGGACACACACAACCACAGTGGCATGTGCACAGACCCGCACTGACAACAACACGTCAGCATCATGGATTCATTTACGCAACAGAAATTCCACAAGGGGCCTCTTGGAGCTTTTACTACACAGTCATGCCTCAGAGACTCCTGTGAATGTGGAAACAATATATTAGTATCTGCACATATGCTGATGACACCATTGTTGTTGTATGTTACTGTGCGTACTGTATAGAGCGGAGTCCAGGGACCCGCTAAGCGTGTTTAATATGCAATATGAAGACGAGTTTAACTAGCTTAATTCCTTTAACTGTCTAAGAATTTACCTGTTTTCATATTTAATTAAAGAAAATAGAATAATAAAACAAAATGGTGACAAAATTCATGATAAAGAACTAAAACTAGCTCAGATGCTTTGATGTTTAACTGTTGCTGGACTATGGTGTACATTCAGTCATTTATTTGCCCTTATTCTCCTCACTTTTGATCACATGAAGCATTTCATGAGCTGTGCTAGTCTCAACAGGACCCTGTTTACTGTAAATTAAGCTGGATCTCGTAGCAGCAGAGAAAAATATTTTTGAATGCATGGGAACATTATATCTGGGTGGAAATTAGTTCAAACCAATATATTCCTTTTAGAAAATGAGAATACATTTGGGGAAAAAGCAAAACCAACACACAGAACCTTAAAGGCAGCTTAAAGGGCTTACAGGTTTTGACCACTAGCTGTTTCTTGATGTTAATGTTGGCTTTGTTTGTATTCAGTGTTCTACGCACTATTCATTCATTACAGTAATGGCTTCACGCTATTCTACTCACGTACAGTTGGTGAACATTTTGCAATGCATGTCCAAGATGTTGGAAATAAGACGTCTGCTGGAAGACCTGGGTGTAAACTGTGCAGGTTTCAACACAGAGAATTCTAAACCCATCTATTTTAACTCACTGTCACAGCTTTGCATTTAATGCAGGAGAAACTTTGCTCCATATAGGATGTTAGTGTCATTATGGGGACAACAGAGACCAAATGTATACGTTATACCTGCCATTAAAATCTGCAGCAAACTCAAGGCCAAATTAGCCACTTTTTATTTAGTCTATCTGAGGCCTGAGGCAGAGGGTTCACGGTGGTCAGTGTGTCTACTCATAATCTTTCTTCCTGTTTCAGGCAGAAAAATAAAGTAAGTCTGTCTTTAACAGGCCTAATTCCATCAAAGCACTGTGGACTGTAATCTGGTAAACATGCACAATGGGCATTGATGGAAGGAGAAAGGCAGAGAGGGAAACAGAGAGGGGGGATGGGTGTCTAGCCAACAGTACCAACATCTATCAGAGCAACAGCACTTCCTTTCCCAGCAGACAGACGGAAAGCTGACTGTATGTGTTTGTCTGAAAGGGCACGGACAAGTGTGTGCGCTCAGGGAACTGTGGAAAAGAGAGAAAATGTGTGTGTGTGTGGTGTGTGTGTGTGTGTGCAGGCTGGTCTGCTTCACTCTCTTCTCTAAGGAGGCCAGTCTCTATAACAAACACCCACATTCTTCCAGCCCAGCTGACCTCATAAATAAGACAAGGAGTCTGGCACACACACACACAGACGCGCAACACATCCCCACCACTACAGGTGAACATGAAAAGCTTTCAGCACAAGAGATGACATGTTTTTATGCTTTTTTGGGGAAAGAACAGAAAGAAAGAAAACTGAGAATACCTGCTGGCTTTAATCGAACCCCCCCCCTTCATCCACTCCCCGCCAGCCCCAGACACACACATGCTGCTCAACATGCTTCAACACAGCATACAGAAACACACATGCATGCACATGAACTTTACATCTTTAAATTTAAGTCAGGTGATGTTTCTTTTACGTACTTAATTGTTGATGGTGGTGAAATGATTGAGGCAGTGGAGGGTCATCTCTCCTAAGATGCCATGACAGGTGAGCAAAAGTGATGCAACTGAAAGCTCTGGAGAATATTCAGTAAGTGGAACTGCTGGCAAGAATGTGTGAAAGAGGGCAGTCAGAGGGCGAAAAAAGGAGCTGAAGTGCAGCTGCAGCAGCAGGAGCAGCAGCAGGTCTGTTAAAGTGCTACTTGACCTCTTTTAACCCTCTGGGTCATCAGTTGAGGAGTCAGAGGGTGGAGGTTATGCTCCTAGCGCAGGTGGCTGAAGCTAATGTGAAGCACAGACTCAGACTTAAAATGGAAAGAAGTTGCAGAAAAGGAGTTTTCACACCTTCATGCACAAAAGGTGAAAATACCGCACAGTGCTTATAAGGAGTTTAGTGAAGCTCTGAGACTCATAAACGCAGCAGGAATATAAAAAGAGAGATTTATGATACAGCAGCAGAATAAGGCCGTAACAGCTGGAAGAAATACTTGGAATAAGTTTCAGCACGGAGGGCCGATAAACACGCATTGCATATCAGAGCGCTGCAGGGAGCCCCGAGCAGCATCACGCTTAGCCTGTGCCTGCACACACATCTGCAGAGCAGCTCCCGACGCACACTGTTTCAATTACACATCAATGGAGCTCAGGAAGCCCTCTCGTGCTACAGTCAAAGTACGCCTATTGAACACTCACTCATGCACATACTCACACTCGTAGAGCTTCCCCCACCTGGCTGCTTTCATTCTGCCAACCAAGCCTGAGCCGTATCACTCTTGCATGTTGCGTGATTTAGAGCAGAAGGAGACAAATTCGCTGGAGCAGGAGGTTTAAACAATGAAGAGACGGTGTACTTTAAATTATAGAAGGGCAGGGCATCTGTGGTTTACACGTCAAATACGGCCTGTTTGTGAGTGTTCGCACATCAAATAATAAATTCTGCCAACTGAGCAGGAAGTGCTCTCTGTCACACCCTCCAGTGGTTTACTGCAGGTGCGTATCTGCTCTTCTTTCCACCTGCGTTAACCTGCTGCCCGTGTGATCTGGCCGTGTTTGGGCTGAGAGAAAATCTGGGAGTTCAACCAAAACTTCACACTAATTTGTTATTCAAAGCTTTATGCAGAAGGTAAAGCCTGAAAAGCGAAAGGTCTGTGCTGTCAAGTTAATATTTATGTATTTAGTAACACCGTTTATATAAATGTGCTTTTCTTCTGTCTACTCTTCCTCTTACTGTGTTTTCTCAGATTTTATCTTAGTCCTTAAACACTTCACACTTGATTGACTTGGAGACACCTGTGGTTACAGGAAGGTGCATTTTAATAATAAACCTTGCGACTTGGAAATAAAAGCCTCGGATGTTTATCGACTGCACCTCGGGCAGCTACTCTCTCAGGAGCACACCGGGAGAAGAGCAACTGGTGCATCTGCTCACAGCCAAGCCAAACAAACTTAGTTGTGTCATGTTGTTTTAATAAAGACTAAAAAGAACTATCAGCAACATGGAAATACTGACCTCCCAGCTTTTGTATTATGCATAATGTCCAGTAAATGCATGAATCATTTCCAGTAAATCCCGTGTGCATAAGTACAGTTAACATATGTGCGTTAAAGCACAACGATTGAGTCTAAGAACAGAGAGTACTGTGCACAGCATAGAGTGTGAAGCCCTCTGAGATGAATGTGTAATAAATAAACTTGTCTGGACTTAACCTGGCTTCAAACAGATTCTTATTCCTGTATTTAATATGTCATTGGTGCATCAGACACTGCAGCTTCCTTCTCACCTCTCCTCGGTGGCAGGGAGAAGCCCCCGAGTATTTTGATGTGCAAGTGGCACCGTCACGTCCCGCTCCTGCCTTTCCCTCATCCAGCCCGAAGGCGGTGCTGCAATTGGTGGCGTAGTACTGCAGCATCTTCCACGTTCGCCCAAAGTCCTGTGAGCGCTCCAGGGTCATGGCGGCGGGCCTCGGCGAGCGAAACACAATGATGAGATGTGTGAAGTAGAACTCAGTCTCCAGGTCCAGCTGCACCGTCTCCGACTCCACACCCTCGGCTGACTGCCACCAGGTGTTGGGGTGACGGAAGGAGGAGTCGGACATGGCCCCGGTGAGGTGGGACAGGAGAGGCAGGGCGGCGTTGCACTTGGCGCATTTGGCGGCGTTGCAGGCCAGGTTGGCGTCGGGGTCGGAGTAGGAGCAGTAGAGCTCCGTCCCGTTGTTGCCGCAGACGGTCTGCGTCAGGACCCGGCGACCCAGGGCTAAGTTACCCATGCGGGGGTTGCAGGCTCGGCTCTCACAGCGAGGGGCCACACCTGCGCGAAACACCTCCACGGACAGACCTGGAAGGATGGAGGAAAAAAAGGAAAAACAAATGCTGACATTTAGAGAATCTGTGCTGAGTGCTCTCTAGAGAACACAAGCTAAAAGAGGTACCTCAACTTAAAGGGCCAGTCCACTCAAATGACTAATCTCTAGTGTTGTAGCTAGTTTAATCATGCAGATAGATTTTGGTTTGTGAGATTTCAGTCTCCTCATCGCTCTGCTACTCTGGCTAACACACAGATACACGAGCATCTACAAATATTAAATTAACATACTGCAAAACCTTTTCTAGGGACCAGTACAAACCCACAGTTTGGACAACTCTTCCCCGCTGAGTTGATGATTCTGTAACTCATTTCTAATAACTTACCATATTAACCAATAAAAATGTCTTGTTAGTCAGCAGCGGATGCCGGAGAAATGGAATCTTACTTTCCACACAGGTTTGGAGATGTTTTTCTCCAGAGGAAACAGACACAGCTGAAGTCACAGTAGTGAGTGTGCATGAGAGTCACTGGGCAGGCTGAGAATAAGAGTGACTCAGTGTGTGTGTACACAAGTCAAGTGATTTACCTCGATCGGAAATGTTATGCAGAAGGGATAATAGAGGCATTGTGCACCTGTCCGCCACAGACTGCAGCCAGCGTGGACTCTGACACAGATAAAGTTTGGCAGCATTCAGACGCCTTCCAGACGCTTTGCAACCCCCTGAGGGGCCACAGTGTCATCTTCCAATGTGGATTTATTATCTTCAACTTGGAGCTTTCTTTGTTTTTTTATGTGGACGACCTCACATGTCTATCATATCAAACCATCCAGGCTGAATTAATGAACTGTTTCTTGCTGAAGAACTTTTCCTTTAAGGATGTTTTTACTTATTCTGGAATTCACACTGACTTACATAACTGTCTGTAGGTGGAGAGGTCACGGGAGGAAGACCTTTACATGCCATCATTTAAATTCTTTCCCCCATTGTGATGATTAACGGTGAATAAATTAGTAACTAAGGGAACAAAATCATGTTACATTCAATTCACAGTAAGTTGAAGGTCCCTGAATTGGAAACCAGTGGTGTAGATGTAAATGAATCCCAGTTTAGTGAAGGAGAACAACAACGACACTCAGATATGTCATGTATTGTTCTGTTTTTCAGGAGGTTACTGTGTTTATTATCCTACAGTCAACTCTAAACAGACAGACAAGAATATCATCAATAAAGACACACTAACCTGCCTCTGACAACAAGGTCAGACTGATCACAGATAAAATCCACATCACTGCTTACTGCGCGGAAAATCCAAAATCTGAGAAAACCGAAGCTGCTGGAGTTATTTACACATTAAGTTTGAAAAGATCTCATCCACGAAGGCAAAGTGCGCAGGTTCAAATCCAGTGTGGACTTTCTCTTTCACTCAGCAGCGATCCAATAACGCCATAAAACTCAGCCGGAGGGGAAACCAGCATGATCCCGGACGGCGTGTGGTGTCCCGCTGAGAGAGCCAGAGAGCCGCGGAGGAGGAGGAGGAGGAGGAGGAGGAGAAGTGAGCGGCTCCACCGGGCTCAGGCTCGTCTGCTGCTGCTGCTGCTGCTGCTGCTGCTGCTGCTGGACCTGCAGCGCGTTTCACGTCCCGCAGGTCTGTTTCTAAGAGTCGCTCCGGCTCCGTGATGCTGCGGAGCGACAGCGGCGCGCAGCAGCTCCGCCTCTCCTCCACGTTTCTGTCCGACTTAAAGGAACATTCCACTTTGTCATGGAGGGAGTCTACAGCCTGCTCCTCACACCGGGGTACGGAAGAGGATTAGGGTCGCCTTGAAAAACTATTTGGGTTCTGGCTTCTTTCTTTTTTTAGAATTCTGAGGACAGAAATCAGAACTTTTGTGGTGACCCTAATCCTCTTCCGTACCAGGGGGCTCCTTAAGTAACTAAGTGCATTTATTGAAGCACAGTACTGAAGTTCAAATATAAGGAAAAAAGAAGAATTTTCTGCTACAGATTATTAATACAAGACTGATAATATACACTATAGTGCAGAAATCACGTTTGGTGTGGAGGAACTTGACTGACCTGCACAGAGCCCTGACATGAACCCGACAGAACACCTCTGGGATGAGTTGGAGTGGAGACTGTGAACCAGGCCTTCTCGTCCAACATCAGCGCCTGACTTCAGAAATGCCCTCCTGGAAGAATTATCAAATATTTGTGTGCTGTTTTTGTTCCCCCCACCAAGCCTCTAACACAGGTCATTCACCTGTAAATGTTGGTTTTGTTAGATCTTTTATTGATATTATCTAAATGGTTAATGTATAAATAATTTTAGAAATGAAATGAATGTTGAGGATTGTTGTGAAGTATTACTTCTCTGCTCCTTATTGTGTGTTCACGTTATGAGCATCGGGTTCAGTAGTGTTTATGGCGTATACTTGTATTAAAATAAAATTTAGAGCTTGTACTTAAGTCCTTTATCTTGCTAATTTCACTTGTTAGTACTTTTCACTTAGTAGTACATCTATAAAGTAGCATAAAGCATGTTTTCAAGGACTTTGCAGAACTGATGATACTGGTCCAAAGGGTCCATGACAGGACAAGGTTTCTTACTTCCTGTACAGACCACATGGAGCCTGATGAGAAGCTGATATACAATGAACGCTCATATCCACATTTCTGACTAATTGGCTTTGGATGGAGAAGTGTCCCCACACGCACACATGCACACACACACACACACACACACACACAAAGTGATGCACTTTGATTGACTGGTTGCTTCGCTGAACGCGGCTGCAGCCTTTGTTGACAGCATTGTTGGTGTTCATACAAAACCAGTGAAATATGCAGGCCCATAAACCGTGAGCTTTTAAATTCCGGTTCTGCTTTCTACATGACTGTTCACAACAATGACCGCTCGACTCGGCAGCCCATAAAAAGCAGAGAGGAGCAGGATGAAGATTTTATATATGACAAATAAACGGTTTTAAGCTTTAAAACTAAGCTTAAATGACCACATCTTGGTCTGAGCGACAGACCTGAGACAGGCTGCGCGGTGCAGTGTGTGCCCCCCTGTGCTCAGTAATGGTACACAGTATTTCTGGTAGGAAGCCGATGGAGGAAAACTGTTCTTTCCACTCTGGCCCACTTGGGTCAAGCTCCACTGAACACAGCGTGACTTTGGCTTCACTGTCTGCTGTGCAATCGGACCGTGACCCCCTTTCTGAGCACCTGACCCGTGTCCAATAAGCACTGAGCAAAAAGAAACTATCTCACCTGTTCACTTTGTTCTGCCCTGGTTCAGTCGCTGGTTCTGTTCTTTGTGAGGAAAAAACTAGGATCTTTCTCAGTGGTTTAAACCACTTTCCATGAATGGACTAGTGAACAGGCTGACTGGACCCGGGCCGACTGGACCCGGGCCCATTGGCCCATGGGGCCTGGGGGCTCCTGTGCCAGACCCTCTGCTTGAAATGACTGCTAACATTTCTAGTTGGAAAGTCACACAACTGCAAAGAGACACAAAACAACCACAGAACCACACAAAACACAGAGAGACACAAAACAAAGAGACACACACAGCCACACAGAGAAGCAGAACAACCACGATGAGATGGAAATAAGTCGAGAGACGCCAAAACAAGTACAAACTGAAGCAACACAACTACAAAGAAATACAAAAAGACCACAAAGAGATGCAAAAATAACCACACACACATGCAAAACACAAAACAAAGACACAAAGAGACACAAACAGCCGCAAAGTGAAGCAACATAACCATGAAATGCAACATGACCACAAAGACAAAACAGCCACGATGCGATTCAAAAAGACCACAGAGAGAAGCAACACAACCACAAAGAAGTAAGATGGCAACAAAAGATACAAAACGACAACGCAGAAATGCAAAAGACTAGAGAGAGAAACAAGCCCCTCATTCTGCATCTCTTTATAGTAGTTTTGTGGTCATTTTCTGTTCCCTGTGTTCCCATTTGTGTCTTTGTAGTCAGTGTGTGTCTCCTTAGAGTAGTTTTGTGCATGTCTGTGTTAGTCATTTTGCATCTTTTATAGCAGTTTTTGTGTTTTTTTGTTGTAGATTTGTGTCTCTCAGTGGTAAATGTTTCGTCTGCAGTTGTTTTGTGTCTCTTTTGTTGTTGCTGCCCCTCTGGTCCTGCCCCTGTTTTCACCTTACACCCAGAAGACACTGTCATCGCGCCATAACTGACACAGTGACTGATGGATTGATTAATTACACTGAGAGGGAGAGGGAAGAAAAACAAGGTAATGATGTAAGGACAGGGATATTTCAAACATGCAAAGAAACCTCCAGTGCAATTTCAGAGGAATCCAGAAAAATCCACGGTGTGACTGAAGGAAGTCAGATGTTAGTTTTATTCAGTGGGTATCACGTTCAAACTTGTTGCTGCTTTACTAAGAGTTGAACGCTTCAGCGCAGAGACACGAGTGAAATCTTCAGACTGTTTGTGCCCGGAGAGAAACAGCTGCCCAGACAGAGAGCTAGCACGACCCAAATATGACAATCATTTCACTTTTTTTCCTCCTAAACGGGTCAGCGTTTTCAATCACTGCAGAATTATTTGGCAAGTGCAGCTCGGTTTTTCTGTGCACCATCTAGCTGTGTTTATTACAGCACTTACACTCGTTGGTGATAATAAAAATAAACTAAATTCCTGCTTCTTGTGAAATGCAGATAAAAGTTGGAGATGTAACGTCTTCTCCCTGTTGTACAGTGTTGACTTTACATTTCACACAGCATACTTTTAAAACCTGAGTACAACAAAACAAACATTTAAAGATAGTACTTTTTCAAACATCCCGCACTGTATTTTGAAGTAATAGCAGTCCTTACGAGTCCTGTAGGAGTCACAAGATAAATCTGAAATCTAAGGGGTCATTCAGGAAAGACTAATCTAATCTTTCTTTGCCTTGTTTCTAATCTTTGCTTTTTCTGAAATATTGCATAATTGAACCTGTTTGGGCCTCAAACAATTAACTTAAATGAAACCATCTGAGGGGTTTCAAAGGGAAATGTCTCTTTGGTGGAACTGCTACTAGCTCAAAGACATTTGAAGCTGGTGATTAGATTTCCTGGGTACATTCTGCTTTTTCTATGGGCTTTTATTTCATATTTAGCTCACAGATATGTGTATTCACTGTACAT
Source organism: Ctenopoma kingsleyae (assembly GCA_032353495.1). NCBI lineage: Eukaryota > Metazoa > Chordata > Actinopteri > Anabantiformes > Anabantidae > Ctenopoma > Ctenopoma kingsleyae. The sequence goes on from JAUBNQ010000015.1 coordinate 14,101,883, forward strand.
TGTCTTTTCTTTGCATGATAGAGTTTTAACTTGCATTTGTGGATGCAGCATCCACCGTGGTTTTAGAGCTAGTTTCTCTGAATTTAAACTCATAGATGATGAAATTCCCACATTTTCTTCAGTATCGCACAGAGAAATGTTTCACAGAGTGGTGAAAGTCGCCCCATCTTTATTTCTGAAAATGTCTCTGGGATGATCTTTTTATACCCAATCGATGATTCTAACCTTTTGCCAATTAACTTAATTATTTATGCGCTTGTCCACCAGGTGTTTTTGCTGTGCCCGATTTTTCCGGTCCCAACCTGTTGTTGGCATCAAATTCAAAAATCAAACTAAAAATTAAATAAAAATCTGATTTATCAGTTTTAACAACTGATATGTTGTCTCAGTAGTATTTTCAATCAAATATAGGTTTTATTATAGGTTGTGTAAATCAGTTCATTTTGTTTTTATGTATATTTTACCCATCATGGGAATATAGTCAAGTTTCCACATTGCATATTAAGTTGGATATAGAACCATGGTTCACACACAAACACACAAAATCATGCTTGTACTGTACATATGGGCACATCTTAAACAGCACTGTGAACCTCCGACCACCAGGAGGCAGCGAGTAGAAACAGGAAGTGTCGTCAGAGGTCAGAGTGTGGTACTTCCTGTTCGGCGGTAAAGCGTGCGCTACGGTTTAGCGACCTGCAAACGTTATTGTGACGAGAAGCTATCAAACATCTATTTTGTACATTTAAATACGTATTTAATTTAAGATAATGGTGAGTATGATTTACTAACGGTTGCTTTTAACTTTGTTAGATTGTTTGCAGGAGCGTTTTTTGTTAGGACTGTGCAATGACAGTAGCTTATTAGCTAGTTAGCATTAGCTGTGTTAGCTTCTCATTCATAACTTCGACTGAATGAATGAAATCCTCGTTTTTACACACAGACACACACTGATATCAATAATAATAATAATTTACTTAAACAGACAACGATTATATGGGCTAATTACAGTATTTTATTTAACCTGAAAATATGCTGGCTTTTGTCTGGGTTCGGTCCGCTTTCTTTGGGGAGTTACACCAAACTACATTTTAAAATCATTTAATTCAGCAAGCGAAAGTACACATAAGGTTAAGTTCCTAACTTTAGATTTCTACAAGGGTTACCAGGAGTATAGCAATTGGTGTATGAACATTTTTAAAATAACTTACAACATCAAAACACACTTTTTTAGGGGAGGCTTGTTAAGTTCAAAGCATATTAAAAAATAACTTACTGCTATAACACCTTGTAGTGTAATTGTTGATATAATAACATGCCAGAAAAGGTCAGTTGATACAGGTTTCCATTTTTACCACTACATTTGTCTGATTTCTAAGGATGTAATGATTCTGAAATCAAGACAAACGGCAACACGAATGTCCACAGGTTAAGATGGAACTGTGATACGCTATTCCATAATCCTAAAGTTTCCGTAAACTGAACTGAACTATAGATTTTGAGAATCATTACACCCCTTCTAAGTTTTACCTAAATCTGCCATGAGCTGTACTATTGAAAGAACGTGTACGTCATAGTAAATGATAACCTGGATTATGTTGCACAGTGTTGTCACAGTTTGTGTAAAGTTGTTTAATGTAGCCACAACATAACACAGTAAAGTGTGTGTGGTTACTAACCTGCATCATTTCGCTCCTCCACAGAGTTTACCTCTGAACCCAAAGCCTTTCCTGAACGGCCTGACAGGCAAGCCAGTGATGGTGAAGCTGAAGTGGGGTATGGAGTATAAGGGCTACCTGGTGTCTGTTGATGGATACATGAATATGCAGGTAAGAGACTTTTTTGCCTTTATGTGGTAGTTCAACCAAGCAACTTGTTTGTTTTTGACTTGCACACTTTTGAATAAAGATGTGCTCACGCCCACCTGACACAGTCACAGGCTGGATCATAGGTTACCTGATAAAACTGTGTCCTGATGTGACGCTAAAACACCATAGGAATGATAAATATGTATTTATGGAATTTACTCTTGCATAAACATCACTTCTTGAGCTTAATGTTATGTCAGTTCCTCCTTAGAGTGCAGGCAAGTCTATGCTTCTCTTATCAAGCACACTGTAACTAGATTTTATTTTTGAGCTGCTTTTTGATCACTTATACACCAAAATCTGTTCATCTTTTGACCCATTTAATGGAAAAAATAAACCACAGGGGTTTGTTGTTGTTTTTTCATGCTTACAATCACAATTTTTCCTCAACATTATATTAATCTTCCAGTTCCCAGCATCTGTTGCTCTGCAGGAATGTCCTGGCATTTTCTTATCCCAACCTGTACCAATTTTACACCAGTGCAAACAAGTATTCAACTTTGTACTTCTGAGGATGTCTCTGTTGCCCAATTTGTGCGCATACAACTTTGTGGGTGGCATTTTAATCTCTCTATACTTGATTTCCTGATATCTTAATAGCTGGCAAACACAGAGGAGTATGTGGATGGAGCATTGGCAGGTCATCTTGGGGAGGTGCTCATCAGGTATGTTGTAAACTTAAAACTTTTGATCTTTATTCCACAAGTAGTCCAGTAGAGGCTTCTTTATTAATTAATGTTACATTTACTCCTATTCAGCAAGCGTATCTAGAATGAGAGGGAGGGTTTTAAGAGACTCTGCCAGGAAAGCATCACTCAACAAACAAGTCTAGATACGCAGCAGTACAGTGAACTCTGGCTGCTCACATGCAGGATCAGATTGTAATCCGAATTGTTTTTGGCTAAACAATACAGAAAAGGTTGTTTTTATGGCCTCTAGTCTTAAAATTTGTAACTGCCTTAACTATCCATTGTTAATAATTGACGTCTCCTTTTTCTAAGAAATCAGTGGTGGAAACAAAGGAGTCTTACGTGACTGACACATTTGGCACATCCTGTCTTTTTCCCTGCAGCCAGTCCTCACAGTACTGTGCACTCAAAGCTTGTGTTTCATGCCCACAGGTGCAATAATGTTTTGTACATCAGAGGTGTAGAAGAAGAGGAAGAAGACGGAGAGATGAGGGAGTGATGCCGTTGAAGAGGACAAAGCTGATGTTCTGAGTGTGATTGTACCTCATAGTTGAATTAAGGTGTGTATGTGTGTGTGTGTGTGTATGTTTTCACCTTGTGAAACAAGCGATCGCTTGGAGTTTGGATTATTTCTTTGAGCGGCTCTGAAAATAATTCTTCTCTTTTTTTTTACTATGTGAGGCCAATTTATGTTGTGACATTGTTATGCACACAATAAAGTGATTATTGTACCCTTTCTTAAACCTGATTCTCGTGGGTTTTTTCCATGTGACACTGAACACGGTGGACATTCACTTGCTAGGTAAATGGTTCTCTATGGTAGAAGCACCGCCCCTCCCGCACTTTAAACTCAAATATTTGTCTGTCCTCAAAGCCAGGCACTCTGCAGAAAGTGTCTGTACTTCGAATGAATCAAAATGTCCAGCAATTACAAACTACTGGTGAAAAATGCCAAACAGGTGGTTCTGATCTGCAGGAATGGAGAGAAATACCTGACCAAACATGGGATGCAAAATCTGTGTGTGATTGAAAATGCAAGCGTTGTAATCGGGAGGTAGGTTCTCTAAACCACAATATGAGTGTTACGAATCATTGGTACATTTGAATGAAAGATGTTAACAATAGATGTGTTTAATTATGTGACACTGTGCAACAATCAAAAGCTGTGCAAAGAGGTCGTAATCTGATAATCAGGAGAGAGCTTGAGTAAAAATCAAACCAAACAAGCACACTTCTGTTACATTTTGACGGTTTAAGTATAGATTTTACACAGCTTGCATTCCTTTTTATCCCATGTGGCTGCTTTCAGATCTGCAGAGGGACTGTTAGGTTCTGCAGGTTGGGATATGTTTGTCTGGAAGCCTGCGGAATTGTACTGCTGCACTCTTATTTAGATCAGGCATGATGGCAGCTTCTAGAGGCAGCAGTGAGTCATTACACACCCAAAAAGACGATCACCGAGAGGATAAGAGTCTGAGACGACATTCAATCATTTATTTTAATGTATTTATAAGATTTATACCAGAAAGCAACACAAAGTGTTTCATAAGGTAGACGAGTATAAACGCCAAAGCACAAAGAATAAAAACGAGCAAAACCAGTCCGACTCATGACGAGAATAATTAAATATGCAAGTTAGACCATAATTATCTGTGCAGGTTAGTTATAGTATAGATCTGAACCTGGATGTTTCACTGCATTTATTCAAATGCAGCAGTGTTAATTCAGTATATTTATTCAGACACTGAGGTACTTGTAGTTTACCAGCGGATTTACGTGTTAGTTCTACTACATACCTCAGAGGTGGTAAGTAACTGAGTATGTTTACTCAAGTGAAGTACTTTCTTTTCATTTTACTTTTACTCCACTATATTCACACGATCAGTTATTAAGTTTTGCAGATTTATATTCTTATAAAATACTTTATAAACTGCTAAAATACTGATGTATCATTTATGGATTAACCTCCTGTGTTTGTATAAGGTGTTAAAATCAGCTCCACATTTACAGACTGCTGCTTTTGTTCCACTGTCTGTAGGTAACAAAACATTTAGTGAAGTACTTTTACTTTTGCACTTAGTACTTTAAGTACTTATGTAGAAAAAAAAATGAAAGGGTACTTGTGGAGTATTTTTCAAGGCAAATACTTTTAACACTTTTACTTGAGTTTGTGTACTTTAAAGTCAAAATACCAGAGGTGGATACTGTACTACTGTCTCCACTACATTTATTTCACAGTTAGTTTACAGATATGATGTATTATTAGTGACGAACCACCTGACAGAAGAAGTGGTTTGGAGTGTAGAGTATTGTATTTCGTCTGTACTGTGTGCTGTGTCTCTTATAGCCCAGGCTCAGTGCGACTGAGCTGTACCTCATCAGCTTCAGCTATGGTTTGGACTGAATACTAACTTTGAAGTAACTACTGTCTTTGTTCAGAGATGGTTTGATTAAAGCTGTGGGACCTGCTGAAACCATCAGAGCTCAGTACCCAGAACCATCATTTGATAAAGTGATTGATGCAACAGGAATGTGCGTCCTGCCCGGTGGGTATCAGCCACGATTACCAAGACTGTTTATACAGTTACATACTGTCCAAGGCATTTTAACCAAAACCTTGTTTCAGGGTTGGTTGATGCCCACACCCATCCTGTTTGGGCTGGCGACAGGGTGCATGAATTTGCAATGAAGGTAAATAAATAATAAGCAGACAAGATCAGCAGTTTCACAACCTCATCTGAACATTTGATGAGCATTTCGTCACTCTTACAGCTGGCAGGTGCCACCTACATGGACGTGCACCGGGCCGGAGGAGGGATCCACTTCACGGTGGAGCACACTCGAGCTGCCACTTCCTCCGACCTCCTCGCCTCGCTGAGCAGCAGGTTGGTTCGCATGCAGCGAGCAGGTACCACCCTGGTGGAGTGTAAGAGCGGCTACGGGCTGGAGCTCCACACGGAGCTGAAGATGCTGGAGGTGATTGAAGAGGCCAGGCGCACACTACCCATCAACATCTCCTCAACTTACTGTGGAGCCCACGCGGTGCCCAAGTACGGACTGTAGCAACAATTCTCTAATTTCACACATCCTAAAAAAAAAAAAATCTTAACGGAGATTCCTGTTCTTTGCACAGAGGGAAGACTGTTGCAGAAGCCACGGAGAACATCCTGCAGGTTCAGCTGCCTCGTCTGAAGGAGCAGATGAGTGCCGGGACTCTTAAAGTCGACAACATCGACGTGTTCTGTGAGGAGGGGGTGTTCGACCTCAGCTCCACTCGCTCCATCCTGAAGGCTGGCAGAGACATGGGCCTCAACATCAACTTCCACGGAGACGAGCTACATCCTATGAACTCTGCTCAGGTATCGCTCGGTCCTCAAGCTGTAGTACCCATGTTTGGACACCTGGGGCAGTGGAAGTCCACATTAAGCTGATAAACACAGTGTTTATTTGGGGTCCAGCTGATGGACGTAGGCCAAACATTCAGCCTCACTTTTAGCTCTGTTTAACTGCATGGTATTTGACCATTAGTTGCCAGTTAGTTTTTAAATGAATTTATTAGTTGTTTTGTCTATAATATGGGAACATTTTAAACTTTTTTCAGTTTAAGGAGAGAAATCCAAAACCTTGATATATTCAATTTAAAATTTTAGACCACTTTTCATTTGTGTTTGCATGATTAATGACTTGGATGACCTTGTTTCAGTGGTATTGTGCAAGACTTCTTATGCATTAGAATGATAATTGTGTTAACGCGAGTGCACGTGTGTGTGTGTGTGTGTGTGTGTGTGTGTCAGTTGGGAGCCGACCTCGGGGCTTTAGCCATCAGTCACCTGGAGGAGGTGACAGACGAGGGGATTGCTGCCATGGCAAAAGCAAAAACTGCTGCGGTCCTTCTACCGACTACGGCTTACATCCTCCGGTACTGTAACACACACACACACACACACACTTCATGGCTGTGACGTGTAATGATGCCTGTGTGTGTTTAGGCTGCCTCAGCCCAGAGCCAGGGACATGTTGGAAGCTGGAGTTATTGTTGGACTCGGCAGCGACTTCAACCCCAACGCGTACTGCTGCTCCATGGTCAGTGTGAGGCTGAACACGTGTGTGTTCCTTTCTCTTCATCATCCTCACTTTCTACCTTTCTATCATTCTTCCTTTCTGCCCACTTTGTTTTTCCACTCCTGTCATTTTCACACTGTCCACTTCTCCTTCTGTCCTTCCAACCTTTCTGTTTCTTTCCTTCATCCCTTCGTTCTCTTCCATCCTACCTTTGTGTCTCTCTTTTAACTCGTCTTTCATTCGTTTCTTCCATCTGTTTTTATCCTTCAACACTTCTTTATTTTTCTTTCCATACTTTTTTGTTCCTTTTTCCCATCATGCTTCCTTCCTTTCTTTCTTTCCTGTTTCCTTCCATCCACCCTTTCTGTTTCATCCCTTCTTTCACTTCCGTCCTTCCTTTGTTTCCTTTTTTCCTCTATTATTTTTTCCTACCATCCTTCCTTTTTTTATTCCAGTCTCTCTACCTTCATTTCTTCCATCCTTTGTTTCTTTCCATCTTCTTTCCTTTGACCTCCTCTCTTCCTTTCCTCCTCCCTCAGCCGCTCGTCATGCACCTGGCCTGTGTTAACATGAGGATGTCCATGCCTGAGGCTCTGGCTGCAGCCACCATCAACGCAGCCTACGCCCTCGGCCGCTCCCACACTCACGGCTCCCTGGAAGTCAACAAACACGGAGATCTGCTGGTTCTCAACGCCACGCGGTAAATCAGGACGGAACCGGTAGATTTACACACACACACAGGAAAAAGTAGTGGATAAGCAGCAATATGACCAACTACACCTTCACACACATTTAAATACATTGTTTAAGCACCATATACTGTAAGACATCCATTATGAATCTTCTGGTCACATCACTACGTATGAATTTCATTGGATAAAATTATGTGTGATTTCTGTGAGCTCTGATGTGTAAAAGTGTTTGAAACAAGCTTAATTTAATTCCAGTTAAATGAGGCTGCTGCAGAAATTCTGCATTTGGCTGTAAATTGCACCTTCGTTAATCAGCATGTTTGAATATTTATTAACCATTATTTAACACTTTGTTGGAGAAGATTCTCAGTCATACAGGTGGTCAACATCCAGGAAGTTGTAGGATGTTCACAATATGCTGGTGTAGTTCACTCGGAACAGGCTTAAACAAACTGTGTCCTATATGCAAATATACTGATCATAAATATCTAATTAGGTTTTGGCACCAGGTCTAACTTGGGTAAAAGTGGAACTATGAATAATTCTGTTCTTTTGTTGTAATCTACACCTGTTTGAGTCTTGTGTGTGTTTTTTTTTTACTGCAGATGGGAGCATCTGATCTACCAGCTGGGAGGACATCAGGAGCTCATCCGTTACGTTGTCATCAAGGGAAACGTCGTCTACGACAATGACAAAACCATGGACTTATAACCAGGAACGAAACTCCTGCTGACTGAGTCAAATTACTGAAGGTACCATCAGTAACACCAACAACTACAGCACTAAAGTACTGAGCTGAGATTTTAAGGAAATACTTCAACATTTTTGTAAATGCTAGTGAAAGAAACAGTGGAACCTTGGACTGCGAGTGTTTTGCGAGACGAGCAAGAATTTTAAATAAATTTGAACTTGATTAATGAGCGAGGTCTTACAATAAGAGCAGTATGACAAGGCCTCACGTGACCTTAGCTTTTCTCTGCAGCGTATTAGATGAATGAGACTCACTTATACTGTCTCCTCATTCCAGTGTAATCTGAGTTGTTTCAGAACATTAATAAGTTTGTAGCTTCCAGCTGTGTGTAGAATGATCTGTCAATTTGTAGACGTTGCACAGTAAAAGGATCCATATGAAACATCTCCACGGTGAGAACTTCTGTGCACATTTCTGCAGGCGTTGCAACATCGGTAACGTCATTAATTGTTCATGATTAGTCAGGATCAGAACAGTAAATGATTTTGTACGTTGTCCTCATGAGCGGTTCAGGCCAGAAAGCGAACGTTGGTTTGACTTTATATTTCGTATTAATCATTTTTATACAAATATTTTTGGGTTGTGAAACGAATCATCAGAGTTTCCATTATTTCTTATGGGGAAAGTCACTTTGATATAGGAGTGTTTTGGATTACGAGGACGCAATCCAAGGTTCCACTGTAATACAAATCACAGTTAAGGACAGTTAGCTCCCAGTGGGCATGTTAACTTTCACTGTACATTTTTAATAACTAAATACTGACTGTATGAATACTAACTTGGATTTGCACCACATAAGCGGAACACAAAACAAATTACATTATGAAAAGCCGTAGTATTTCCAAAAATGTTGATTTATTTCTTTGATATAAATCTGTAGAGCTGTAAGCTGTAGAATAGTTGTTAGTATGATCAATTAACTATTTTCACATTTATTTTACTTTATTACAATGTTAGTACACAATGCTTGTTTTATCAAAATACACTCAGTTTATTAGGAACACTGAGCTAAAACTAACGCAGCACAGCAGACCTGTAACAAATCCTCCTTGGATGATCATTTTGGAGGTGCTGTTGTATCGCACAATACTGTCACGTTTTGTACAGTCTGTGGTTAAGTAACAATACAGCACATTCGTCCTTTCATCCTGAAAAATAATCATACAGACAGAGGATTTATTGCAGTGCTGCAGTAGTTTTAGCTCATTGTACATAAACACACGTTATATAGAAAACTAGTTCAAATAATATTCACAACAATAAATGTGAAAAACACAAGATACAAGGCTGTAGTGGTGCACACACACATAACTGGCTTATTCTGACTAAACAACAGATGATATTTCATGTACCTATGATTAACTGTTTTAAATGACAGTGTTCTTCTCCTCAGGCTTCATACTTCTTCCCCGCTCGGTGGATCTGCTGGTACAGTGTCATGGAGAAAGCCATACCAAGCAGCTAGGAAAACAAACAAAAAGTCATGTTGGGAATGAATAGTGCTGTTAGATTAATATCTGCTAATTTCTTTATATAAAAAGATCCAATCTTGAGTTCTCAGAAGTGCCGTTTGATGGCAGCTGGACTTGTTTGATGTTCTTGGAGATGACTTCTTCAGTTCTGAGTGGTGGCCAGGTCCAGGTATTTAATCTCTGTGTCCCACAATGTGAGCGGGGGTTAAACTCTCTGGAGAGGCATCTCAGCCAGCAATGCATTTTAAGACCAAGAGTCACGGAAACGGAAGGCTTCTCTACGGACGTGCGTGTGGACCAGTCGCTCGTAGAATTGATGGTTTGAAAGAGGAGTAAAGGAGGACACTGAGACCCACAAGGTCTTAACAGAGATTAAATACCTGGGACTCAGAACAGAAGAAGCTGAGCAAAGATATAAAAGGAATTTACAGCCACTGCCACGGCTTTGCTGTAATTATTTCCAGACTTGCATGAAGATATCACAGACCACAGTTTCCATGTGGTCTCACTGTATAGTGTTTGGTGACAATTTAAAAAGGAAAAACCCGGAATGCTCGACGTCTACAGTGAGGAGCATTTTCCTGGCAGTGTTTGGGTCCACATGTGCCCTTAGAGGAATGTCAAATGAGGGAATGTGTTTAGAAAGATGCCATCAGAACAGCTTCAGTGCACACTGACACTGATCTACAGGTCTCTGTAACTCTACTGGAGGGATCGAACACCTTTCTTCCCAAAGATATTCCCTCTTTTGGTGTTTCGATGAGGGTGATGGAGAGTGCTACCATAACACGTTGGTCCTAAATATCCCATAGATGTTGTCGTTGACCCCGTGAGCACTGTGGATGATTTTTCAGGATAGAAATGTTATGTCACAGGATAAAGGTGATTACTCAGAGCCACCAGATCCCGTCTCCGTAAGGGTCAAGCATTCAGGGCTTTTCCTTTAACGCGTCACCTGTCTGTACGTACATAAGCTAACAGCTGCTCACCTGTATGACCAGCACACACATGGCGATGGTTCCCAGCAGGTGTTTGTTGTCATCCAGCCACTCCTCTACCTTCTCATAGCAACCCTGAAAACACACACCAACAGCGACTCAGAGACTTAACAACTCCAGAAACCTGTCAGTGTGGTTCACAGATTGTTTTTAATAGTTTAATATTAATTTCATGACTGACCCGTGTCCAGAAGGCGCTGGAAGAGTTGCGCCCACAGCCCGGGTAAACCTGCTGGCAGCAGCGGTCGGGAACCACGTTGTCGTGGAGGGCAGTGTACCAGTCATTGTGGTTATTCACACCACAGCATTTCCACTGATGAACAAGCAGAAGAAAGAGAAACGGTGAATTATTTTAAAGTAAAGTGAATTTAAAGTCTATTTTACTGTACGTTTAACACACCTCTCCCTGTATGGTGTTCCATGCATCCCTCAGGCCGGCATTGTTATCCGTGTTGTACAGCACGAGCCCCTCCTTCAGGTCCCGTCTGGCATTTTCTCTCACCTGAGTAGACGGAGGTAGATGGAGGAGAGGTGGGTGTTAACTGGTGTGTAGGCAGGCACCCACACCTGGCGTCATTAATAAATAAGAATGTTCCTTTACACAGTATTACCTTGTCTGTGTAGACGAAGAACAGGATGAGGAGGATAAGTTCAGCCAAGAGGATGACCAACAGCACGATGAAGAACTGAATAAAATGATTAGAAAAGAGGAAAGTGTATAGTATGAACGCCCTGCTTAAAAACATGTAAATGTAAATTACATAAATAAAATCAAATCATTAAAATATGCTGTCTGAGTTTCTTGTATTTTATTTATTTTGCCTATCAAGTTGTGCCAAAGTTCATATTTCCCATCCCACCTGAACACAACATAACTGAAGAGCACAGTGAAATAAAAATTATATGGAAAACACTACACTGATGCATTATGGGTATTGTAGTGCACTCACACTCAGCAGCAGGCACTTGTTCTCTTTGATGGCACCCAGGCACCCCAGGAAACCCGTCACCATGACGACAGTGCCCAGGGTGATGATGACGTTGGCGGCGGACAGCGACGGGAAGGAGGGCGACAGGGTGGCAAAGCTGCCCTGAGAAACGGAGAGCCACACGCCGACACCCAACAATCCACACCCACCCAGCTGAAACACACACACACACACACACGCAACACATGTCCGCTGACTTAATGACACCCAAGTGCTTTAGTTGATACAGATCTCAGTAACATCTACAGAGGTTTTCAGACTCCGTGTGTGTGTGTGTGTGTGTGCGCGTTTACCCAGAAGAGTAGGTTGAACAGGAAGAGCATGTACTTCACACAACAGACGCAACCACGAGCCATGGCTGAATCAACAGGTACTGCAAAAAACAATAATAAAAAAAAAAACTTTAGAGCATTCTGCAGAAATAACGAAGCATAAATGCAAACTTTTGTAACTATACTGATAGAAAATCAGGTCGTACATCATAAGAACTGGTTTGGTTTAGTGTTTTTTTTGGGTAAAGGGTCTAAATTCATGTTGTTTTGCAGCATATTTTGTCTCCTGGACGTTGTTTGTGTCACAATAATTACACATCAGACATCACGGTTCCTAAACCACTTTGTTTTTCATTGCGTCACATCAGCTTTAAACTGTTTCCTCTCTGGAGACTCCACAACAACAACACAACAGGGAGGAAATAAACTTACCACTTCAACTCGAAGGAGAACGGAGAAGCTCTGGTTGGTTCCTGTGACACAGAATGGACAGAACTATTTAATAATGTACTATATACATGCATTAAAATAATACTTCAGATTTACAGACAGAACTAATGACAAGAGTTAGTGATTAACCACATGGTTGTACAAGCGTCAAATGTTTTCTCTGGTCTGTAGCCTCCAGATTTAGATTTTCTTATTGCTACTAACTAAAAAGTTTGTGTGACAGTTATTTCCTCCTTGAATCTGTTCATGAATTCAGGAACATGTTAGATTTCTGCAGACGCCTCGGACTTCAAATGGCAAATCAAAATGGAAGTGGAACAGTCTTTAAAAGT
>JAUBNQ010000015.1:14116517-14126981 GCA_032353495.1 Ctenopoma kingsleyae
AAAATTAAAAAGCTTTTTCTTTCGTGCCGCGTCGTCAGACCAGAACTCTAAATATGCACACAGACATCTCAAACAGCACTTTAATAAAGGTTCCTCGTTATAACGTTGATATAAATACATGACGATGAACAAAAATACCAAATAAAATTAGAAAAAAACCAAAAAACATTAAAAGCACGTTTCTCTTTCCGTTGCCACCTTTGAGCATCGTGTGGTCGTAGCAGGAGATTTTCCAGTGTCCAGTTTCTGCCAGCAGCTTCGTGGCTCCAGTGAAAACTGGGGACTGTGTTGGCGCCCCCCACCCACAATGAAAGGGGGTTAAATGGCACATAAGGAGGTAGACAGTGACACTATCACTGACTGATCCGTCTTGTACAACTGTGCGTGTGTGTCGGCGTCTGTTTATCCCAGAATCCATCGATCAGACTGGGACGAGTTCAGCTGCACAGACTCACTGCTCTCTCCGTCCTCGTGCTGAAAGACACACAATAAAGGAGCTGTCGGGCAAATCAGTCACTATCACACAAAACTGTTGGACAGGCTCTGTTGGACTACTTTTCATTTGCATTCTGGCAAATGGATCCAATCCCTCCTGCACAGATCATCCACAGAGTGAAAGAGACATTTGTATTTGTATTTATGTGGTCATTTTTTTAGTTTTATACTCACCTTGTTGGCGATGGCCCGGAGTTTCCCGAGCAGGGATGGTTTCTGTGCGTAAACCACGTCGTCATCGGGCTCCTCTCCTTCCACCAGAGCACAGCTGTCCGCAGCTGGCAGCTCACACTCCTTGTTGGCGGACATCACCAGACGCGAGTACTTGTACTCGAGCCTGAACACAGACCACAGAGACTTTGTCAGCGTGAGGCAGCACAGACGGGATCATGTGTTCAGAGTGTGTGTGTTATTTTAAGAAGGCTAAAAAAAAATAGACTGCATTGCTGGTTATTAAGTGGTAAAGTGTAGTAAAAATATAAACTTCTGTAAAACAAAATTCATTAAGTGTTACTGTTGTGCAAACACCTTCCTGATATAATAGATAAAATGTTCTTAAAATAGTTGAGTCACCCGTCACTGACAAACACCTTTAACTAACAGTTCACAGTGAAGACTAATAAGTACGTTGGTCTGTCCTGAGATTGATGCTGGTGGGTTCAATTGCCAGGTGTCTCTAACCTCTTGTTTTTCTTCCAGAAATAGCAGGTGAGGGCGATGAGCAGCACAGCCGTGAAGGCTCCGCCTCCAACCCCGACTTTCAGCCACAGATTGATGGCCTCGCAGGGGGAGGAGCTCTTCGGAGGCAGCGAAACACCTCTGGTGCACAACTTTGGCTCGTTCCACACATACAGAGTTTCCTGGAGGGAGACAGGTGGAGAATTTCTGCAAGCGGACAGAGGCTGCACGAATCGAATGAAGCTTAAAGACATCTGATGTTTCTTTTGTGAAGACACAAAAGACCAAAAACAAAATGAAAACAGATGCAAAATAACACAAAGAAAACACAAAATGGCCGATAACAGACACCAAAATAATACAAAAGGAACATTCTTGTAGGAATAGGAAGGGTGGTGGGCTGACCCTCTGTCTGTGCACAGGGGGCCTCATTTGTCACAAGCCACCCATGACTATAACAATTGTTATATATATATATATATATATATATATATATATATGATTAGATACAGATCTAATCAGTAACTCTGTGATATGAGCTGGGGGGCTTAGTGGCTTTTTGTTGTACATTATTTTTCAATCTTTTTTTTTTTTAGGAACAACAGTGCGTCGTGTTACCTGGACACCTCCCTTGCATGCTCCCTCTATCTGGTGGTAGTCGCTCTCGGTGCAGCGCGGACAGGCGCCGGCACTTTCCCACAGGAAGTGGAACGTGCATCCATCACATGTTCCTGCGGGACAGGAGCTGCACAAACGCATATAATGTATTATTTTCACACTTGTGTTGATTAGTGATAATCAGCCTGAAGTATTAAGCGTCTACAGGCTCACATGCCTGGGCACAGAGAGTTCACCACGCTCAGACTTCTCTGGGTTACAGCGAACAGTGATGACCGAACTTCGACCCTGATCACATGAAGCTGTTGCTTGAGTCGACCTGAAGGGGAAAGAAATGCACACGTCAGGACACGTCGGTCACAGCAAATACACATTCATCCACTGTGTTTCACACCGTACCTGTAGAAGAAGTTAATGTCTGGAACATCCTTTGAGTTTTCCGGGAAAAGATCTGGTTTAGCGTTCACTCCGTTCAGGACTGTGTCTACTGTTGCTCCTAGAAGAACAAACCAGATACACACATTAGTTAAAGCTTCATAATATTACCAGCTGTTGACCACAGAAACACACGCTGCATCTTACCAATGAAAGTATCTGCGAGGCTGATGGACTGCGAGGAAATGGCCATCCTGAATCCCCGCCCGTCTGCTGGTATGATGGTCGACTGACAGATGAAGCTGTCCACCGAGTTGACAAACTGAGCCGAGTCGCTCTGGTCGTCCTTGCTGGACACGTCGGTGACGTTATCTGTGCAGATAGCAGCTCTCTTCCCCTGCAGCATGAATATCATCTGTCAGTAGCTACGATATTTCCCCGAGCACTGATGTGACAGGTCAGCGTGCAACAAGACTTAAATCTTTTGATCTTTAAATTAAAATATGGAAATTGCCAGTGGGTGTTGGAATACTTAATGCAGTCTGGTGAATATACAGCAGAATACACAGCTATAGAGCTGAGTGAACAAAAGATCTTTAATGTTTCTGCATTTTTTTGTATTTACATAAAGCTGGAACATAAAAAAAGCTTAATTATATTAAATAAGTTGTTGATAAGGCTAAAGCTAAGATTATGCATATTCTTCTGGAATTTGTTTATGTAAAGATTGTATGTTTCATGACAGTTGCGATGCTGTAAAATGGTTAAATATTATATACACACTATGTGTTTGTCGTCTGTGTAATATTCATATTGTGAGCAGTCGCTGTGTGTGTGATTTACCTCGTGGCCACACAGGCTAACGTTGAACAGGTGAAGGTACTTTGTGCCTTTAGAGGTGAAACTTGGTCCGACGGTCAGCGAAGTCACGTTGCTCAGGGCGCTGAGGTCAAAGGTCAACGTCCGATTGTTCTCCACGTGGGTGAAGGAGCAGTCACTGTAGCAGCGGGAGTGTTCCTGGAAAAAAACCAAAAAAAAAACAAAACAAAACACATCACACAACATTGGTTTGTTCTATAGAAAATTATTTTCAAAGTAAGGTGTTTCTTGGTGTTGGTACCAAAACACGGGTATCATATCAGCTCTAGTCCTAACCCAGGAGAGGTTTTTCTACCTTACTGCTGATACTTCCAGGACCACATGCAACACATGCATCCTGGCCGTAGGTGTGTCGCCCTGCCAGGTAAGTGTTGGGCGGACACTCCTGGCATCTGTTGGTGTCTCTGTCGATATAAAAACCAGCAGGGCAGGGAACACAGGAGGAGCCGGCACGCTGGGAGTTCTGGGGGACCAGAGCGCAGGCCCGACAGGCTGACGCCGACCCGTCCAGGACGTTTGTCACACTGATGGAGTACAGTTTCACCATGTCGCTAATGTAACGCCTCACCTGCAAACACAAACAAGAACAGTTGAAAAAAAACATACAGTAAACCTTCATGCACAAATTAATATCAGTACCAGCACTAAAATCAGTTCCTGTCTTTAAACATAAATTCAGTCAGTAACTGAAGAACAAAAAAATTTCATGTATTTTTTTGTGTAATTCATTAAAGCTGTGTAGCTTAATAATGATAATAAACAATACAATACAAATGCAGTGGCATGTGGCACTAATTGAATATGTTTGTGTGTATTAATAAGTATTAAATAAATAATTTTCTTAATAAAAAAATTAATTGGTGAAATATAGTAACATGTTATGTAATGTTTAGCAGGTAGTGCTTAGCATGCTAACATTTGCTAATTAGCACTAAAAGCAAAGTAGCTGACGCATCATGTGCTGTAGGTGGTTCGTCACAAACCAAAGTACTGGATATATTTTTACTATTTCCAATAACTCTCAAAACCTCAGACTGTAATAAACGACCATCACATTTTACTTCCTTAAGTAAAAACATGTGACATGAAGAAACATGTCATTAAATCTGCAAATGTGCGTTTAACTCTATGTTTAGAATAATAATTGAATAACAACAAATGTCACCGGCAATGATGAATAAGCTAAACCAGGTTGGCAGATATTAATTCATTGATTTTAGACTGTTTATTAAAAAAAATATATATATATATATAAAAAAATAGAAAATGTAGTTGTTAAGATATTTCAGTCTGGAACAAACTGATGGGCCATGTAGACTCCACTGATTGTGACAAATATCAATGAACAAAATAATAATGAGACTGTGATGACTATTAAAAGCTGCACAGACATTAAAATAAAAGGAATAAAGTATTATTTTGTGCTTCCACTCACATCTAGAGCATGGTTTGTCCTCTGAAAGGCCCATGTATACGTGACAGAGGCATTCCTGGTCATGCTGTGTGTGTAAGACTGTTTGCCTTTACTGCCTTCCCAAGACTCCACCACTGTGGTGCTCTTCCTGTTCACATCCTGCAGGGGGCGCCACAGACAAAAAAAAACAAACTTAAAATGGAAAATATGATTTCCAAACAAAAACATGCACAATGCAGCATCCTCGGTGATGCAGATTCTGGCGCACTGGTGGAATCCCACACGATCAAACACGCACCATCATGAAGTAGAGCTCACAGTCGGCTGAGCAGATGGTCTCGAACACAAAGGTTATCCGGCCAAACTCACTAGTGGTCATACCAGAGAGTGAGGCTGGAACCCTGCCACAGAAGCACAAACGGAGGCAGAGATTATGTACACACACACACTCATCCAACAGTGTTTACATGTAAATATCATGTTAAAACCTGGACAGATTTATTTTTAGAAAAATATCCAAATCTCTTAACGCATTTTGCAAGAAAGCGTGCACCGTTTACTTACTTGAAGCCAGGCACATGCAGACTGAGAATAAGATAGTCATTATCTGAACTGCCTACTCCGCTGCGAACGTGGTCCCCTGCAACCTCCCATCCTGACGAACAGACACGATGCAGTCACGTTAAACCTTACTCTGAATTACAGGGCTGTGCACATGTGGTGTGATTTTATTGCATTATCTGAAAACATGGTGTCTGGACAGAAAACACGCTGCATATACGGGAAATAAAAATGAAACGGAAGCACCTGCATCTGAAAGTCTGTGATGTGACTGAAAGCTGCACACAGCTACTACATGTAAAGTAGTAGTAAAGTGGGTAGTATAATTAATCAATCAACAGGTACCTGGTAAGTACACAGTCTGTAGTTAGTAGTTTGAAGAGGGTTAGTTAATAGCTGCTAAATTAGTTAACAGTAGTTAGCAGTTAATACCTCATGCAATCATTCTTACTTAATAGGTACTTATTTAGTTAGTACTTAGTAAGTACTTTCATTGTGTTTGTCTACTCAGTTAGCAGGTACTAGTATATTACTTAGTTGTTTGTTAATTAGAAGCCAGTTTATTCATTTTCTTAGTCCATAGTAGGACGACAGTAGGTAGTTAACAAACCAATTAGTTAACTAATTAACTATCTATTAAGTAACTTAGTTATTTACTTAAGAGGTAGTTCATATTTAGTTAGTTTTTAGTAAGTAAGTTTCATTTACTTCAGTTGGTCTCAGTTAGTAGTTACTAGTACTATATTATTTAGTACTTTGTTATTTTGAAGTCAGTTAATTTATTTTCTTAGTTCATATTAAGTAGACAGTAGTTAGTGGTTAATTACATAGTAGTTACAAGTTAACAAATTAACTACCTACTATATTAAGCACATTACCAGTTACCAGTGGGTATTTTCAGTATAGTATTTTAGTTAGAAAGTTAGTAAAATAGTTTGAAATAGTTCAGTCTTCTCAGTAGTTATTAGTACTACATTACTTAGTAGTTATTTAGACGTTAGTTACTTTATTTATTTACTTTGTTTGTAGTAGGTAGACAGAAGGTAGTATTAACAACCTCGTATTAAATACTTTGTTAGTATGTGGTAGACAGTAGGTAGTTATTAACTAGTTAGAAAGGGCTACTAATACTTTTCATTGACCATAATTCTTGCTTAGTAGTTTATTAGATAGTTATATTATCTAGATGTTAATTACATCAACATAAAAACGAATACAATTCTTCCCTCGTGTGCCTCAGAAACACCGGGTTTCACATGCTCACCGTGCATGTCGTCACATTTAGAGTTGCCCACGTTGAAGCAGGAGCTCTTCATGTTGGAGGGCAGCACGTTCCACCATTTATACTCATAACCCAACACAGGCTCTGTACCTGCAGGGCACTCAGCACACGCTGGTGCACACACAAACACAGACAAAAGGTTTATTTAGACACGACAATGACGTTTTCCACCTCAGAAAAACATACAAAGAGCTGCATTGTCAGGACTGGATTATCCAGTTGGAACAAATTTCCTTCAGATTGAAAGATAGGGCAGATCATTATGTGACCAGATGGAGAGGCTTTTTACAGTTTAAGACTACTATGAATTGAACGGATGCTACGGAGGAGAGAAACAGGAAACTTTGACTGGAGAATTCTTAAGGTAATAGAACAGGTTTTAGTGTTGAACAATGAATCAATAAAATATTAATTCTTCCGCTTTTACGGCATTTTATATTCATTTTTACGTAAAACTGCCTGAATTGGCTCCAACTTTATATAACGTGAGAACCTTTAGGAATATTTTTAGATTGTGGACTGTCTGCTTGAACACTTCGCCTTGGGATGTGGACCTTTATCACTAATCTTTCACAATTTATGGATCAAGTGATCAATCGATTAATGGAGTTGAAGTTCTGGAAGACTACGTGACGCTGCACCGTTACTGTGTAAGCACGAAGCAACGGGAACAAAGATAAATACCCGTTAGAAAGACCCTTTTGTTTGAACACGTCAGCAGCAGTGTCTTGGTAACAATAAGCCAGGTGTGCACAGATTGCAGGTTTACCATAGGTGCCATCAGAGTGAGTTCCGGGTGGGCAGGGCAAACAGGTGGAGTCGTTGCTGTTGTAGTAGCCGGGGTTGCAGGGAGGGCAGGGCTCTCTCTGCCCCGTTGCAGGCAGCTCCACGGCACCAGTGATGTTCTCCACGCAGATTTTTGGCTCCACCCAACGATACAACACCTGCGTCTGTAACCGACAAAGACGTCGATGTTACCAGAGGTAGATGGACTTGGACTTTATTTACAACTGAACAATATGTAAATGTGAGGTTAAAATACATTAAATAACAAACAGTACCCCCAGCGGGAGTGTTTGTGTGTTTCAGTCTCACTCAGCACTTTCAGAAATGTGATGTAAAACAGGACAAGGTCATGGCCAAGCGCCAAGGAAGCCAATTTTACATTAGCTGACGTGGGCCGAGTTCATTTCCCCTCTCATCACATTACGAGACTTCTCTCGTTTCTGATACAGTGTCCTTGAAGAGCTGAAGCCACTTCACTACAGTGCAGTAAATCAACGAAAATACACGAGCTCAGACACTTCACAGAATAAATTCAGCATAAGTATATTCAGATACAAGCAACAAAGAGTCAAATCATTTTGACAACACACCTTAAAATGCTTTGTTAAGTATGTTTGTTTGGCTTTAATTTCACCCTCATGGGAAAGAGGGTGTGTTCGTCCCCGTGTAGGTAAAGGTGAGGGTATGTGCGTGTGAAACGTGAGACAAGTGGACGCCGCTGACCTTCCCTTCGCCGTCGCAGGCTGTGTGGATCTGGAAATAATCTTTCTCCGAGCACGGCGGCCTCACTTTACATTCTGCCCATCCGTCATCTGCAGGAGAAGTCGAACACAGAGGAGGGAGAACTGAAACGATCTGTTACAGTAGATATGTGAGTGTTCGCCAATATTAATAGTACCTCACTAGATAAACCCCGCCCACCTCCAACAACGCAGCTCATGACAGCGCAGTTAACGAGAAGCTGTCGCTACACGCGTACATACGTGAGTAGTAGTGGTCCGGGCAGTGTGTGCAGGACGACGCCCCCTTTATGGAGAAGCTGTTGCTGGGGCACGGCTGGCAGGACGAGGAGCCAGGGGTCGGGCTGAACCAGCCGGGCCGGCACGGAAAACACTCCGATGTGTAGGCCACACCTGGACACGTGAACAAAAACTCATTTCTCTAACAGTATAATATAATGTGTAAATGTTCTGTTTTGGGTTTTAGTGCATATTTAAGGTCTTACCCTCTATTTGGATGTCCCTGAGCAGCACAGGTTTGACCATCTTCCCCCCCACCAGGATCCCAGTGGTTCTCCAGTACAGGATGTTTGTACCCGACTTCAGATTCACCTTAAAACCAAAGAAAAAAAAGAAAGGGACGTGCACACGGTGAAGCACACACAAAGCATAATAACATAAACACATACACACACACACACACACACACAATCAAATACGTACGGTGTGTGTGTCCCATTCTCCATTTTTGGTAACTTTAATCCACTTCTGATCATCTGTCTGAGCCATTTCCTGACACTGCTCATTCTGGACCTGAACACAAACACAATGGTTATAAGACTTAAAGTGTAACTACATCTTTCTTACTGTTGCATATAAACACATGCTGCATTATTAACATACAGTTTATTATATTACAGCCTTTAACTCCTACATCCACCCGTGTTAATATCAGAAGATGTGATTTGTGGAGGACGCAGTTAGCAGCACTCACATAGAACTCAAAGAAGATGTTGTTGTCAGGGTACTGGTAGGTGAAGGAGACAGAGCCTTGTTTCTCCAGGTGGACGGCATAAACCAGAGACACCGTACACTCATCGCGGTTTGACTCCAGATACACACCCTGCGGCGTCCATGACGAGCTGTAACAACGACAAACACGCTCAGCAAAAAGAGAAACAAACAGTGACTGTGCTTTGTGCTTTGTGTTTTTTGGCTGCACACTAAATTAACTGCACGTGAACATCATCATTATCTCATCTAATGTCTGCATGGCTGCTTTCGTGTGTGTGTGTGTGTGTGTCACCTGTTACAGGCCTGAATGTCGTCTCCATTTGGCCCAGGGTCCAGGAAGCTGGCCAGGCTGGTGAATCCTGCAGGGATGGCGTCCCATTGGTCAAAACGAAGACCGCTGCCCAGAGAATAGGAGCCTGCTGCACACGGCGTGCACTGCTGCGTGGACATCTCTAAATACTTTCCAGCTGGACACGAGAAAGCTGCGAGACAGTTGGGGGGCGGGGGAGAGAAGAGGATCAAACTGATGGGTGAATGTTTTCACACAGACAGAAACACACACTGGCAACACTCACAGCAGTCTGTTCCTCTGGTTGGAGGTGGAAGATCTGAGCAGGAGCCCGAGTTGAGAGGGATGGCGACTCGCCATCGTGACCCTGTGCTGTCACACTCTGTGTACTGGTAGTAGTAGTCTGTCTGCAGAACACACACACAGAATAAGCACAGAAGATCAATACGTAATCATGTTTTTACGTTAGTGGCCAGGCTTCTCCAGTGTTGGCAACATGGACTGATTACTGAAGGTTCCTAGATTTCACCTGTAAAATATCCCACAAAGGAACAAAAAACAAGCACAACAAAACACAAAATGGCCACAAAAAGACACAAAACATTTACAAAGAGATGCAAAGTGTCCTCAAAGAGACATCGAACATGTGGAACAACTGCAAAGCACGAAGAGGCAAATTCTGTAGATGCAAAACGGTTTAAAGTGTCACCAAAGATGTGCGGGATGAGCACAAACGACGCGGCTGCATGCTTTGTGATCGTTTTGTGTCTCTTTAATATGTCAGCAATTACTGGATGGATTTATGTGACATCTTAACGTGTCCCCGGACGTTTACTGATGTTGGTTTTCACTCATCCTGTGAAACACCTCAACATCCGCTGGATCAGAACAGCCAGTGACTCCAGAAACCTCCAGTCCAGCTACAAGCTCCCGACTCAAACGTTGGCTTGTCGTGAATTTTAACCCCCATCCCTGCTTCCCTGCTTCTCATCAGTCTCCATGACAACCAGAGTGAATCACCCGGGAGACCAGAGAGACACATTAGTCCATGTCCTTTTCACCAGCCCCCACCTACTGTCAACATTTTAGCACATTTGTTTTACACAGAAAGAGACAGCAGGTGCATCAGGCGGCCGAGCTCCATGTTATTGATGTTACACTCTCATTACGAAGAAACACAATTTGTATGTCTGTGTGCGTCTGTGTGTGTGTGTGTGTGTGCGTGTCTGTGTGCGTCTGTGTGCGTGTCTGTGTGCGTGCGTGTAGAGGGAGGAGGCTGCAGCATGAATGGCCACGTCTGTTACTGCAGAGAGGTGATTAGTCATTTAAAAGAGCTCAGGCTTATCTGTGCTGC
>JAUBNQ010000015.1:14279666-14295094 GCA_032353495.1 Ctenopoma kingsleyae
CTTCAGTTAATTCATTTAGTTTAATTAATCAGCTAAAATCCTTTGACATGTTTGGAAATGTTTTGATTTATACCACTCTCTTATCTACATGCTGGCATTTGGTTAAGCAGTTAGGTTAGTTAGGTTTCCCTGTTTTCAACCAAATTTAAAATGAAGGGATAAAAGCTCTGCATTTGGGGAAAAACAGGAAATGACAAATGTTTGCAACGTCTGCTTGGAAAATTACTTGAATGAGTCATTGATTTTGGAAAATTGTAGATCAATTTTCTCTTGATCTGAATAGTTTAGTCGTGAGTCTAAGTAGTTTTCATCCATTAGTGGGGAACATGAGTGGCTGCAATATAAATGCATCAGTTTGATAGCAGATCATTGGGAGTCTGCCCTTAATCAGTACACTTTCTTTCTCCAAAACATGTGGATAATAAGCCCTTATTTGCACCTAAACTTTAATGACTAGTTGTGTATTATATTTAACCTGTAAAATTCCACAATGAAATTAACACTGTAAATATGATGGTAGGTATTTGATTTCAATAAACTTTTATTTTGTTTTACATGTTGGTGCACTTTTATTTTCTACAGGGAAATACATTTTAGTGTTTTTACAGTGCATTCAAATGTGTTGGTAGCACAAGTTGAACATTTAAACTTCCCAGCAAGGTCTGTAGACTCTTCCTATCATACACCGCAGCACTAAAACAAGGAAGGAAACAATACAGCGTGTCTCGTTAGTCAGTATAAATGAGAAGAATCGTGGAATAGTTTAACATGATATATTTTCACAACACACTTACTGTCAAGGTCAGTGTCTCTACGATCTATTTTCAAACTGTACTCTGCAGGAGTGTTGCTCAAGCTTCGGTGTGTGAGCAGTGGAAGGCCCCGGGCGGCGGCAGAGTTCAGCCCACGAATACTGTGTCCTTTCAGCCTCGTGTCCTGAAACACAATGTTGATCAGTGATGTCATGTGGCACCATGAGACCACACACATTCCCAAAGTGCACGATCTGAACTCTGGATCGTCAAGTCGCAGCAAATTTACAACAGCTTTCAGAGATTATCTTTTCAGCTGAAGTGCAGGTGTTGGATCTGTCTTTTACCAGCTGATCCAAGCCACATGAACCCCAAATGGAATAAATGTGTTTCCCCGTTTTTACTATATCGCAGTGGCCTGTTTTCTTCCACAGGCCGGGTTCACCCATATGGCTTTGTTCTCTCCATCATGGCAGCCTGTTACCCATTACTGCACAGATAATCACCATGTTCTTGACACACAGGAGACAGAGCCGCCAGATAAACTCTTTACACGCTGCCAAACGTTTGAGGGAGCACAGATATCATCATTCTTCCCGCTGTAATTCCAATAAACCTTTATAGGCTTGTGATCATTTGACCTTTTCAGTTAACAGTATTTCCTGGTTTTCCAAAGCTGCTGTAAAATATTTTCATAGATATGTATGAAATGTTGACTTAACGGTAGGGAAGAAGACAGTGTCCAGTTGAAAAGGATCAAATGTTCAGTTGCAGGATAGAGATAATGATGCATGACAGAACAGTTCAAGCTGAATTACTGCGACTGGAGAATAGCCACACAGTTTATTAGGGATGGGATACGTTATGTTCAGAATCATTTAAATAGCACCTACAGATAGTTAAATTCTAACAAAAAAAAAGCTGTATACTGTATTTCTGAACTACGTCTATGTAGCCATGCAGTTTTCATTTGTATGCCCCAGTTTCGAGAAGGTTTGGCTCTGTCCTAATACAGCGGAGGTTAATGGAAGTTCATTTGTAGAATTTAAAGCCTCTCATTTTAAAAGTCACAAAGAGGACAGCGCTATCCTCCAACCATTATCTAAACTGCTTATCCTGTTGGGTTGTACGGATGGTGGAGCTGATCCCAGCTGTTACTGAGTAATAGCTGGGGTACCCTCTGCTCAAGTAGTGTCTAAATAAACGTTTTACTCATACTCAGAACTAAGTCAGAATCTATTTTACTTCAAATTTACCTCAAATTGGACAATTTTAAGGCAAAGCAAAAATTGGAAAATGCTAAAAATATACATTTAAAATTCAAATTCCTTCTGCACATATAACTGTAATTTTAAGCCACACATTTCTTCACAGATTTAGTGTTAAAGCATTGACAAAATTGTGTTTCAATAAAATTAAACGGCATCATGTCTTTGTAGAATTTGTGTCCTGGGTTTTTAAACTGGATGTTTTTCTCCACACAAAAACCACCACCAATGAAATCCTATTTACTTCCATTGTACCAGGCTGGAGACAAAAGACAAATATGTGATTATCTGAAAGGCCGGGACTAACAAAACCAAACTTCTGCAGGACTAGATACTGCCAAGTGGCATTTGTAATGCTTTATAAATGTGTTATAAGCCATTAATAACAAAAAGAATTCGATTACCAGGTCATAAAAGGTTTACTTGATAAAGGCAACTCAACTAGTTTTCATACTAACTGATCTCTAAAACATCAGCAAACGACATGAATCCTATTATTAGTTACCATTTGAACAGCTTCAAACTTTTAAAATACATGGACAACTGCAATGAGACACTTACTGACACAATGACTTTAGGATTCCAGTCTTCATCCCTGACGTTGTCCAGCAGAAGGCTTTGTCTGTGCAGAGGGGGAACCACAACGGGCTCAGACATCAGCTCATCCCTCAGTAACGCACCCAGGGCATCTTGCTCTGTCAGGCTGTTTTCTATTTTAGTAGCAGGCATGGCTACAGTGACCAAATGGCTGCTCAGCTCAGAGAACAACATTAGAGTAAAAAGCACAGAGTAGACAGAAATCATGGTACCTACAATATTTAATTCTTGGACTTGGATTGTTCGTCACCTAATGAATGTTGTTACACGGGCTCTCAGCTGCTCTTTATACTGAGGGAGAGTCAATTTTGCTCACAACTTAAAGTTGTTACACGTACAAAAATGCATCATTTTCCTGCAGGGATGCAAGAAAAGGTCAAAGGTCGTAGTAAGTATGCTGTGATTCTCTAAATCAGTTTCTTTATTCTTTATTTTTGTCCATACAAATGGACAAAGAAGGGAAAGATAGTAAGTGAAGAGGGCTCACAGGAGGTCAAAGGGCAAGAATTAATCGTGGCTCTGTTCCTATAAAATCCACATGCTGAAATGAAATCAGCAGGTGGTAGAACAGAGACTCATCCAGTGATCATAGTGAGTCATGTTCCCTGAATGGCATCAGTGGACAAACAGGAACAAAATCCTATTAAGAACCACCAGCAAAGGTCAATAACCCTCCCACTTCCCCAACCTGAGACTAATACAGAAAGTCTACTGCTTAAAATGATGAGTAATTTTAAAGGAGCAGTTCAACATTTTGGGAATCTTGTTTGCTTCCATGCTGTGTTAAAGCTGAAGACACGTACGTACCATGTGTCTGTGTGGTAAATACAAAGTTACAGCCCGGGGAGGGTTAGTTTAGCTTAGCACAAAACAGGGAGCTCACTAATTAACACATTACAACAACACATTAACCTTTGAAGATGCTAACGAGCAGGTAAACAGCTGTTTCTCCTGTATTTCGTGCTGAGCTAAGTGACCGCTGGCTATAGCTTTATATTTCATGATGGTCTATCTACTCAGCAGGATAAGAATAAGCAAAATGTTGAACTTTTTGTTTAAACAGTAGTTGGATATTATGCCACAGTTTTGTGATGAAGCTTTTTTGTTGACAACACAAAACCAAGGTGCAGACCACCAGCTGATGACAAAAGCTCCTTGCAGCTCAAAAGCCATACCTTATTAGCATCACAGGAACCATAGCACAGGGCATGGAGATCAAATAATACAAATAATAGCTATTGAACTGGGCTCAAGTGATTTTACTTGGAGTGGTCAGCCTTTATTTTGTAAGTATTATTGTTGGAGTGCAAGGATCTCTACTGAAGGACTGAACTTGTCCGCAGGGGCACAGCCGTTCCAGCAGAAGCACAGCTGAACTTGTGAGTTTCATGCTCTGTTGTTGTAACCTTTCTTGCTCTCTCTCTTTTCTCATAATCTCTCCCTCCCCTTTTCCTGTATTTCACCTTATACTTGCTGTGTTCATGTGCTGATATGGACACTAGATGCACTGTAAATCATTACAAATCCCCCTGATCCATAGCTTCTGGGTTCTGTCAGCTTCCTTGGCACTTACTCTGAAGATTCAGTGAACTCTCAGCCTTGGTGAAGGTCTTTATCTGGTAACTGTAACTTCTCCCTCATCTGAGTTTCTAAGAAGTCATTACCATAAAGCTCTAACATAGAGCGTTAGCAAAAAGGCCAAGAGTCAAATAATCTTATGAAGACCAGATGTGGTTCAGTGGGTATCCACGAACGTTATTTACAAAATCTTCCACAACACAGCTCTTCGAACTGTCTGCTGATGCCAGTAGAGTTTATTCAGCTACTGAATGTGCTGCTGCTGATTTGCGTTTGGTCTCGTTCTATGAAGCCATAGTTAGGTCCGGGATTAGATTCAGTTTTGCAAATGGTTTAAATTTTGAACTCGAGGAAGCTGCAGATTAGCCTGTCAGTCATCGGTGCTGTGTTTTAATCACACCGCCTACAGCTCTGTGCGTAAGGAGACCTCAGAAGTCTGGGCCCTATGACATCAGGAGCAGCATTGTTTTAAACCCCCCACCAGGGGCCAACACTTATCTCCTGCCCTGTATTAACACGCTGCCTTTCATCACCAACACTCGTTTCTTGTAATAGATAATAATATGAAAGAAAAGACAAACACACACAGTCACAGCAGAGAGGAAGCTTTGGTCCCAATGAAATGTGTGACACTGATGCCCCTCGCGTGGCGCTTCATGTCAATGTGTGTGTGCCTCAAGTTGTGCCAGAGGAGGGGGGTGGCGCATTTTGGGCAGGACTTTTTTGTTGCCCAGAGAACAGACCATGGTTTCCTGGAACAATGCAGCTGATGAGAGTCTCTCCAAGGAAAATAAGGCTCTGACATCATGGGTTCTTAAAGCACACAGCTGAGCCAACACTCTCTCCTGCTATAATCAAGTCTCAGTGAATTTCCACTGTCGACTGAAATTGAGAAAGAGAGAGAATCTCCTCCAATGGTTTAGACACTTTTTTATACGTGCTTTAATCTAACTGCTAATTTCCCTGTTGCAGCACAAGGCTTGCGGTGCACTTGTTGGACTCTTGTGCCTCTATTTCCTTTTACATCTGGCCTTAGTTCACAGTCACAATAAAATGTGACACAAAGTTACTTGTAAATGTGTCATGATCAACTCAATACAAATCTGGGGTATGAAAATATTTGGGGTTAGAGGCAACAGTTGCTGAGTTGACAACAGCAGAAACAAAAGTTAAAACCCAGGAAAGTGAAATCCTGTGTGTCCTATTGGAAAAGAATTAAATGGTTGAAGACTGATGAGGCCTTACAACCACTTTTCCTGTAAAACAACCAGTAGAATAAGTAGTAAAATTGGTGAGTGTAGTAAAACAGACCACAAGGTCATTCAAAAGACAATTGTGTGCTTAAGATGAGGAGTTGAAGAGTGCGGTAAGATTGTGTTTCAGGGCTCAGTCCAAAATCTGTGTCCTTAGATGCACTGGATTCTGAGTGCACGCAGATCAATGGGAACAGATTGTCCTCTTTCCAGAACCGTCCTGGTTCTTGAGGTTATTCAAACAGCTTTGTGTTGCAGCCTTTCAGTTATCATGCAGTCCAAAATTAGCACATATATAAGAAGACAAAGAGAATGTCTTTTAACACCTCCTGATGTTTCTATGTTAATAATAAAATAATAAAACTCCATTATAATGTACCTACTGTTGTATTCGATTTGATCATTGGCATGTTTGTTATGGCTCGGTTACCCACAACTGCTCAGGCCTCTCTGCACACAGTTTCTGTCTTTATGTAAACCCAAAAAACTTGCAAGCTTGCAGCCTGCAAATGGACCACTAGGATGAGATAATTGATTCTGTATTAGTCACTGAAAAGGATGAAATAACATCCAGGATGGCCAGTATGACCAGGAACTCGCCAACCTCCCTGCTGCTCCATATTTTGATCTCCGCTGTCTGCTGGGCGCCGGCCAAAGAACCAATTTATCAGGGTTTCATTGTTGTCCCATATACATCCGCTTAAAAAGTGCTGACAGAGAGTACTCTCAGCGCTGTCACTGCGAGCATCCTCCAAAGAGCTGAACATGCAGCTCTCTGGAGCTCGGGGAACACCACGCCCCGCTGTGTTTGCTTTGGCAGACCCTGACACCTCTTTAGGAAGTATCGTTTTGTCATTCACTCAGTTTCATGCTGCATGATGTAAAATGCCTCTGCTTGACTCACAACTTCATCTACAGCCAAAATGCATGAAAGCATTTGTATGTGCTGTGTAAATATACTGTATGCCATTTGTGTGTTTGGATCCACAGGTTTCCTTAATGTTGTGAGTGGAGAAAGTAATGTCTTTGCAAAATGACGTCTTTCCCAAAGGGATTATGAATGTATGTGCATGAAAAAACTCTCGAACCACTTCTGTGATGTTGACAAGTGGTTTATTCAGCAGGAATGGTGAACAATTTTTTTTCCTACAGAAGGCAATCAAGCACCATAAATAACAGCGCTATAATCAAACAGTTTCTTCAGTGAGCTTCAGGAAATTATATTTTCTTACTAAACATCCCACAGAGCTGTGGATTTCTCACACACTCCCAACCTTTCAGGCTTATTGATCATTTCACACGTGACAGAAATATATATTTGAATGATTCATAGTCACATGATTTGAAGGTTGCTGTAGCTTTTTTTTTGCACTTTACTATTTATTACACAAGCTGTATATCAGATAATAGAGACAGTGTGTGAAGGGAATACTGTAGCTGCAGTGCATTTCAAACAGGGAGCTGGTCATAAGTTTGGGTTATGATATAATAATGCTAAGTGAGGCTTTGTTCTCATTAAAAAGTCTTTGGTTTGTATCGTTTATCTGAAGATTTGAGAGCATCAGCAACGTCTTCCAGCCAGCTTCTTTTTCATTTCAGGCGCCAGGTCGACCGATAAGAGAAGAGGAGACACCAAACTGCAAGCAAATTCTGTATTTAAAGTCTTGATCATTACAGATAAAAAGTTTTAATTGAATCTGAAATTAAGTTTTAATTCAGTTTAACAAAAAAAATATTTGGACAAAATAAATGCTGGTTTATTTTTAAAGCGAGACTATGTAACTTTTGTTAAAAGAAATAAAATATTTCAAATGAATCATTAAGCAGAAAAACACACCGATGTGCAGGTAAATACACTCACTAGTTTAATCACTACGCCTTTATTTGGCCTGATATGACCTGTGGCTAATGCAGGCTAATGTTAGCTACCACTAGCAAGCTCAAAGCCTTAATTTGACATTTTGGGAAATATTTTTTCTTGCCAAGAGTTTGATGAGAATATTTGTATTATATTATTTATTATTTATTGTATTTTATATTATTATAATATTTGTATGCTAAATATGAAGCTACAGCCAAATCCTGTTACCTTAGCATAAAGACTGGAGCTAGCTTAGCTCTGTCCAAAAAAACAAAAAAAAATCTACTAGCATCTCTAAAGCTCTCATTAAGACACATGTAGTGTAAAAACAAAAACAAAAGAACACTGACACTTTAGTTTTTAGTCCCTTTTTATGAGGGAAAAGATAGAGGGCGAACCAGACTATGCTTTTCTTTCTTACGGTCTTAATGCTAAGCTAAGCTAAGCTAACCAGCATGTTTCATATTCACTGTACAGAAATGACAGTTTTATTGATCTTCTCATAGCCAAGAAAACAAGTCAACAAATCCCAACAAATTATTCTTATAAGCTAAATGCTGTGTGACATTAAAGAGTAAGCTTTCTTACTATGCGGCTCTTTGTCGCTCGCATGGCCATTACACTAAATTTTACCATGTTACAAACAAACATGTTTATGTCCTTAACGTATCCGAGTAAAGAGAATAGTGGGAGTTTAAGGCAAATTCAACGTGTGATATTCGGCGATTGTCCTATAATAGCCACTCGTGGCCACGGTGGCCGGTGTTCGGCAAAAGTTACGTAGTCTCATGTTTTTATAGCGTACCTTTTTACTTCCAGCGAGGCGCATGTTACGCGCACACATCTCAGGACAGACAAAAGCACATCATGACTTTTAACAATCTCAATACAATTGGAAGAATCACAGTTTACAGTACTTTTGTCAAGTTATTTGGCATAAGGGATCTATATTGAGAAAATAATTTAAAAACAGTAGAAAAAATATCATTTTGCCTTCTTGGGACCACAACATGGTATTTTCTTTTTCTTTTTTTTTTTTTATTCTCCATGCATTCACAGATTTCACACAGATACATTTACTCGCTTACACTACTACCTTATTGAAACAGCTTACAAATAAAAACACTATTAAAATGGTGGCCACAAGGCTGTGCAAAAGGGAAGACCTCCAATGTAAGCCCTGCCATCTGTCTGTGTTAGCCATCTCTTGCAAGTAACAAACTACAAAATAGCACCATTATACAGTGGATAGGATTCTTAATACAGTTTTGTTATATGAAACCATCATGTACAATGAATGATAGTAATGCATAGGTTAACATAAATGGGAGTACAGTTTGATTATACACAGGCAGAGGAGGCAGAGCCAGAGATGTCTTGGGCGGTTTGTGCATTAAAATGACTGTATATCTGCATGGAGGCTTGAACAAACAGCCATTACTGTCAGTCCTCATGCAAGGACTTCTCAGAACTGGCTTTTCATAAAACTGGTGTATGTGTCTTGTCTGTGTGTGCTTGAACCTTGCTCACAGTTACACAACTCTCATTTACACTGGGTGGTTTGTATTTGTGTACAATTATACATCATTATACAACATTTCCAGGACAACTTTTAGTTTTGTTGTGCAATATTTGCCAAATCGTTTAATTTGCGTGTTTCTCTGGCGGATTTTGCAACGGATGTTGCAGTGTTTCGTTATCACGGCATATAATGCAGTCCAAGCGAAGTAGCAAAGTTCTCTGCCTGACTAAAGTAAAAATATCACCAGCCAATGTTGATCAATCATTAAAGTTCCCCGTCTAGGTGACTATTGTTATAGGCTTTATCTTTGAACTTCAGCATTAATACATCTAGGAGCATTTTATAAGCTCTTTAGGAGAGGAAGAACAACATTTTACTCTAGTTTTTAGAGAACTTGATTTGATTTGAAGCGACTAAAGTTTTACGACTTGCACATAACCTTGAACACAGGCCTTCACACAGACTCAAATGTTGGATCACCGGACCACTGCACTGTCGACAAAAATCTGATTTGGCCAGAGTGGTGACATGTGAAAAGGATGCAGACGACAAACATGTTGCTTGATTGTCATTATTTGATTTATTCCACTCGCTTGTGCCAAATGCACTTTGAATCCACCAAATGACCCATTCCTGCCAACCAAACAAGCACTGACTGGCCAAACAGACTCTAATCAACTTTTGCTTTTGGTAATTTGGTTCTCAGTTTTTGTACAATCTTATTTTTCTAGGACCAACTGTACTCCCCAGCTTCCTCAACATCCCCTCTAATGGTGCTTGATCTGTTGTTATAAAAGTGTTTAGACTATGGACTCAGCTCTCAGAATCTTAACACTTCCTGAGGCTTAGGAAGGATTTGGACTGGACTCAAACCTTCTAGTGACTCCATTTAGAGAGAAGAACCCTCCCTTCACCCACTGAGAAGTAGGGATTTGACTTGGCCTCAAGGGAAAAATAACTACAACGTGTGATGACGAACCACCTGGTATTTACTGTTAAAGCAAACCTTGTTTTACTCTTTTAAAATAGTCCTCAGTAATGCATCGTCCATAAAGCAAACTCTGACCCTAAGATAATCAGATTTTGACTAAGATATTAACTGTTAAATGTGCCCAGTGATAAAATGTCCTGTCTTCCCAAAGGAGTGAAAGAATCCACTCTCTTGGAGTAAAAGGATTTACCTCCACAAAGTTCAGGGGACAGGATGCACCACTCATTCTCAGACACAGTCTGCCACTCTCTGAACTGGCTGAAGCCCAGATGCATTCCCACCTTTCCTGGAGCCAGGAGATGCTGCAGCTCACACATGGAGGTATAATACACTCTTGTTTTTGTGTCTCAGCAGCTAAACTAGTCTGTTACATTTCATTAACAAAGTATTCCTCCCAATATTGAATGGTGCAGTGTATAAAATAATCACAAAATCTCTCATCAAACCCTTAAACACCACCTAACTTTCAGGTTTC
This sequence comes from Ctenopoma kingsleyae, assembly GCA_032353495.1. Taxonomy (NCBI): domain Eukaryota; kingdom Metazoa; phylum Chordata; class Actinopteri; order Anabantiformes; family Anabantidae; genus Ctenopoma; species Ctenopoma kingsleyae. The sequence goes on from JAUBNQ010000015.1 coordinate 14,289,964, forward strand.
AATCATTTTGAAGAGCTTTTCAGACCACTGTTAGCATCCTCTGTTTTGTTTTACAGTGAACCATTCCACAGGGGTACCAGGTAAGGCCACTCCCCTCTCTCTTCCCATGCCACTGGGCATTTGTCCATTCGCTCCTTCCCTACATCCTATAATTTCTTCCCCCTGTGTTGCCTCGACTTGAGTTTTTCTGATGAACCTCCTGCAAAGAGAGAGACAGAAAGAAAAACACATATTAAGACTTAAATATGATACTTTTAATAAATTTTGGGGACTGAAATCAGCCTCTTTACTGCAATATTCACAGCTTAGGGGGAAATGTAGTTAGCTGACACTGAAGTCCCTCTCAGAGAAAAGTTGCAACAGCAATCTTGCTAGGTCGGACATAGCAGCATAGCACTTTCAACATGGCACAAGCTTGAACTGCACGCAGTTGCATTAACAGATAGGCAGGCGTAACAATGAAGGACTTTTGTTATGTGTAGTGGACCTACGAATCATGACGGTCTAGGAAGTGGTGCTTTAAAAGCTGCAACCTAATCTCAGACATCACTCAGCTGCGTGAATAATGTTGCACGTATGGCAAATATTCAGGGTATGCCTAAATGATGCCGCGAGAAACACCGAAGGACCTTTAACAGACTAATGTTGCCTGCAATATTACATATCCCATGTCTGAAAAAGGTTTCAGTCACATCTGTGTTTTGAGCAGACCTCGCTCAATTCCACTTACTGGAGTACAGAGGTTACAGGATTCCAGTTGTTGCTTACACTGTGATCATTTACCATCGCCTAACGCTAGCCAACGCGAGCTAACCCTTGCTCAGGACATCATGGTGTGTCATGGTGCCCCATGATGTGGGCCCCACGCCACAATAGCTGATGAAATAACGTGAAATAAAAGTGGTGCCTAGTGGGAATCAGTGCCAACATTAACACTAGGAAAACGGACAGCTTGTTAACTTAGCCTGGTAGCTTACACTTTCCAAGTGAAATACAAATGCGGCAGCACCGTGGGTCCTCTCAAAGACGAAGGTTGTAAATGAACAGATGTCTTAAAGGCTCTAAAAAATATATTTCCTCAGTCAGCTCCTCACTATGAGCAATGCGGTCGGACACGAACTGATATATTTCTGACAAACTTGTTGGAGTTCTGGGTTTTCCTTGTGAGACTGTATTTAAATTTTTTTGTGTGTGTGTGCATGTTTTTCGAGTTTGAAGACGGGTGGGGAACCACAGATGTACTTCTGATCACCAATCAGCATTTACCAAAATATGTACGTAGGTGACAATTGGCTGGTTGTTGCGTATATTCCCAGTCTTCTGTCAAGCCAGTCTTAGGATATGGCGCAGGACTAGGCTAGACGTTTACACATAAAGGTCCATCTTGGAATGAAAACTGGTGCACAATAGATATAGTTACTTCAACACAAAAAGTGTGGAGAAAAGCTTGACCTTATACTGCAACACCAGTACGAATGTGCACCACGATGACGCTACCTTAAACCCGATGTGACTGAAACGCAAGCTTCATCTCTAGACTTCGAATGTGTCACTCTGCTATGGTTGAGACGCAAGAATTTCAGCACACAATGTTCAGCAGCAGCAGTTTCTGCCTGGGGAGCGGGAGTGCCACTGGGCCTACCACAAAAACCACTTAGTTCCTTTTCTTGCTAATGGTTTTCTTTTTTGAGAGAAGGGTAAAAAGCACATTTTCAAATTTTAATAGGATCACACACTCTCGCAAGTTGGCAGCTCGGCGATGAAACAAAGTCTGTATTTAGACCTCACAGCTTCCTCATTTGGCTGCGAGACTTCAGAGTTAAGATTGTTTAAATCTAAAATTAAGCTTGTTCTGCTCTTGAAACTGTCAGAGTGCAGATTGTATGTGTTACAGTAGTTTAAATATAATATAATAAAAAACAATGAAATAATGTGGCATGCATACCTTGAAGGATGAATGACTATGTCCAGGCAAAGGTCTCTGTGGGAGGAAAACGACGCCACTTAACTTGGAGGAATTTATTTATCTTGCTATAAATTAAACTGTTAATAAGCTTGAACCTGTTGACCCTTTCAAGTAACAGTTTGATGACTTGGAAAATGTGCTGAATGAGATGAGTAGTTTCTGTAAGATGATCTGCACCCAACACCTGGATAATTTTGCTTCTCTTTGCCTCCTGTTTTTATGCTAAGCTAAAATAACCAGCTGCTGGCTATAAATAGATCAACAAGCGCAACAACAATCTTCTAATTTTACTCTTGGTAAGAAAACAAATTAGCAAATTTCCCAAAGTGTCAAACAATTTCTTTAACATTCTCAGGATATTGTGTGCATGCTCTGACAGAATCCTATTTGCTTTTTTATCTTCCACATTTCCTCATGACTAAACCTTTTTTTTAAAGAGTGTATCTGTTTGGTGCTGTGCTCACCTTCTTGTTTTTTGTCTTGTCTGGCTGCTGTGCTGTCCTACGCTCTGTGCCCTTGTCCACTTTGAGCCCTGCGGTACTAACCTTAGGTGTTCTCGGCATGTCTGTGTGGCGCTGTGCACGCACAGAGCGAGCTGGCTTGCTAGTCTTGGCAGGTGCACAGTACATCTCCAGGCGCCGCAGCTCGCAGCTTTGGAAGCAGCACTCGTCCACAATGCCGCGTGACCGCCGTGTATTGGGACCATAGCCTGTTGGTTTACCTGTGGGAGAGGAACAGCACAGCAGGCCTGTCAAGCTTTGGATATGGGACTGTAGTAAGAGCAAAGCTATTTATATAAAAAGTTAGGAGGGTGCTTTCCTTTCTTTAAAACCCAGAATACATGAGTAAAAGTGTCAGGAATGGATTCATATAATGGATTAATTAATTAATCAATTCCTGCCAAATGTGTGAGCCTAGACAGATTTGCCAAAAAACCAGAAAAAACTTTTTCTACTGTAATGTAAAAAGTGAAACCTGTAGTTGTGAAAGTATGAACAATAAAGCATAAATCTAACTCTTGCTTGTTCTAGTATACAAGATGCAAGCAGCTAAACAGGATTAGAATGAAATAATGTGACGTGTCATTTCTGTTAAGAACAATGTTGTTTCTTCATTTCCATGTGCTACACACACTATATATCATAAACTCGTAAGGCTGTTGATGTTTTGAATCTGGACGGGGCGTTCATTAAACTATAATTGACTTAAAAAGCTAGTTATCTGCGTTAGAGTTTATAAAATCTACTACCAACAGTTACAACTTGTCACAGGGTATGAGAAGGGAAAGCTCAACAGGTGCAGCAGTGATCGGGCTTGGTGTTTGGTTTACAGTCAGTTCTTTTTCTCTCCAGTGCTTTATATTAGTGAACAGAACTAATCAAACTGTGACCACTGGTCATGTGTCTGATTTCTCCGACTTATGAACAGCCTTAATGACATCGATTCCTTTCCTCTAAAGTTTACATTGCATCATGTTGCACACACTGTGGAGCCCCTTTTTGGCAGCTGGTTCCCTGTTTTACAGGGGTCACAGTCACCCAGACGCTCAGAATATCACGTTGTCGTTTTCTTTTTTACACTGAGGCCTGTACAGCCATCTGGGCTCGATCAACCTGCAGAAACAGTCAGGCAGGTGTGGGGTACACACCCCCACTGGCAGTGCCCCCAGTGTTCATTCACATTTTAATTTGGCAAAAGCGTGTGTACCCTGAAAGGTCACCCAGAACACGGATGCTAAAGACGAAGGGACGACGCACCTTTTATGCCAAAAAGTTACCTCAAGGTAAATTTAAAAAGCTAAAATCCAGCAAAGGTGCAGTGGAAATGTTGTAGTAGTGTAAATTAAATAAGTATTTAAAAATCGGCACTCAGCTTCTCGACTGAATGACCACATCAAGTTACCATGGTGCCAATACTCACTTCCTTTTTCGACTCCCTTACGCCCCCGAAACCCACCCTTGTTTGGTGGCCTTTTGAAAAGCTCTCTCCAAAGACTCTCCATTTACAATTCCCTGCTCACCTTGAGCAATATAGCTCTGATGGACTTTTCCCTGTTACCAAATGAAATAATAATAATTTAATATGGCATTTACAAGGAGGAAATGCCTTTCCCTCTCAGAGTTAATAGCTCTTGGCTCAGAAGTCTGCCAGCGCTGACAAAGTGCATTAACTTCTGCTCTGTGTCTGCCTTGTCCTGACAATGTTGTTTTGGACCGAGAGCAGTTTTCATTCAGAAACAGAAGCATCTTTTCTCCCCGAACTCACAGGGCAGAGGCGAAGCTCACAGAGGTGTGAATGAAGGAGAGGAAACGCGGGACAATAGAGACACTTTCATGTTGCACATCAGGTAGAGGGATGCTAAAAATACATTGTGCACCTGCATTATTTAGGGAACAGGGGAACCGGATTTACCCAGCTCTCTCACTCTTAAAATTATTGCTAAATGAAATATCTAGACAGCTGTGTTTTCATTCATTTCAAATTGTAATTTATTAACAGGTACACTTTTTATAGCCAGGTATTCCACTGTTTTTCTTGGTAAGTCATTTCTGTACTTTTAGTATCGTCTGTACAATCTGTTATTTCTCCCTTGCGGTGTGTATCACTGGGATCAGCATTGGCTGTTATATTAGCACCTGATGTCAAGAAATTTAGAAAGAGAGAAATACGACGTTGGGGCTTGGCTGACGATTATATAATGGCTCCTGAAAGCCAAAAGAAGGTCCGTGCCTTGTTGCCTGGCCTGTTTTCCAATCCCTCCCAACAAAGCCTCACAAATTAACATCCGCTATTATTCTGAAAATAGCTTGCAACCCTGCTGCACAAACAGCTGGAAGGGAGAGAAAAATCAGCTGGCACCGGTTGTAACATTTAGGATAATCAGCTTGAGCAGGTTGGGGGTGGTGGGGTGGTGGGGGGACACGCATATAATAATCAGGTCTAAAAGCATTGGAAGGTTTTAAATGCTTCAGTTCCACAGATAAATGCTGTAATCCCTCATAACCAAAGAGTTGTTTTCTCTGACTGGTGTTAAACAAATAGAGGGTAAACGACCTTTTCTGACAGCGCTTCCCGACTCATGCTCCCCTGCTGTTGGGACGCCACTGACGGTAGAGGATGTAGGAATTGCGAATATTCACAAGCATTTCAGTGGTTCAGCAAATT
>JAUBNQ010000015.1:14296696-14309938 GCA_032353495.1 Ctenopoma kingsleyae
TTGATTAAACTGATTCAACTAGATTTTAAGGGTAAAGTAGTCACATCGTGTCTGCAAATCCTTCTGTATGTGTCTCAGCTTCCTCTAATGTACAGATCTAAATCTGCAGGAGGCCTGCGTATCCTTTTCATGAGATGCCTCTTTGTTCTGCTGAGCAGTAATTCACAGACAGAGACTGCTCAGAGATTTTAGTCCAGGCCTTAATGGGAAAACGACACCTTTTCACAGTGATGGAGAAGACACAGGAGGTCTTTCTTTGGTCCACTGTAAAACTAGGGAGAGAGGGGAGGTGTCCTGATCATCCTGTAATCCACATAATCCCCTGCTGCTGAGGGACAAGGCCTACCTCTTTGTGTTTGAGTGCTTGCATGTGTGCGTGCATGTATGTGACATGCTGAATGAAAGAGCAATAAAACCGGACAAACTTTGAAGAGAAAGGCAATTTACCAAAGCCGCCTCTCTCTCTCCCACCCTATATGGCTTTGACATTAATAAAAGCAAAGAGATACCCCACACTTTTTTCATAACAACTGATGGATGAGTCCATATTTGTCTTAATTCCTGATAGTTTGGGTATTATTTGTTTTCCAGACATCAACAGGATCAGTAAGATTCTATATTTCATGCTGACTCTAAAATGAGTCAATATTTCAGCATGAACTAAAAGTGGCTTAAAACAGGGAGCTACTTAGCACTTACACTTGAAAAACTCCCATGACAGATATGCTTCATGGAATGAACATCCCAGTGAAATCACATCACAGTTCTGTCTGCTAAAGCATTAGAAACACAACTGAGGATTTCTAGGTCAGGCTAATAATTGGAAAAACTGACTGGGCTTGTGGGTTTTTTCTCTGTTTCTGAAACCGCAGCTTGTTTCATTACGTTAAAAAATTCCACCAACTAGTATTTAGCATTTCTGTCAGGGTAGGAAATTTGTACTCTTAAAATGCCCTTGTGCTATTTCACTGGCTACACGTGTAAGGTGGATTGGCAAAAGCACTCTCTGCGCAGAAAAGCCCGCTGTCATTGCAACACCGTCTCAGGACACATTATCAGTCACAAGGCTGCCAGACTTGAGGGGAAGAGTTCAGGAAAACGAGCACGCCTCCTTTGGCCAAGGTGTTACGCTTCAGATGACAGAACCCAAATTGATTCTCCAGATATTTTAAGCAAACAGCCACGGGTACATGTGGCGACTGAATGAGAGGAGAAAAGGAATCAAAAAGAGAATATGAAAGAGAGAATGAGTAAGAAAGAGAGCACAGCACCCTGCTGCTCAAACCTCATTCTCTCTTTAGATAAAGGATGTGTGAGTGTTCGTGAAATGCACCCCTTCTTCAACACAGGAAATGTGGCATTAATAGATGAACCCGGTGCAGTTCAGTGACGGCTCATTGTGAGGTAATGCAGGAAAGACAAGTACGATTTGGAACAGATCACAAAAAGGTCTGTTCCTGGTTAAGAAGTACATCGTGCATGAGGATTCATGAGTTACATTGGTCTCTTTCTCGTGAGATATAATATGGACAGAAGTGCCGAACCTCGGTAGCCATAAGAAAGATTTATAAAGCTGTAGTAAAGCTCTGCGATCAGTATCCAATACTTTGTCAGACTCTCACATCATCAAATCTCTGGACACTGTCATAACTGATCAAAATCCTGAACATTTCATCAACATTTAGCTTGTGATCTGTTTAAACGTTGCCAAATAAAACTTTACCAGGGTAGTCACCAACGAGTCTGAAGATAAAAGTTGGCCAAAAGTTGCTGACGTCATGTTAGCCTTGAAGATTTATTCCTTTCATCATATAAAAACAGTGACTGCGCATCGAAGAAGCGGTTGTCTACCCAGAGTCCGAAACACTGTTGGATGAATATGGATATATTGAGTTTATTAGAAGAATTCAAGACCTCAAACGTAATTTTTGACCACGTAATCCACAGTCTTCCACTGTCTCTCAGTGTAAATGAAGAGAACATTATAATTTATAATAGGAGAAGTTCTACAGCAGAGAGAATCCATAGACCAAAACATCTTGACTGGCAGAAAGCTGTCAAAGCTGTCATGACCACTTCACAGAATGTGTATGTTGCCAGCAGCATCTGGACGAACAAGGCTCACGGCTTTGCAGCAGTTTGGTGGCTCTCCAGCAGCTCTCTGGCAAACGCCGTGCAAAGGGCCAAATGCAGGGAATGATGTTGACTGGTCCTGGAAAAGCTGCATGCAGAGAGGGAGGAATAGGCCAGGGGGAATGGTGGGGAGCAGCCGCAAGGTGCACGGTGACCTTACTGCCAGACAGGATGTTGAAATTGGATGATGCAGCAAACAATCTACGGTAATTACGTTACAACATTTTAAGAACGATCCCCGCCAACAGATTTAAATTTATTAACCTTAACCATTGATGGTATGGTTGAATTTATGCAGGGGGTTAGGGTGCGATTGAATACTAGTGTGTGACTGGAGCCACACAGTCATCCAATACGAGCGTAAGTCTTGAACATACTGATCTGTGAATAGATAAGTTGGGAGGCAAAGTAGAACAATGATCCTACCTAATGTACCATAATAGCACAATTTTGGGACATCGCAGGGCAGAACCAGAAAAACCGGCATGGATTATGTAATTATATATCTTATCTGGTCTATGGATGCCTCAGGATCTCCCAGGAAGCGCTGGAAAATGTGGCTTGAGAGGCTGGATGAGTGACAGACAGTGGACAGGTCATCGGCTCTTTCATAGAAAGATGCTTTTGTTGGTGCCACTACGAGGTACTGAAGGCAGTATCAGAGAAACACCGTAGGCACAGGTGTCGTGTGCAAAAAATCTGTCCAAGCAGAACAGAGCGTTGAAGCACTGAAGACTAGTTCCATGAGTCAGCAGGTCACATTTTCACAAACTCTACAGAAACAACAGTGGTTCTTAATTGAGCAAACAGGTAGTTCACGAAAGCATTAGACTGACACGACCCAGTCTCCTAAAAATTATATTTCTGTACAACTAAAATGCTAACACAAATGCGTTTTTGTGGGGAACGTAATTGCAACTGCAGCGGTCTGTGGTTTGTCAGTCCTTCGCATTATACATCCTCCATCCACCCCAGCCACCTCTTTGCGACTTTTCTCCATTAATGTAGTAAATGTCGTGCTTCGTTCATTCAAAAAATATGTTACGTCATAAAATAATTATTATATGATTACGTCCGCTACAAAAATGTAATCGCAGTGGCAGTTTAGTTGCACAGGAGTGGAATTTTTAGGAGACGGGGTTGACTGAGAAGCTAATAAGACACAGATGGTCAAGAATTAAGTGGACCACATGCAGACGTACAGTCCTCTCTGTCCTAGACAGTGATGTTTGGCCAGCACCAATGGCTCCTGGGAAATGGTGTTTCTTTATGATGTATAAACATCATTAGATTGTTTTTATAAGCCTACTGTAATTATCTTAACACGACAAGTACGTTCTGTGACATACTGTTGAAAAAGGTTGCATTCAAAGACCGAAATTTTAGTTATTAGTTTTGTCAGAGCTCTCAATGGGATTTTTGAATGAGGTTTTTTTAGACGTACCGGGTTCACTTCAGTGGCTCCAGTGTGCCATCAAGCTCTCTTTCTGCCCCTCCAGACAAACTGTTCACAGACACTTTTTAAAAACCTTTAAAACATGAAGTTTAGTTATAGAAATGTAAAAAAAAAACAAAAAAAGTCGTCTATTCCAGCAGGTCACTATAACCATGTTTATTATTTTCATAATCCTGTAATTATTTTGGGCAGTGGCGGTAACCCCCTAACTCTTTTTTACTAAACCTAACCAAGTTGATTTTGTGCCTCAGTATAACCAAACTGTGATGATTCATAATTGTAACTGGGTGTTAACAACGCTTCCATGACAATGGAGGTCCAGCACTTCATCTTCCGTCAGGGTGCTATTTCAAGACATGCCTGTTGCCATGGGGGCGCTATTTCCCCATACTTCAAAATGCACTTGCCACCTGCCATTGGTTGCTCCTGTAGGTCATATGAGAGCGTAGCAACAAATGGCCTTTACGGTCATTTACTTTGGCTTGGGGAGATAAGTTCAAGGTAAGTTTCCTGTGAATATTATTATTTATGGTTTTCTGTCCAGTTTTTAGTCCACGCGCATGCTAGCAACATGGCTCCAAGGGTGGAAACCACTACTTTACTTGTAACTGTTGGATGGATTACCATGACATTATGTACGTACATTCATGTTCTCCAGAACCTGAATCCTAATCACTTTATTAATTTGATCTCCAGACTGTTTATCCAATGCCACCATAAGATTGTATTTGGAACTGGTCCCTCTCAGGATGTAAGAACTTTGAAGACTCCTTAAAAGTTGTGTAAAATCTGTAGCTCCTATCCTTAAATTACTGTACTAAGGCTGGGCTTCGGACTGGCACCTCCTTGCTTCAAATCCTCCATCAATCATCAAGTTCTTGAGAAGGCTTTTCCAAGTTCAGGTTGAGGCAAAAGCAATCAATTACTGGAAAAGAGAGGAACTGCAAATGCACTACGGTCTGCATGCTGCTGATTTCCCTCAGAAATCGTCTTCTTTTCTGTTAGAAACTGGCAGCTGACAAAGTCTACCACATGTGGAAAATCTTTTATAACCTTGGTACTGAACCAAACCATTAACAATGGATTGTTGTGTGAAAACTGCACAGGATTCAGATGGACAATCAATTATTATAAAATAAAACTGACTCTTGATGCTCCTTGAGGTGCAAATTGGCTTAACTGATGGATATCAGCCAAGGAATTAGGTTCTAAACTTTAACCCTGTAGCTACTTATGTACAGTTGCACTGCTTGTTTCTCACAGAACAAGCAGGATACATGTTTCGAGACAGTGGCTGCCAGTGGAACATTGCACCTAACCTTGGTAGCACCATATATCCCGTGGTGTTCCAGGCTGGGTTGGACCCTTAATGGAAAAATCTGAGATTTAAATTGGAATGGACGGATGGATGGAAATTGATTCTTTGTGGATTTTTTTTGTAGCTTTCCATTCTCTGTAGGAAAGAAGAAAAATTTACTGCAATGTTTACTTTCTACCCCTTCTTTTTCTTATAGATAATGAGCCAAATTCCACTTAAAGTCTTTCCCTTGTGGGTAAAAACAGTGATTCGGTGATACAGCTACGTATTATTCTACATTCATTTAGGTTTCAAAATGGACACCTTCAGTCCATAAATATGACTTAAGCACTGAAACAAAGAAGTGAATTGTAGGATGTAACAGTGGAACAGGAATGAATGGGGGAAGAAGGAGAACACTGGTGCAGGGAAAGTCAAGACAAGATGTCAAACCGGCTGCTTTTTTATTTATGAGCCTGCTGAAGGTGGAGAGCGCTGGGACAGATACAGCCAACCTTTATGAATAAATAAAAAGGTGCACTTACTGAAATAAAAGCCTCTGTCTCCACACACAAACTGCAGCGTGTCGACCAGCTCCGCCCCGCACAGGGTCTCCGGGGGGATCTGCCCTGTTGCCGTCGGAGTCAGGATGAGGACGCACAGCAGTAGCGAGAGGGTGTGGCTACAGGAGATACTGCACATGACACTCTGCGCACAGGGAGAGAGGGACAACTTCAGCATTTTCACGTAATCACTAATTGAAGCAAGCAAAGTCCGTTTTTCTTAATGCACTACTGGCTACTGAGCAAACCTGCTGAAGCAGTTAGTGGCTCAGTGCCTTGCTCAAGGGCGCATCAGTAGTGCCAGTGTTGCACATTTTCCTACATGAGATTGAAACCAGTGAGCTTAAGGCTTTTCCCTCTGCTATAAAAATGGGAAAAAAGAAATACAAGTGGTGGAGGCCACAGATGGTAACTTTACAGGGTTTTGGAAACGTGGAGGAAGATGACTTAAACCCAAACACTCACTTGATGCCAGAGTGAAACAGTCAAACGGGAGGCTGACTGGCTCTGATGCGCCAGGGCGCCTGTGCGCAACCGAGCAGAGCGCGTCCAAATTTGGAAATGCACATTGTATGCGTCCCAATAAGTTCACATCACTTTAAGTGTGACATTACATTACAGCGTTTTCACTGTGCCCAAACCAACTGTCAGCGCATCGTTAGGCAAAATTACAAAACTGAAAAAGCTGAATAAAACACGCAAAAAACACCAGAGAGCTTTCCGATCCAAAATGTGAGACGGAAAACTGCTCTCCCGCCAAACCCAGCGGAAGAAGCTGAGTGGGCCAAATATACATAAAAAAGAGAATAAACACGGGACATTATCCATCCACAGCCGAGAAGAATTTGGTGTTAAGCCTTTCTCCTAACCCCTCAGCGTCAGGTTCGGCATTTCGCACTTAATAATGCAGACTCAGCAGTAATGACTTTGAAAGTTGCAGAGCTGCATTAAGGATTTCTGGCGAAAAAGAGCGCAGAGCGCACAGAGGCGCTGAGGATGAAAATCCATAAGTCCGAGCAGTGAAAGTCATGCACGATTCATGTCAAGATTTCCAAAAGAAAAAGAAAGAGTATTAAAGTAAATATGATCGTTCAATGTGTAAAGAAAGAAAAAAACCCCCCACCAGAACATGCACGACACTTACAGACACTAACTGATCAAAAAGGATCAAATATGAAGAAATCCACGTTTGTATGAATTTAAAAAGCTGTAAATAAATAAGCGACTGAAAATCTCTGGTATTGTTTCAGCTTAAACTAGATAAGGATGCTCTGTGCAAATAGTGAGCAAGTGAACAAGCAAGGTGATAATCTACAGTGTCAAAGGAAATCAGGTAAGTTACCTTGAAGACATCACATAAATGCCACTGAGAGTTAAGAGCGCTAGACATCCCCACGGGTCTCCGTAAGACAAAGCCCGGCGAAAATGAACTTGTTTGAAGTCATTAAAAAACGGGGAGAAAGAGGATGAGATGCGGGCAATGTCACATCTCAATATTCCGACTTTGTTCCATTGCGCAGGCTCGTTTTGGAGAAGTGAGATTTAGCGAACAGGAGACGGATTTAGAGAGAAAATCCCTCACATTTATCTACATTACACAGACATTTTCAACAGGAAACAGCTGGGGCAGCATTTGCCTCCTACTCGTCCTAAGTTATTCATTAAGGATTTTGGGCACATATTCAAATAACGTCATTTCTCTTTTTTTCTCAGAACGGGATTGAATTTTGATCTCTCTAAGACTTGGTTAGTAGTTCACATCAAGATAGAAAAAGCGTCGCTGCCCCCGTAGCAGCAGCTCCCCCTCACATAACACACTATTCTGTGCACTGAAAGTTAAAGACAAGCTGAAAGTTATGATGTGACTGCTGGTTATTGTGCGTAATTTGGCACCGCGTAATTCAGCAGCCAGTCTATTCAAAGTCTGATCCGGTTAAGGCTAAAATAAATCATTAAAAAGACTTTTCCACTTAGTCGACACTGTGCAGCTAAGATGAATACCTAATAAAAATCTTAATAAAAAGCTGCGTACACGTGCATTGGAGGGAATATGGAAAAATACTACAGATCAAAAATGAGCCAGAGATAACCAGAAACACATTGTAAGTCCTGCTCCCTCTAAACAGTTTGCCTCTTTTCTGCACATTGTCACTGTAATTTCTGGTAATAAATCAGCCACTGCTCTGGTTTTCTCTGCTGATTTTCAGTCAGTACAAGCAGGTTTGTCAAACCACATCTGATGCTTCTGTGAACTGCGTGACTTATGTTAAAATAGTGGAAAAACAAAAAACTTTATGACAAAACACATTTATTTCATATTTCAGCCCCCACTTTGGCACAAACTCTATATCTGAATGCTTTAGTGGTGCACTGACTAACACTTGATGGCACCCATGGTGCAGGGCTGCACAGGCTCACCATGTTAAAGTCAGGACCCAGTGCTGGAGCTTCACATGAGGCAAGAGCTTAAAGAGGCTTGTTTTCAGCAGGGACAGGATATCAACACTGATTCAGTCACCAAACATGGGATCAGCGCTGTGACCCAATCATAAAACAGGACATCAGCACGTATCCCAGCATGCTCAGCCAATGTGTGCAAAGTCCATCACAAGCAAGGTTAGATCCAAAGGGGACAGAGGCTAAAGACACGCAACGGTTAGGTTTGTTGGTGCAAAGTGGGTCAAAACACGACCAAATATGTCCATAATAACACAAGCAGCAGTCAAGGTGCAGGGACCACAGAAGACATATCTCATATCTCAACTGAACTGAATCACAAAATAAGCCCAAAGGGTCACAGAAAATTGGTTTGTGTTCTCCGTGTGTCTGTTTTTGCTTTTAAAAGCTGTAAAGTTCTGGATACTTTATTAACAATCAAACATGGGAAGTTAATAGACAGAAAATTCTGACTCAAATTTCCCAGAACACAAATACCAAAAATGTATTTTATTTATTTCTGCCACACAGAATGTGTGTATTTCTCCCAGGTTTACTGCCACACGTGTACGTTTCTTACCTCAGTCTGACCTGACTATTCTTCCTGCTCAGAAGGTGATGCACACTGAGTTGCATATCTATTTGCATCGCTGTCAGGAGCTGCTGATACAGTGTGGAATATGATGACGCTCCTCTGATCAGAGGGACAAAGCTGCTTTCAGACCAGAGGACGACCTTGTTAGCATCGGGTCAGGGACACGGCTGATCAATGATGCTCAGAAACCTCATGTCTGTAGCTGATGTGTCATCTTTCGTTGCCTCGTGACGTTAAAAACCCACAATCTAGCGTGTAAATGCTTCATCACAGATTTTCCTGTTATCACTGTAGCTGTGGTCTGGCAGTATTGGAGATGGGTTTGTGCCGTACATCTGCTGATGCAGTAGTAGGAAGAAGAAGGGGGGAGGCTGACCTTCCCTTGTTCTCTTCGCTGTCTCTAATGCCCAGCGCTCTGAACTGACCTGGTGCCAGGTTTCTTTCTCTCGCCCTCTCTCTGCTTTTCTCTTTGGTTGCAAGACTTGAGGCCCACCACTACCACCACCCCTTCCTCAAACCCCCTCCCCCCAACAGCTTTGTCTAAGGAGACGTCCGCCCCAGTGAACTCACTGACCAGGGAAAGACTTGTTTTCACTCTCTTCTGGTGTAAGAAGGAGAAAGTGTTCACTGCAAAAAAAAACGTTGATTTTTGTAGGTGAGTTTGATCAAGAGAAAGTCTCAAAATCACATTTTCTCTCTGGAGGAAATGTTTAAACGTGATGGCATCAGCGTAGGTTCAGAGATTTACAATGCATTCTCACTTTTTAAAGGATTTTCTCTGGACGCTTGTATACTTCTGTTGATATTAGGAGAGTGATCTGCCTTGTTTAAAGAGAGCTAGGCTCACAGAAAACACTTGCAACGCATTTGGCAACGAGCAGAGTTATATCACCTCATTTGGAATAAAAGCAGCAAAAAGACTTGCAAAGATGGACATTTTTTGCAGCGTTAACAGCATCCCGTCTGGTCTCTCCTGCCAAACAAACGTCCAAGTCACAGGGATACACAGATACAGACAGCAGTGCAGAATGCAAATGAATGCGAGTGGATGAAAGTGAGAGGACGGGGGAAGAATTAAAGTGAATGAAAAACAAGCTAAAGCCTTTGGTTTTGCAAAAACCTGTGTGAACACCACAGCAGCAAGGGAGGATAGAGGGCTGTGTGTGGGGATTTCAGGGCTGGTACCCAAGATGGGAGGGAATGTGTGAGGCTGGGGATATGTCTGGGCACACACACACACAGGTTCACTTAAGGACATACACACACACACGCAAGCGCACGTACATATACACATTTGATTAGGAGAGCAATCCTTCTCTATTCTCTTGATTAGTCTGAGGGTTTTTCCAGCTCAATGGCTTCTCTGTGTTATATTTCCCCCTTTACCCATTGACTATAACAAAAAAAAGCTTTGCAAAAGCAATGAAAGTAGGGTATCTATTGCAAGTGATTGTAGGGGTAATTTGTGATTTTTTAAATGTGTATTACTTTCCCAAGCTTGGTGGTTAAACAGGGTGTGGCACTGTTGTCTGTGCAGAAATGTTATCAAAGCTCTCTGCTGTGCCATTCGCTGTTCATATGGAAGAAATAAAGGTGCGTCATGGAGCAAAAGCAAGAAATGGGGCGCTTGTTTTGATACGCTATGTTTCCGTAGTAACACGCAGGGGTCACAGTACTGTATTCTGGCAGGAAATTCTGTGGTGCCTGTTGATGATCAAAATGTACTTTTTCAGAACAAATATCACTGGGACAGTTTAACTGTTTGTGATTGCTGAACATACTGGAAGTGACAAGACTGCATGTTATCGCATCAGTTTCTCTGAAAACTAAACTTGGAGGCTGTACCCTGTATTTACTGGTGATGAAAACAAACCAGTCTTCCAAACATAATGGTTGTTATTTACTGCGTGTTTCTCTGTTACCAATCTATTATACTAACGTGATTGGGGCTGGTTCTGTGCAGCTGAACACAGAACGGGAAAACTGACGAAAGGAGACTTTTTAAAATAACAGGCACATTTACATTTAGTCATTTAGGCAGATGGTTTTATCTACAACACCGTACCAGTGAGGCACAAAGCAAGCAAAACAGTTTAGTTTATTTCTATATAAAAATACTGATGTACCAAATTCTATTTTTATATTAATAATGAATCAAAATGTGCCCAGAGCCAGGCTAGTCGTTTCCCCTTTGCTTTCACTCTTGGATGTGCTAAGCTAAATTAGCCGGCTGCTGGTGGTAACTTGATATTTACCATATAGACGTAACATCGATATCAATGATCTTGTCTTATCTGGAATCTTACAGCGTCTGTCACATAGATTCAAATTTGTTCATGTTACTGATGGAGTTCCACAGGGTTCTGTGCTTGGACTGATTTTATACATGTCTCTCTGAGGCAATATTATTAGGGAACTAATAAAAAATAATTTTCCAGTGGAAATAAATGTCCACAGCTGCACAGATGACACTGAGCTACATTTACTGTTTCTCCGGAACCGGACAAAAACAAATCAATTGATCAAACTTCAAGCATTTTTAAAAGACATAGACCTGGATGTCCTGTGACCTTCCTGCAGGTATCCCCGGCCTCGGAGTCGTATGTTTCCATTATGCAGTCACTGGCCCTGCCAGCCTGCCCAGTGTTTGTCTCTTGCTTGTTGATCTTTTCTTTCTCCCCTTTCCACTGGTCACCCATCATCAGTCTGTTTCTGCTGAAGGTTTCTTCCGTTTTTCCTGTGACCTAGTTTCTCATATCCTCACTATGTAAAGTTCCTTGAGATGATTTTGATTGTGATTTGGCGCTATGTCAGTAAACTGAGTCGAATCATCTAACAATATCACAGCCAAACTGTTAAACTATTCCTTTAAGATAAATCTATGTCCCAGAAAACTTAGAAGCAGGACATCTCCTACCAGCCGTGAGCTTAAGGTAACAGAGAGCTCTGACGTTAGATTTTTAACTTCACTCATCTGAAGGTGTGAAGAGGTGAAAGTGTGTGTCCACATAAACTGCAGGTACGTTGCTCTTAAACACTGGTAAATCATGGCAACATATGGCACAAACTATAAAATGAACATCCTTCATTTTGTTTACCCCACCAGGACCTGTTAAAGCATGCAACTATTCCATGTATTACAAAATTCAGGAATGTTCCATTGACTCGGGAACAAAAACACAAAACAAATAATGGAACAATACAGTAATTACAGCTTTAATATGTAGTTTCAATAAACACAACTTATCCTTGAAAGACAAACCACAGACAATGCCAACTATCCAAGAAAATGCACAAAGTCAAGACTTCAGTGTCAGATATTTCAGCGAGTTGTCGGTCACATCCACCTAGCTCGTACTGTGCTGGCTCTATCTGCAGTTAGAGCTGGACGGAGGCTTGTGTGAGATACGTCAAAGCACCTAGGGGGGTGTACCGTTTGTGTGTTTACTTATCCCACCATAACAAAAGGTTTTCAGGGGTATGGCCACTGCTCCCCGTCTCTCTCTGTCTGGCTTGGACATGGGTGCATTGCTTCTCTCTACCCACCACCTGGCACTGGGGAGGCTATGTCTAGGAAAGAGCCCTCTGCCAGGCCTCAATTATGGGGAGAAAAATCCAGGACACACTGAAGCAATTACAGCTCCATATAAATCAATATGCTTTGGGTTAAAAAGTGATCTGTTCCCAACACTCCGGAGAGGCTCTGACTCAGTCATCTTTTGATTTTTCTGCGAGATGGGGGCAGTTTATCTGGAAACGAGCAGGGATGCTGTTCTAGCTGCTGCCGTGGTTTTAACTGTCACTCAGGCTGAGTAAACAGTCAGGTGACGGAGGCAGGAAGAGCAGAAGATAAATATTGATTTGCAGTCACTGAGCTTGTATAAACAATTGTTGAGAAATTTATGTTGCATAAAGCAAAAAGCTGCATAAACAATCATCTTTCCCCACAAATTACAACGAAAACAGATGTTTCCTGCATGTATTACTTTGAATATTTACAGAGAGTTGAGATATGGATGTTAATGAAGGATAAACACTGTATTATTTATGTATTAGGAAACCTGCAGAGTTGAAATCCTCCAACATAAGCTGTGGCAGCAGGAGGCAACACTGACAGCTTCCCCTCCACCATGAAGTACAGCTGCCAGGCTTGATCCTCATTATTACTACCACACTGCCATCTACAGGCTGAACACTGGACATGTCCCAAGTCCATACAACTCAACGGGTTTTCAGCGTGTGGCGTTACCACAGGAAAAGCGTCTGAAAAATCATTATGCAAAGAAAAAAGCGTGCAGAGGATACACACAGCTGCAAAGATCTCAATGTGTTTTCTATTAGCAGAGTCATCCTAGTCAGTTTGACTTATTAGTGTAAAACAGTGACGTTTTTACAAGAACACTGGACTGAGACACGTTGGATTTAGCATATTTGTATAGACAGTATGTCACCTACAAACTGGGAGACAATGCTTGTATGTTTTGTTGTACCATCCCAAATACTATAATATATGCTACTTCCTGCATTTAGCTTAGACACATTCACACCGACTATAAGATTCAGTATCATCTATTTATCTTTGTAGTTGGAATTATTTCATATACAAAGTGTATTTTAAATAAAGCTGATATTTACTTATGAAATAAGGCTTTAAATACACTAAGAATTACCAGTAGAACTATGTGCAGATTAATGGTTTGAGCTGCTTAGCCAATAAATCAGTGGTTGGGAAAATAATCATCACTATTTTATTTTAATGTGC
>JAUBNQ010000015.1:14315935-14327677 GCA_032353495.1 Ctenopoma kingsleyae
GAAATACAAGCACTTTATGCCAAACATTCTGCATTAATAAAGTCAGGATAGTTTTTCCATTTGTTCGTGGCCAGATTGATCGCATAGGCTGAAATTACTAATTTAGTCAGTTAAAAGAAATGTATTTCCTATAAAATATAAAAATGGTACTTTATTCTTTAATGAAAACATGACAAACGTTCACTTTTGGAAATTGTACCTAATGAACAATCAATTGATATTAAAAATTAAAACACTTTTGTGCTGGGCTGTGGCTTGTGGCTGAAGCATTACATAAAGTTAAGTACTGATATACAGTAAATGTGTTGTACTTATAAAACCGGTCAAGGCAGATGGCCGCCCACCCTGAGCCTGGTTCTGCTGGAGGTTTTTCCTCCCCTCTGTCGTCTAGTGCTGGCTGAAGTGGGATTATTATAGATTAATATAACATATTTAGTTATAATCTGTAAGGTCTTAAACCTTAAACACTGTAAAGTGCCTTGAGATTACATTTGTTGTGATTTTGCGCTATATAAATAACCTAAATTGAATAAAACGGTCCATAGTACAATGTCCCTCCTCTGTACTTCCGTCCCACATCTCATCCTGCAACCAACTTAGCTTGGACTAAAAATGCAGCTTTCACTACTGAAAAGTTTAACAAGAAAGAAACCCAGCTGCCGTGACTCCAGCTTCCAGATAACAGCCCATCCAGTAGTTGCTGAGATATTTCATGACATCGTGCCGTCTCAGTCCACATCAGTAGCGTGGTTAAAATCATCAGAAATAAAGACGAACGGTTTAAACTGTGGTTGTTTATTAGCTGTCCACAAAAGCATGTCATGGAACAACAAACTGTAGCATGAGTGTAACATTCCTTTGTGTTGTTATACTCCACCACATCCCTGCTTCTCACACCATGTATAATTTATATTTCATATATATATTTTGTACAATATACATGTTTTCATCAAAGGAAAAATAAAAAGCAAAAGTTCATCCCCCTGTGGATTTGAGCTCTAGTGACTATCCCATGCATGTTTCCACTGCGTCTAGGAGAAATGTTGTTTATTACCAGGAACAAATACACAGGCAAATAAATGCTCAGGTAACGTAATGGGAAGAGTCTTGTCAGACGAAGCCGGTGCACAGAGCACATTCTCAACAACATTAAACAAGAAGAGCCATGCGAACCGACGTTTACTCTACGGCTTTGACCCAGTTTCGAATCAAAAGCGCCAGTACCGGGGTGCAAGCTAAAGTTGGTCTTTTGCTAATGGCATTACATTAACACTAATAAAAACAGAGATAAGCTTCACGTCTTCTGGCTTATTCTCGTAGTTTCATGTTAAAGCCATATTCAGCTGCTGTTGAATCACAGTAAGACTCAAACTTAAGCTCCCTGTTCTACACACTAATGCCTTTGATTGTGTGAGGCTACAGTAACACTGGCACAAGAAGTGCTTGACATCATTGTGAACCTTTTTAACGGTTTGCATCGTTAGGTTACGTTTCACATTTACACAGCAAGAGTTGATGAAAACGAGGGCACGTACGCGATTCAGTGTTGAGCCAGAAATGCAAAAGTGAACCGCGTCAACCAGCGTTAGTCTAAATCAGCTTTTAAAACGAGTGAATACATTTGAAGGAAAGTGCACAAAATAACCAAAAATAGTACGTTTAGGCTTTTTTCAGTCACTCGTTTGTCCATGTTACGCGTCTTTAAATTCATACTTATACTCTAGTTCCATATCCTGTGGCATATTATTGATTGTACTCAAAGTAATACAATCAAATGGAAATATTGCTTAAGTTCAGAATTTTAAAGCATCTTTTTTATACAACCTTTTTCACTTTTGTAAAACAAAATAGCTGTGGAATGTAAAATAAAATATAATATAGTGCTATGTATGTAGGTAAGAAAATAAAGTTGTAGGATAATATCTATATTTCATTTTCTGTAACTATTTACAGATCTTAAAACCAACTCTTATACTGTATGCCTGTATGTTTTCTCTTAAAATGCTTTTGGCCAAAACAAATAATTAAGTTATTTTGACTGTGCTACAATATTTTAAGCCATAAGATCTGTCTCTTATCTGAAAGTATGAAGACACTTTTAGAAACATTTGCATCGCAAGCAGTGCGGAACAGAGGGAAGCATCATTTTTTGGTTTGTTGCTGGATTTGAGACGTCACACATTTGATAAATATCCACCTTCTGTTGCACTTTTACATTCATAAAATACACTGTAGGTGTGATTTCCTCCTGAAGTGAGATGTTTCTGAGTGAGGGGCGTCATGTTCAGCTAAACCACATTAAGATTTTGCCCTTTCGAGCAAATTTAAACAACAGGAGTGATACTCCAGGGCTGCTGCTGAATAATATCTGTCTAGTTTAGCATTTGGTCTTTTTTAGAATTGATAAAAGGTCACCTAGCAAATGCAGGAAAATACATGGGTTTGAGTTGGCTTGTGAATTCAAATATCTCAGTCCTTATGTTTGCCAGGCACCAAACTCACAGCAGGAAGCCAAACATTTTTATACTCACACCATGGGCTGTAATGACCAATCAAAATGAGGAAACCAAATCTCGAACACCTGAGCTAATTAGCACATGAACGCCCGAAAGTGCACAAAGAACAAATTCGACTGGTTAGATCTCGCGTCGTGTTTGAGAATGTCTCAGTTTTTGAGCTTTTATTTCCCATTTCTGGCTTCAGTAAAAAGAAATCTTGTCTCACCCGGTGAATTTGAAGACTGATCGTATCTGTTTTTTTTTTCATATTTAGTTTTCCTATCTCAGTGTTATTTAAGAGAAACACAGGATCCTCACAGACAGCATCATGCACCTGTAGGAATATAGCAGAGCCTTTGTTGTAAATCATTTTTCCTCCAGTTTGGCTGCTCTAAACACTAAAGTATCCGGGAGCTTTAGCAGGCACCAGAAGCTTTATTCTCAGCATTACGAGTTGGAGCAGTAGAAAGCTCAATTTAAAAAGTAAATTAATTCAAACTGCAGATTGTGTTTTCAGCTTCATCAACATCACAAACTTTAGCTTCTAACCTCAGTGATTTGATTCTTTCTTACCGAAATGTTTTCTAACTTGTTTCAACAAGGAGATATTTAAGCATCTCCAACCCTTTAGAAGTTCTCAAACTGTCGTCAAGTTGATATCCAAATTCAGCAGGAACTTTGTTCTGTGATTATAACTAGTTGGTTTATCTAAATAAAAAGTTGGTGATTCTCCATTAAGGGGGAATTAAACTACAGGAGAGTTTAACAAGGTGATGTAATGAGAATAGCACCTGCCAACTTTCAAATGAGTGAAAAAACATGGAGAAAATAGAACAGAAATAAAACGTCAGTCTTGGTTTCATGTGTTAACATGATGAACGTTACCGTCACCTCGCTGCTCTACACAGACCTGATGTTTTATCTGAAACTATACTTCATCTTGGTACTGGAGCAGGACATTATTCAGAAATTAAGTCTAAAACAAAAAATGCATCTCACGATCTACCCTGATAATCTGGAATGTATCAGAAATAGCAAAATAATTTAAGGGAACATCCTTTGACTGGACATCAACTGGAATAATCTACTCAGGCCTACCGCTCTACACAGAAAGCACACCTAAAGCGGAACCGAGGAGTCGTACAGACAGGTTAAACATGCAACTTTGCATAAACAGAGACACACAGCAGGAGCAGACAGTTCAGGGAGCACATTCAATACGACTGGTGTCATCAGCCAAGCGAGTGTAGGAGAATACTGTACATCAGTTTACAAAAAAAAATCAAATAAAAAGAACGACCAGCACAATGACTGTCAGGATGTATTTACACTCTTTGCTTTAAATATCTTTAAAGAGAAAGTCCCTGCCAGTTGAGAACCATCTCAGAATCACGCTCAGTCCAGCCTGTTTTGCAGTAGATAGAAAGTTAATAAGCAGCGCCCTCCCCCCACCCCCTCCCTCCTTACTTCCCCTTTGCGAAAGTGGTCCGTGAAGTAAGCTCTGCATAAAAAGCAATATCAGGGCAGCTCAGTTGAGGAGGTGTCATGCAAAAAAAAAAAGAAAAAAAAAAGTCAACAGTATTCATGGAGTTATCACAAGTTAATTTCCCAGTTGGACATCCATGTTTCAAGCATTCGTCAGCATAGATTCACTGAGTGGGGGCCGTCTTTAGTTCAATCCGCGCTGCAGCGTCGGCCAGTGTCGGTGGAAGTTCCTGTGATCAGTTTGGCCTCTGCACACAGTAGATATAACACAGTGAAACGTGTCCAACACAGAAGTGACAGAATTAAAAGTCCACCTAAAGCCTGTCTGCTGGCTTTGCTACTAATCACTTTTATTGGTTGTATAGTAGGATTATATTTCAGTTTTGGCATGTATCAAACTTTATACTGCAATGGCACCAATGTCCATAAAGTGATGCTCTTTGTAAACCAAAGTCTCATATCAGAGATGATGAGAAAGCTGCTTTTATTGAGTTCAAATTCTACTCTACCTTTTTAAGCGAAAAAAAGGTGTACAGTATGTATTTCATGCATGTATCCTATATGAAATACAAGAGAAAGTTTTATATTCACGATTGGGTCTTAGTGATACTACTGGGTCAAGTCAGTTCTGTTTTATTTCATTTAGATTTTCGTGAGGAACAGGTTTCTTACTGAATGCGCGTGAAGTGATCTGTGGGAGCCATTAGGACAACAACGTAAGAAACTTCTCTCCGATTTTGTCGCATACGCCTACATCAACCTTCAGTTGGCTGCAACAGGCAGAATTAAAGGGAATCCCTGACATAAAAACATCCGACAGCTCCTCTTCAGCAGTGAGGCCAGGACAGGTGGACGGGGTTGTATAGCTGGACGTTAAAAGTGGTGTTACATGGATGCTGTGGGCGGATTGGAGGGGCTCCGGTAAGGATGGCGTCACACCACGGAGCCCTTGGAGGTGGAGAGGTGGATGGAGTGGATGCGCATGGCCAGAGTCTTCTCCAGGTCGTGGAGGATATCAGAGCAGATGCCAGGGCTGGACACGGGGCTCTCAGCCGGAGGAGGCTCGTACAGAAGCTGCTTGAAGCCGTCGAGCTCAATCAGCAGCACCATGTTCTTCAAGAAATAGCCCTCGATGAAAGCCGTAAGCTCCGTGGCACCAAGGAACTACATCGAACAAAGATGATGCACAGACAAAGGAAAAGAGGTTTTTTTAATAATTTTGCAGACATCAGTATTAAAGTGTGGTTTGAAACCTCTTTCTAATTTAGATTGTTTTATGTGGGTTCAAATTAGAGAAAGGACTATTGTCACTTACTGCTCTGTGTCACAGTATCTTCACGTTACAATTTGATAAGACTCAACAAAATGTTTAATGAGACTAAACGAGAATAAAGACCACTTCAGACAGGGGTTTAAGATTTCCCATGCTGACCTCAGCCACAGTGGCCCTTTGTGCTAAATGCTAATGGCAGCATGCTAACATGTTCACAGAGACAATGTTGAATCAAAGCACATATAATGACTGCAATATTAACCATTTTAGTTTAGCATGTTAGCATGCTAGCATTTGACATTTAGCACTAAATGGTTGATGGGAATATCATAAACCCGTATTATAAATTTGACCTGATGATGGTGCCACATTTAGAGCCTAAGGATATTTTAGCATGGAACAGGGACGATGCACCACAACTTGACAAATAATTAAATGGTCTGTTCTCAGGTCAGCCTCAGCCGTTACCGGCGGTTCCTCACCTTGGCATGTTTGTACAGGTCCACGCAGGTTTCGGTGGTGATGTTCTTGGAGCAGATGATCTCACAGTGTCTCTGAAGGGCCTCTAGTTGGAAGAACTTGGCTGCAGACAAGAGCTGCAGGGAACAGCAGAGCCACACAGAATGAGGAACAGGACTTGGGATTAGTAAAGCTAATACTTGTGCTGCTGCTGAGCAGACTTTGGTTAAGTCTCTTTTTACCTCCATAACTTCAGTGTTGCGTATGTGCAAGGACTCAGTGCCTCCACAGTAAAGATACTGCATGACCAACTGAAACACAGAGCAGCACAGTTTGAAGTTGTTCGTGGGAATGGTTGATGTCATGTAATTTGTTCACTTCAAATGTGAATGTTGTATTAACGTTAAAGAGTCATCGTCCATTATTATCTGTTAGTTGTAGGTCTTTACTGAGTATGCATTTAAAAAACAACCAAAGCATGTTGACAGATTTGTGTTTTGTCTCAGCACTGGACTTTTACCAATACTAATACAGTAAATGTCTTACATGGAAAATATTGTACTTGACGTGGCTGATCTCAATACAGGTGTTTTCAGCTGCTGGTCGGTTCTGCAGCAGCGACTTGAACCTGATAGAAACAGAAGAAACCAGTTAAAGTGAATATTATAACCGTGCAGCCCACTGCACTTTTACTCAGCCGAAGAAAAGAAATGGAAAAATAACCTCTGCATTAGAGCAGAATGCTCCTTTACCTGGCTGAAGCTGTAAACAGCAACACTTTATGTGCATAAAATGGTTTCCCCTCCACCAGGAAAGTAACATCAGACATCTCCTTGTTGTTCAGGAAATGAGGGTCTGGAGAAAAAAAAAGAAAAGAAAAGAAGACGACGATGACATCAAGTGACGCCTTGTGACTGAACTACAATCTGCAAAGTGAACTACAAACGCAGAACAACAAACAGCAGATTAAAGCGATGTGGTCATTAATTACTCAGAGTGATTCATCACTCAGTTATCAGCGCAACTACAACAACTCCCAAAAGGAGTCAATTCAAATGTGATACCTGCTTCTTTAAGGCTGCATCTCAACGTGTATCTGTGAGCATCCTGATTAATTAAGTTTCTGTCAGCATGTTTTTTTAAAGCATTAATCTTCTTCACACACAGAATAACAAAGCATTTGTCTTTTCTCTGAACAGTTTTTTTGTATCTTAATGAACACTGGGTGGTGCTGCAGCCCAGTCACTGAACGCACCACTGCCTCCTGTTTCTCTAATGACAAAAAACGTCTGTGACCTTCCCAGCTTAAAAAGGACCGTTTCATACAAGACGACTGTCATAAATTTTACCTTATCATCTCATCTCATGTTCTGCTTGCAAAACATATTATGATCATAAATGATTGAAGTCAAACGTGTTATGAACTCTGATGGAATCTAACTGAACCCTTGTGTTTTGCTGATTTACGCAGATACTAATGTAGAAGTGATTGTAATAATAATCATAGCAAGATCAAACTTTTTTTCATTTAAATGTTTTAGCTTTTATCTTTGCACCTTGTAAAACCCAGAGTCTCCACATTTTCCCTACCTACTGCACCACTGTTCGCAGCACATTATGCCCATATTGTTTTTGACCTTTTCACCTTGCTCATAAAACATACTTCTTCATCATTTTATCACCTTGACACTAAAGTATTTTAAGTAATTTTATTGGAATTTTTCCAATATAAATCATGTTAATAAGAAATTCCAATAAATTTACTCAAAATAATTTAGTGTCAAGATGATAAAATGACTTTAAGGTGATGTACTTTAACCTTAACCTCTAGATTTAACATGCAAATGTAAAATCAGATCTTAATTAATCTGTTAGCAAAGTAAATATATGATATCTACAAAAGACTTTTTAAGACCTTTTAGTACGATATATAAAACAGTTTAATACCTATTTCACAATCATACCAGCAAAACATAGAAAAAGAAGTAATAAAAATTCGTTCAAATGATTCAACCTGCAGTAAGTTTATAAGAGCTTCATTCAAGGACACCGTCTGAAAACCTGAAAAGAAAGACCAGAGTACAACAGAAACTAAAAAAAAGAGTAAGAAAAACACGCACATTTCCCGTATTAAGCACAATTTGATTGACAAGACCTTAACAAAGCTGGAGACAAATTTCCCCACAAAAACAAGAATCTCACGGCTTGTCGCTTCCACTCTAACCCTGCTGTCACTCCCTCGTCAGTCAGCTTCATTTAATACAGGAAGCACAAAAAAACACTCACTATTTTTAACTTGCTCTCTTACCTAAGCGCGAGGTCTGTTTCTTCTTGATCTCTGTCAGCTTAGGGATGGGGAAGGGCCCGTAGCACTGGGTGAAAATGACTGACAGCTGCTGGCTTATCACCTCATTCTGCAAACACACACCAACAGGAGTGAGGACAGAAACTAACAGATTAGGATTTTGTGGCCTCTGTTTTCCACGAGCTATCTGGGACAAAACTTTATGCAAATGTATGATAATATGGTTTTGGAGTGAAACGAAATATATGCAAATATGAGTGTTAATGTCACCCCAGCACATGAGCACAGGACAGTTTGTATTCTCAGCAAACCGGCTGCACTTTGTCTGATGTTTCTCTAACGAGCACTTTGTTTACATGCACATGAAAGGAAGCCTTGGTGACCTTGCTGGATCGGAGGATCTGGAACATGAGCGGCAGGCCGTGCGTGATCAGCTCCTCTGTGTACTCGTCCTCCTGGATGCAGCTGAAGTCTTTGAGCAGGCCCTGGATCAGTGGCCGGCGGTGCTGGATGAAGCAGGTGCGCAGGGTGTCGAGCCAGGTGTGAAGCGTCCAGGGAACGCCTGGGAACACCACCACACAGACAGTGAATACATACTTGTGCACAGCAAAGAGAGTCTGATTTTTTAGAAGTTTCAAGGGCGACAGAACCGACCATGTTTCCATCACTTTATGGAGTTAGTGCGAGTTGAAGGGAGAACACACTGGGAGTGTTGGATTAGAGGACTAAAGCACTTGAATATCATTAAAGAGTGACCTGTCAAACATGTTCTGTAATGATGACAAGCGGTGAATGATAAATCATGACATGACATGCTGTGCAACCACAGCTCGACTGAAACGATTAGTTAATTAACTGAGTGGAAAATTCATCAATTAATCTGTGAAATCATTTATCAACCAAACTCAGATTAGAGGATGTGCTGCTTTTTATGTATCCAGTCTGTATCTTCTAATAAAGGGAAAATGCAAAACAGTGAGGTCACCTTGGACTCCAGGACATTTTTCATTATTTTCTGACATATTAATAACTAAAAATTCAATTTTTGAGATTGCTAAATGTGGTCCTTGACTTTGGAAACACTGAAGCAGCAATCTCACTGTAGACTGTAGAGTTTGCTTGGGAACTAGGCTCATTTGCTTTCTTGTTGAGTTAGACAAGAGTTAGAGTTAGTCCAAACACTGCCTGCTCACGCGCTCTGTCGACACAGTCAGTAACACCACTGAAACACACGGACGTGGAAGTTCTGTAACACGTAAGGCCGAAACAAGCTGTGCAGAAATGATTTGTTTAAATGAGAGAGAGAGAAAGTTATTTAAAGGTTGATTTTTAAAATTAGAACTAAGTTATTAATTAAAGAAAAGCTTCAAAAATTGCAATGGGTGCATCCGGCACATCGAGCTGTCTGATAGATGTGATGCTAGAGTTAGCTTAGCCACCGAGCCTGGCTTGCACAAAAATAACAATAGCTCCACATAAAGCCTAATGTGTCATTTACACACTTTTTCAATGGTTAGATGTTTTCTGTGCCTCCAGTATTTGTGCTAAGCTAAGCTAACGGGGTTCACGTTTTCCCCAAAATGTTCAATGCACCTTTTAAACAACCAACAGCTCCAGAATAGCTACTGGACATTTTAGTGAGAGTGTTTTAGCTTAAATCAATTAATTCTAATTAAATCCTAATAGCCACATTAGGTCTTGCGCCCAGTGAGCTGGAAAATGTGAGGATGCAATCTTATTACCACATCACACCAACAAAATGAGCGCTGCTCGAGGACACTGTTTCATCATCATGTTCACACCTTTGACCCAAGCTGTTATCACCTCATGTATAAAAAGTCCTACTTCTGAGACACTTTCATGGTTGGGCGAGTAGCTGTGGTTTGCTGACAGTGTGTACAGGACAGCACAGGACAGGACAGGACAGGACAGGACTGGACAGGACTGCACAGGATGGGGCAGGACAGGCACAGCATGAGCACATCTCCAGGACAGCTGGAGGCACCAGAGAGCGAGGCATGTGTGCCAGTGAGGCATGCATTAGTAAATCTGACCTAAGCTGCGGATGTCTATGGTGATGTCCACATGGCCGTGCTCTGCGCTATGGTACATGGCCTCTCTCAGGGCCCTCAGTTTGGCCTTTCCTGTTCGCAGAGTCCCTCCGCCATTGGCCTGCGGGGCCAACCTCTTCTCCCCGGGATCCGAGCCTTCTGCCAGGATCTCCTCCAGGGACAACACGTCCCCTTTTTCCTTATCCGAGTGGGACAGGAGCTTCCGAAAGACATTCCTAGTAAGAGGGTAAGAGGGAGAGGCAAAAGTCAGACAAGCGATTAAAAGAAAAGCAGAGTGACAGGAAGGAAAGGAAAGAAAGCCGTGGTGAGAGTCTACAAAACATGTCATTTGAACTGGGGTCAAATAATAGGAAGAGAAGTGAAGTGGCTGATCGCAGGTGTTAAATGGTTCTAAATTAGACCTACGCGTCCTGTATTAACTCCACATTAAGCCCATTCAGCTCTCTAGCTCTGATGACACTCAGAATATTCTCATGTACTTAATGTAGCGTGACTGCATACTCTGAACCTGTTTCAGTCATCTGTAGAGTCATAACATAAGAAGCTGAAACTGATTATCTCCTCAGAAAAAAAAAGAAAAGGGAGGAACAGTAACGATTAAAAGATTTGTTTGTTTCCAAGTCATTAGTACTGCGTGCAAGATCAAAACACGCTGCTGGCTGCGGCGGTAACAGATGCCCTCCTTTGAGAAGAATGGACTTCAACATGTAACATAAACAGTGCGATCACAGCCCGAGGATGCATCACTGCACCATCTGCTTTGGTAAGGAGGGGCTCGTTCGGAGGCAGAGTGCAGCACAACATCGGATCCTGTTGGGGAGATTGTTTGATCACTGACGACAAGTCAGTGGGAGGCTCAGAGTCGTCACTTTGAAGCTGTTGATTACATTTTTGTTGGCTCACCGCTGACGGTCTCGAGAGTTTGAGTGTATCAAAGAATTTCTTCAAGTTGTCTGCAAAGACCTATGACCAAAAGTATGCATACACCAAAGTGTTAAACCCATTCAGTATGTTTTAATTCACTACTTTAACAGCCACTACTCTTCTGGTGTCAGGCTTTCCACCACATGCTGAACCTGGCCGCAGAGATGGCTCAAAGTTGCATTCCTGTTGAGGTCGATGTCCAGCTTGTGCGGCAGACCATTCAGTCTCTTCACCTGGCTTTGTGATCAAGAGCGGCGTCATGTTAAACAGGAAAGGACAGTTAGAATTATACCGTTGTTTTAAATATTATTGCATAATTTAGCTTTAAGATTTCCCTCATTGAAACTACATGGGGACCTGCTCAGGAGAAGTTTTCCCAGCTCTCTGCTCAGTACTAGCTGTACTTTATGTGTTTTCCAGAAAGTACTTTCCGAGTACCAGACTAAAATGTAGCTGTAATATTTTTCCCTCTTTTGGAGGATGGAGACTAATTGTTGTTTCATGTCGTAGTTAGAGATATACAAGTTATACATACAGTATGTAGCGTATCCTGGACCAATCTCTACTGAAAGCGCAAGAGTTTAATTATTTAACATTCAAAAAGGTTTAAAAAGTGCATAAAAATAAATTATGAGTAGGCACTTTACAAAAATGCACACACACACACACACACACACACACACACACACACACACACACACACACACACACACACACACACACACA
>JAUBNQ010000015.1:14330170-14341350 GCA_032353495.1 Ctenopoma kingsleyae
CTTTCACATGTGGCTGCACAACTACACAGCAACACAATCACAAGAAGCAGCAATTAGGATTCACCACAATCTTAAATCCCAGATAGTAATAGAAGGTGGTAAATTATAGAGATGACTGAAGCAGAGTGAGAATCCCTTTGAGTGGTCTTAGAAAAACATGTCATGACTTAAGTCCTATATGCTGCGTCAGGAATAAGAACACTTGGGTCAAAGGTGAATGTACGTATGTATATGAGAGCGAAGTCTCTGCTGCTTGTATGTGATTACCTGCAGCAGCTGCCAGTTGTAGCGGCGTCTCTGTGTAGTTCTCCGCCCCATCCTGCAGGGCGCCCTCCACATTCGCTCTATTATCCAGCAGCAACTGTAGTGCGAACGGGAGGAGGATGGAGAGCGAGGGAGGACGGGGTAAACAAACCGAGAGAGAGAGAGCAGGGAGGAAGAAAAGGGGCGAGGGGGACATGGTGTGTTACAGTCAGGCTTGGCAAGAGGAAAAGCCTCAACTCCTGAAAACCTAAACCACCTAATTTGGACACTGTCCGAGCTCTGGACACAAAAAAACACTGTTAGCTCTAGCTACACTTCCTCTTATTGACTGGGGAAGTTATTGTTGGTATTGAGCTGAAGAAGGAAGAATCAAAAAAGTTCATTTTTCTATCCTCCCCGTAAACTCTGTTTGCTGTGGTGCAGATTATTAATTGAAAAAATCCTAAAGGCGACGGTGTTCATCGGGCTTTCAGCCAGTTTCAGCTCCTACAATAACTACAGCAACAAAATGTATTATATATTAAAAATGAACAGAACTGAACAAAACATTGGAATCTGCTATTCCTGAGGCTGAGCCCCCGGAAATCTCTCTCTGTTGCTGGAGACCCAATTCTTAGGTTCAGTAAGGTGAAAACCAGGAGCTGGGTGTCTTGTCTACACATTTTAAGAGCATATGTTATTAAAAACAAATTTTTTCTGGGGAGTTTGCCATGTCCTCTTGACACAGAAATAATCACTGCACAGATTGGATCAAGAAGGAGAAATAAAAAGGACATATGGCATCATTATTATTATTATGATGCACCATAATAATAATCATTATCATTTGCATGTTGGTGCAAAAGGTCAGGGCAAGGGCCACAAATGAATGGTTACAGGTCATAAACGTCACTACCTGCACGACAGGGACGTGTCCGTGTAACACGCCGAAAGTGAGTGGCGTCCCCTGGCGCGTTTCAGGATAAACTGAGGGGTGCTTGTTTACTGTGCTTGGCACCTGGGAAGTCATAGGTGAAGTTCAGGGAGAGAGATATACAGCCGTTAACATTCACAGCTCAGGGCGGGGTGAGAGAGGGGAGGAGTGAGAAGCAGTTAGGCAGGAGGGGAAGTGTAAGCAGAGGAGGGCAGGATGGCAGAGGCAGATTTTCCTCTTGAGCGTCACAGAAAAATCTCGAGCAGCTTGTCGTGTCCTCGCTCTAAACTGTGGGACCGGTTGCTGTGTCTCTACCTCGACGTGGCTCCCTGATCACACTTAAACGCGTCTATCTGCTGAGCTCCATCTTTAAATAGCGTTTCATTTCAAAGGGGAATAAAAACCAGAACACACAACGCTGGCAGACTGCAAACACTGTTGACACGGGTGATGCTGACTCATACACAAAGCAGCGGTGGAGGAAAACTAAACAATCATACAGCATGATGCTCTGTAATTTTTAAAGTGGCTTTATCACAGAGAAAATTAGAGAAATTACCTCTAAATGTCGCCCGGAGGAGGTCGTTTTCAAACAGACGTTTAATATAATGTGAAATTTCATCTGAGCACTGACGCAGTGGGAATGTTGGCGCCTTTGTGTTCACCGTTAATTATTAATTACTTTATAATATCAGACATTTTCACCGGAAACTGGGGACATCACTGACAAAATATGCTCAAACAGAAACTCTCTGGAGTATTTTAACAAAATGTGAAATGAGCATTCAGGGTATGCATCGTCATCATCTTTTAATTTGCTTAAAGGCTCAGTTCACACAAACAAAAAGACGTTTTCTGATGTGCTTTCTGGTTTATTTAGCCATGCAGATATACGTCTCACCTGTTCAGACCTTTCCCAAAAACGTTTCCTCAGACTGATCATAAATGGTGATAAGTAAAGTCTGACGATTCTCTGGGTCAGTGATTTCCAACGTTTTTGGCTTGTAACCTTTAAGTTAAGTAATGGCTTGTTATGCGTCATTAGTTTCTGATGCGGAGACTGTTGGGAGCGTAAACGTGTTGTATGCTGTATGTAGGACTCTTTAATCTTCTCCATTTCACACAGACATGCAGCAAAGACCTTTTAACTGCAGTAAATGAAAGAATGTAAAAACAGCAAAAGCACAGTAGCAGTGTTCTATTCAGAAATAAGTCTTTCTTTAGGTAATCTCAGTTTACTTGCATATTTGCTAAAATCTTTACCTGTCAATTTATTTATTATTTATATTGACATTGACTGAGTACTAAACAATAATTAACAGTAACACACAGTAATTACCCAATTATTGTGACCTTAGCAAAGCTAAGTGGCAGAAAATGGACGGATGGATTAACCAATTAAAAATCACTTAGCTGTTCATTTAAAGTCATTGACATTCAGGGCTGGAGCTACATGGTGGCAACGGGGGCATAACTGCCCCGACTATTCTGGGAGTTTGCCCACCAGCTGTCACCCACTCCCGACCAGTCCAACCCCAGTTGTTCAGTTTCTAAAGCTGTAATTAGAAAATAAAAACGATGGGTGTGTCTATGCGCTGTTCATACGCATAAATGAAACTAACAAGACAGAGAAAGTCTCGTATCCAAAACCAGGACATCATTGCTGATTTGAGGAGAACAAAACGTTTGTGCGACACATTAAACCTTTGCTTTGCTTCTGAGTCGGCACACGTGCTCTAAATACAGGCACTAGACCACTGGAGCCATCACAACAATCAACACAGGGGTCATTATGGTGGGGGGTCGTCCATGAACCATTTCTACTCATTTATATACTTAATTAAAGCAGCTACACACACACACACACACACGGGACACACCGTGGAGACAAAAGCGGGACTCATAACAACAAAGCTTCACTGTTACTTTTAGCATTCTTCGTTCAACGTGATAAATGATGCCCTGACGTTCATGCTACACGTAGAGTCTCTGGGAGCAAGTTACACTAAGTGCACACACTCGTACAGGAGGAAATGCATTACTGATGTAGTAGAAAGCAAACTGCTGCTGGATATTATGAAGTAACTGCCTGCAAAGGACTATCAGTGGATTATTATTGTATATCAGCGCAGGGACAAACTATCATTGTTACCGTGCGCATGATCCTCGTTTATTGCTTATCAGTGCACTTCATGTAATGAGCTGCCAGGAGAACAGAGAACATGCTGAGAGCAGGTGAGACAATGAGGACTGAGAGGAGGGAGAGAGCAGCACAAAGTGGGTTCATCGTTTTCACTGGTACACAGAAACAAATGTAAATGAACATTTAGGACAGCAACAACAAAAAAAAGAAGGAGACACTTCTGTGTTTGACAATCAGCACTGACCTCGCTGTTGATGTCGGCTCCAGCGTCGAGCAGCATCTGGACCATGGCCTCATCACCGCGGACACAGGAGTACATGAGAGGGGTCATTCCCTGCAGGAACGTTGGAAGGAGGGCGGTTACAAGATTTAGACTGGATTAAATGTTTTAACAATGTATGTTAGGGGAAAGGAAAGGAGTTCTTCTGACACTTTAATTGTATACTTTTATGCAAATATGTAAGTGAAAATTTGAATGCAGCACTGGAATGCTATATGTTTAAGACTTTTCACTTAAGCATCTGTGTACCAGTAGATTTTGAATTAAAATTTAATACATGTTTTCCACAAATTCAAACAGTCCAAACACATACACATACACACAGTACATGAGTATATGCCACAGTTCACTATATGCTGTAAGTGATCATCAGCTCATCAGGTTAACAACGACGCTGTGTTTTAAAACGTCAAATTTCAAAATCACTGTAACCGTACGTCTGAATCTCAGGAATGTTTTTCAGGAACTTCGTTACACCTGGCACAAATGTCCGCTTGGATTCACAAATGGATGAACTGATTAGATTATCATTTTGGACAGACATGCAAGTAAACTGCAACGTGTCGGCAGAGGCATACGACCTGGAAACAGGTTACAGGTGTAGTACTTTTCTACCATAAACAAAACAATACTTAAACCAAACGAAATCTTTACAACACAGTATGAAAGACTTTAAGTTTATTAACAGAGACATAGGCAGAGATAATAATAATAACTTGATTCGTTCAAAATGACGTCTTTGCTATTTTAGTGCTATGGAAAAAAAAAAATTTCTGCTCATTTATATTTTAATTCATGTTACTATGATATATAAATAAATATATACGTAATGTTCTTACATACAACTCAGTCCCCATTTTCTCCTTATCAATTTCCAGCAGTTGCTTTCCAGCAGGTTCTAATTTTCATAACCACATCAAAATAATCGACAAGAGCGACGGCTTAGGTGGGTGAGCGGTGAACCTGCTACCACTAAATCTTTACGTACATCTCCACATGCCACCATATGCACCGAGCACTCTAGAGTCTGACACGCCCACACACATTATACACCAAGCTGCAGGGTGAAGTGTTATTGCAAAGAGAAAAAAAATAACACGTATTTATTTATTATAAACCAGGCAGCGAGTTCTTCTTCACACTTATCAGACTATCTCGACTAAAGCGAAGCACATTTCAGTGTTTCTGGAAAGCTTCCATAAAAGATTTCAATCATATGTCTGATATGGGCCATTATGTTCTACAAAGGCTTTTTATGACTCGCTCATAACACACCAACGAACTTTATGTTGAACACTCATATCCCTTTGTAGTGATTCATTCTTAAATATTTCCTGGACACCGATCTACTTAATCAGCAGACAGCTAAAGGGCAATAGACGGTGGACCCTGATGATCATCGTGATGAGTTCAAATGCCTCTCAGCTGTGATGACACACTGCAGATTTTACTTTATTGCTCCTGTAACACTTGTCTGGTCCCCTGCACCGTTCAGCTGGTTTTTTACAAGGAAATAAAAGCCTGTACGCCACCGCGGTTTGTTATTTATGTGAGAGTGTGAGGAGTGATGAGGAAAAGTGCCAGTCAATACCATTTGTTATGCTGCAAATAATGACAGCTAATTCTGTTGCAGTTAAATTATCTGACTGAATGTGGTGTGAATCAGGAACTAAGGATAACATGAGACCTGCTTCTTTTTTGTTAAATACAGGCTTGAGTTAGAGAAAATGGTCTTTGCACAAACACAAATCCTTCAGCTCTGGAGATTTTGGAGAATCTCAGAGGAGAACGGTCAATAGCTTCTATATTGAACTTAACCAGACTCGGCTTTCTGGCCATGGAAAATCAGATAGCACCACTGGCTTCCACTTTGCAGCACAAAGAATAACCCATATGTCCTCTGACGGGGAAGGTAGAAATTCTCAAATGACATTAACAGTTGGAAGGAGTGAGGCTGAGATATCGACCTGATGGCCGTCAAAGCTTCGTCCAGGAAAAGTGTTATGGGAATAAATGGAACATCTCATCATTCCTTCCTTCTTGTTCATTGATTATAGAAGCTACAATTGTTAAGTCTGCTTATTTTGTTCTTAATTGTTTTCTTACCGCTGTTTATATTCTTCACGTGTTTATGAATAAGTTTATCTACCCACGTAACAACATCTACAATAAGTCATCTCCCATCTACCTCCATTAATCAAATAATAAAACATGACTTGTGTTTGAACCCCACTTTTAAAAGCTAAAGCTTCAGCTTGGCAACTGAAGGAACTTGGTTTAGGTATTATGGTAGATTTAACACATTTTATAAATATTTAAGACAGCAGATAAAATGTGCATTATTCATGACCACTTTCTCTACCTGGCTAGAGTTCATCATCAGTCATATAACTGTATATAGCTGTAAAACGTCATAATAAACTGCTTAAAAGACCATCTTGACAGAAACTCCGTTTATTTCCATGACAACGAGTGGGGTGAGCAAATATATAGAAAATATATCTGGACTATATTTTCACCTAACTGTTCATGTGACTACACAAACTTAATATCTTGAATTATTTCAACTTGTTTTCCCCATGTTAAGTTAACTTAAATCAGCAGATTAAACGATAATGAATCGTTAGTAGCAGCCTGATTCCGGAGATCGCGACACTACTGTGGGGTTCAGATTATTGTTTCAAGGTGTGTGTGAAGTCTCTGTGTGTAGATTTAAGAAGAAGTGGTTCCAGATTTGAGTAGGAGGAGAAATATTAAAGCAAAAGTATTCCTATAAGCAAAGAATCCAATATTTTCTTGTACATAACTGCCACAGTA
Source organism: Ctenopoma kingsleyae (assembly GCA_032353495.1). NCBI lineage: Eukaryota > Metazoa > Chordata > Actinopteri > Anabantiformes > Anabantidae > Ctenopoma > Ctenopoma kingsleyae. The sequence goes on from JAUBNQ010000015.1 coordinate 14,336,588, forward strand.
TAGTTTTCTGCACTAATCATTACTCATATGGAGCAGCCTGTGCAGCATGTGTGTGAACTGTTTGCCAGGTATTACTTGTTAGAAATTCACAATTCATTGTGTTTAACTCTCCACTATTCTTCACTATGCCTGTGTAGGTGTGTGATGTCAAAGCAGTGTCTGCTGTACACGTGGGAGTGTGTGTTAAGAGCCGAACCTGTTCACTCATGCTGTTGATGCCATCGGGCCCCAGCAGGTTCACGGCCTGCTTGACCAGGTCCGTCCGGCCACAGTTGAGCATCCTGAAGCCCAGGTCCTGGAGGAACTTGGCCTCCGTGGAGGCTGCATCCAGCTTTCTGGTGGCACAGAAACAATCCTCTGCTCTGCAGATGGAAACAGGAGATCCATTACTGTGATTAAAGTGGGAACTTATCTTTGAAATGGATTTTGAGATCCGCTTCACACAACTTAAACACCAGGCATTTTAAATTAACTGCAAATTTGTATTAAATATTGACTTGTTTGTACTCACAGTCGATCCACAATTTGCATTTGTCAACATGCTGTATCATTTTCTGTGCTTGCTTCAAATGCTCTAATTTCTTTATTTCCTAAAGTAGCTTTTCTCCAGGTAAGGCTTCAGCTATGACTCATTATTACTCGTTCGTGTCTCCTGGAAAGCCACTTAATCCAAGCTGCCAGCAGCTGTCATAGCTGAAGTTTCCGCAGGGTCACAAAGGAACCTTTTCATGATGCTTGTCCAACATTGCCTGACAATTAGATCTGACATATGTAAAGAGGTGTTAATTGCCAATTCACAGCTCTCGCTGTTTGATTTATTATTTCTCCGCAAGTATTTGAAATCGGCTAAGTCTCTTAACCACTGACTCCAACACAAAATTGTGACAGTTCTACTGAGCTGCCGTATGACAGATATTGTGCACAAGGATGTGTGTTGGGGTTGTGGGGTTCAAACTGCTGTTGAACGAGGAGGAGTGATTTGAATCTGATGACGGTGTTAGATGAAATGATCTGACCGAGCCACTGTGATTTTCTGTCTTGAAAATTAGGATCAGGCTAAGTGATGTCCTCATGTCTGCATGAACTTTGACCTGTCGTAGCAGAACAAGCAACAAGGTGTGACTAACAACACTGATTAGAGTCCTGAACTAACATGTGACTATGTCTTATTAGTCACACTTGTGTTGAGCACATCAGAATGTCCTTAATGAGACAGATTTATTATATGTTCTGCTGTCGTAGTGATTTGAGTCATCGCAGTCAGTGCCAGGAAGTGGCATTTTACTAATAATGACACATATTTATAAAATCACACAAGTTTATTTTGTGCTGCGCTTAATTTTAACTCAATCTCGCTGGCTCAGTGTTAAGATGACAGCGTGGTTGTCTTAGTTCTGCTCATGAGGTGAGATTAATAACCACACACTGTAACTTGATGCTGGATGTTGGATGTTGGACCTCAGTTCACTGAGGTGTAACTAAATCAGTGTCGTTATTCCCCCAGAACTTTATTCCAATGATCATATTCTTACTTTATTTGTCGTGGTTCACAGTCCACACCGGGGAGCAGCAGCCTGGCTGCCTGCCTCACATCATCGCTGTCCACAGAGAAGCTTCGTCGATGCTCAGTGTGGGCGACCGCCACCCGGATCCACTCCATCAGTGGAGGCAGTACCAGGAACGGCCTGCAGGGGAAACAGATAATGTTTTACTGTATTGAATTGATTGATTAGTAAATTCATAGATTAGTCAAAACTAATTAGATTAATCATAACTTTATTATGCACTTAGAAAACGTTATACCTTATGTAGTTCTTATGTCTTACAAAACAAACATTTCTTCTCATTGTGCTTCCCTGAGTTCCCTGACTTCTACCTCAAGTGTACGTTGATTTGGATAAAATATCTGACAAATGACTAAATCTAAATTTAATAAACAGATTAAAAATTCAAACAAAAATACCAAATTTGACGCTTCTGGGTTCACAAATGAAGGATTTTTCTTCTATTCTTGGTCTAAACTTAATAATATTTACAGGTAAATAGACATTTAAGCACACCATCCTGTGACCTAGGATACTGTGTTGGGGTTTTTTCACTGTCATCCAATGTTTTATTGATCAAATTGATTAACTAGTAAATCAAGAAAATAAATGTTAGATCAAATACCACCTCTAAAATATATAAACTACAAATAAATGATTAAAGTGAGCTTTATTGAACACCAACACCACCAACAGCTGGTCATATTCATACGCCAACGTAATTAAAATCATACGATAGGAACATATACGTATGTTAAAACATATTTAATTTATATCCATTTACAAATACATATAATGTTACAGACCATATGAATATGCAGTATGATGACGATGTGATCTTTGTAAGTCAAAATTAATTTTTCAAACTAATGTTTCCTAATCATTTAAAACAAATGGCTGGTTTTCACAATGCTCACATTTCTATAATAATAATATTTTAATAAAGAATCTGCTAGCCACAAACCTTCTAATTAAAGATACCCTCACAGATAACTGAAAAGGCAGGCACCAAGTCAATATTCATAATTTATAACTCAGATAGTCCAGAACAGAAAGAGATTAAGATACTGCAACATCCCCAAATGCTGTTATTACCTTCTTTAATCAAAATCAGTAATGGCTCTTGGCTGACACGGTCATATTTCACCATTTGTTTCTGGGACTAGTGTGTGTGTGTGTGTGTGCTCTAATGACATAAAGCACCTAATCTCTCTCACTTTCACAAATAAACATGTGTTATTCTGTCTGCTTTTTTTTAATCTCCCCCACACACAGAGCGACAGCAGCCAGATTCAGGTCACTCATTCGTTCGTTTAACGCCGTCGTATCAGTTCACTCTCAGAATTATCAGTTGCTGTACAGAAGATCAATTTTGTTTTTGAGAGAATTTGATAAAAATAAGACACATCTGTACTCAAAATTAGCAATACACCGTTGATAAAATCTTCCAGATGGACGTTTGAATAAAACAAAAGTTGTGTGCACATATTGCAGAGATGAACGGTCATGTCTGAAGTACCATCTCCAGGAGAAGCACATTTTTGCTGATGCTGCTGACGCAGGGTCAGCAAATCCTGCTCGCCAAAACGAAACTGGTGGAGTGCATCTGGTGCAAGTTAGTCAGCAAGAAAACAACAGCAAATCAACCAGTGCCATTGCTAAAAGGATCCTGCTGGCAGCTTCAAAACATGCCACAGGTCACCCATCACACAAAGCTACCATGTCATTTTGTTGGTACACCTACAAAGGTTTAAATTCTCTCTCAGCACAAGTGATTTTCAATATAATAATGATGTGGCTGATCACCACTCAAAAATCGCTTGATTTTATACAGCAGTGGGCAAAAGGAGGCTTCTCGTGTATAACCACTTTTCAATTTTGTCTGCTAAAGTGTAGCAGAACATATTTTGCAGAGGGCTTTAGCAAAATGATCACGGCCTCGTCAGCATTTTTAATGATACACGCAGGTGCATTAAGTAAGTAAAGCATGCTCCAGTCAATTTTGAGGAATACACTACACATTTGGAAAATGCTTCTGGCACACTTCAGCAAGTTTTAATATTTCTATAAGCCATTACTCTATCCGTTCTAAAGAAAACATTGAGGGTTGCAGTTGTATTACATATCCCAAAACTGTGGAAACTTAAACTGCTGCAAGCCTATCGTAGGTACAGTAGGTGCCCAGGGACCGAACAGAATCTGTACTTGTTCAACATAAACCACCCTGAAACCATATTATGATTTGGTGCTTCGTTCCTGCTGTGCTGTGCAGTGACTTATTTAAATCCTTGGGGGCTAGGATTACATAGCCTCACATCACCCAGCAATCAGCACCAAGCTACAAGTTACTCAGGTATTTATGATAAGTACAAGGGGACAATTTTATCTTGGAATGACGGTTCTGAAAAACATCTCTGAACATGAGGTGCTTTGAAAGTTGTTGGCGCTCTCAGATATCAGTTCAGTCACATTAATTTCACTCTACAATATGAACTTACTGAAGTCAGAGAGAAAAAGTGGTAATAATGCTTTTATCCTACTGAGCTGTCTCTTAACAAGTATAATGTCAGTAAGAAGAATTGTGAAATAATTTCTTTATGTCCAACAGGGATTGATTTTATTCTTTTTCAGAGACTTAACTGACTTTCCTTAACTGAAGCTTGTCTGAATGAAATCGGGACTGCACAAAGAGTTTTTTTTCCCCCAAATACTCATTGACAAGCTGTGTTTTATAGTAATTTAAACTAAATCTGAACAATGTGAAATTTAGTTTGGTAGAGCTTAAACACAACTAGAAAAGATCCACACCAACGCAAATAAGAAGTACATCAATACAAAAAACTCAATATCCAGATTAGATATTAGAAAAATGTTAAGACGAATGAAATAGATCACTAATAGACCAGGGTGGAAAGCAGTGCAAGTTTGGAAAGTGATAACGTAAATATGACATAAATAAAGATGGGTGTAATCGTTAGTCCCCCTACCCTTTACAGATGAAGGAGGAGCTGTACAGTTTGATGGTTACTGGCAAAAAGGATCTGCTGTGGTACTCGGTGGAGCACATCAGTCTCTCTGATCAGTCTCTGGCTGAATGTGCTCCTCTGTCCAGCCAGGATGTGTACGAGGACAGTGCTACACTGCTCTGTTCTGTAGCTTCACAGTGGTCTTAAAGTTGGCCTTGCAGAGTGAGCCGGTAGCCTAGAGGTTCGTGCACAT
>JAUBNQ010000015.1:14348284-14360081 GCA_032353495.1 Ctenopoma kingsleyae
ATCTCATAGATTGTGATGTGTTATTATGGATTAACCACAGCTAGTGCCACCGGTGTCCTGCACCTTTGTGGTGTGTTCAAGTGCCACTATTTGGCCCGGACAAACGTAACGCGAGGCAACGCCACTGTCAGCGTTTTGGAAGTGGTTCTCTCCCTGAATCTGTGCAAGTTTGTGCAAGGCTTAAACATTTTCGTTTTCTTCAGAATCCTTATTTATTTTGAGGCACATGTTGAGCAAATCTTGAGTAGACTTGTATATTTATGTTAGCAGCATCAAGTTAAACACTGTCCGTGACTGTGGTGACCGAACCCAATCTGAAACTTGATGCAGTTGAGTTTGTACAGTGTTTTTCTTTCTGAAGCAACATAGCTACCACATCAGTTTAAATCACACTACAGAGGAAGCAAGGATTTGTGTCGTTTGTTCGACACTTACAAGTAAGTCACTGCATATTTAAGTTGTGCAGTACTGAGCTGAATTTTATGAGAAGTGACATTAATAAAGATTAAAACAATAAAAGAAATGGGACTGAATTATGCATTTACATCATGAAACACTGAACCCAGTCAGAAAAAATAAAAACGACTACAGAGAACCACAAAATATTAGAAATGAAAACGCTCCCCTGGGTTTTGCAGAGCTTTCTGAGCAAAATCCGCACTCACACCACATCCATAAATAATAGACCACGTTGAGGTTTTTTCAAGGCAGTCGCCATGCAAACAGTCAAACCACCGCTGTCCCTCTGAGCTAAAGACAGCAGGGCCATTATCAAGCTTTCTTTGCGTTCATTAATTGTTTTTGTGACTTTGGTTTTGTCAGCAGGACAACATTTACACGTTTGCTTTAATTATCTAAGCAACTTCTTCAGCTCCGCTGTGATAAGGAGGGGTATAGGTAGTCCTTCCTGCCAACAGTGAAACAGAAGAGGGTAAGAACTCTCCACTATACTGAAATGTCAACACTAAACTCGGTCAAACAGCAGCTACAAAACCTGTAATTCTCTTGTCTTCATCTACTGGTACATTACAGCCAGTGCTTAATACCTAATGTTTCAGCCTAGAACATTTTTACTTACAAATATTAACATTAAACTAATAAGTATCTTCTTATAGCTTCTCAATATACAGTGAACAAAATCTAGATGGTAATAAAACATAACATGACACCAGAGATGACCCATATATCATAGAAAATATCAATACATTATGGAACTGTGAGTGCGTTATTATTATACCACTTTAATGTTTGCTATACAGCAGCTACAGAACTTGTTATGACCTAGTGCTTTTAGACTGGCACCCTATAACCAGTGCTGATGAATTAAGGAATGACTGTTTTCACATTACTCATCATTTCCACCTAACATGGTATTAAAGAGAGAACATTTTCACATGTGACTCATAACTCAGAAATACTTTTTCATTAAAAACTATAGATGACGTCCTGGCGCTGACGTATACCGACTTAGAAAGCCGTTTCACCTGCAGTCCACTCTTCAATTGCACTTCAGTTGTTTTCTCTTCTTAATGTTAGTATAAAGGAGCAGATAAAGGTTCCTGTACTCAAGTTAAGACTTCTCTAATAATGTAATTCACTTCACAGTATTTACTTTGTGATCTATGATTGTTCTCTGTTCAACAGGTACAATAAAGCACAATGTAATTATGTTTGAATAGTGAGAAGCCACAGGGAGTGTGGTTTGAATTAATTTACTGGGAACAGTATGTTTACTTTGATGGAAAGTAATTTAACTGTGATAAACGCTTCTTCTAATACAGTATATAAGCACAAAACCCAAAGTATGTTGGTATATTATTGTGAAAATACTTGCATCAGCAGAACAAATTGCTTAGCGGGTGCAGCCTAGATGCATGGGGAAAATATGCACATTTGTATTGCAACATTTATACTCTTAAGATTTCAGTATCCAAACGTCATGTACTGCGCAATTAGTAAATTACGCACTCCTCCTTCAATCTACAGTACACATTTTTGTGTCAGTGTATGGTCAGCGTGGAGGTGGTGTAAATGTTCAGCCATTGTTATTAAGTTTAGATGTTTCTGGACTGAGTCCCTGCTATGTTTTTCACATCAAACAGATAATATTTTTCCATTATGCATTAGCATCCCACTCATGAGGTAGTTTTTTTTTTTAAGATATCTTGGTTTTTCTAACTTATTCGTCCTCCACTTGGTGCCGAATTTGGAAGAAAGCTCAGGAAATTATTAATGGGGTTTCTGATGGTGTTCAGGGAGCAAATTCAGGACGTATCTCCTGCAGCTACTCAGCACTGAGGCCCTTCTGGGAAAGAGCAAGCCTGAATCCATCAAAAGAACAAAATGTTGTTAAAAAAATGAAAATTAGATTGATGAGATGCACGGCCACGTTTGATTTAACTTAATCTTACAACAGACTCAATGCAAACTACTAACAGCATATTTAAATGTTGAAATAATGTTGTATGAGCACATAATCATTTTATTTTACTCTCCTAATCTGAATAAAACAGTTTTTATCCCATCCAGATGCAACACATGAAGTAGGGGTTTACATTTTTACATCACATAAGGTTCTAAGGTTAAGTCTAGTTCTGGACAAATATAACATATAAAGAACCTTATTTCGTCAAGCAGTAGTTGCAGGTAGTTACACGTCATATACAGAGCTTAAACGTGCAATAAGTGATTTCTTTGTTCTCTTACTGTCGGTGGAGGGAAGCAAATTGTTGCTATAAAACTGACATTTTGAATTAATCTAGGAAATGTTAGCAAACAGTTGCTCATTTACATGCCTAGCAGTCATGAAGCAATGTTAACACTCATTTGGAGTTGTGTTTCTGGCTGCCTGATGAATATAAATTCAATATTCACTCGTCTCTATCAGGTCTCTGCTGAATCGGGCTTTTAAGCTGCTAAATGCTCCACGGTGTTCAGCTACATTGTCTGTCTGCTGTTTGGTGCTGAGCAAAGCGTGTACAGTCAAGCCTGTCTCCTAAAAAACGCAAATATGCTTTTGTAGGGAACAGAACTGCAACAAGATTTTCTATTATTAAAAATTAGGGGTAATAGGGTAATGGAAAGAATGTGGACCTGATAACAGTCCAGCATTCACTCCACACAACATGTCTGCTAACTGTTAAATCTTTCTCTAATCTTAACCAAAATGTTTTTTCTTGCCTAAACAAACCTAGGTCTGGGGTGTTCTGCGCGTTGTACACCCGCCACCCTCTCAGATAACTTCCTTGCAAATTGCTTTCTACTACTAAATTTAGATCTTAATTTAAAAAATAGGTTACAACACAGCAGACATTACATTCCTTACTAAATGTATTTGTGTTTGCAGTTAAGTAGAATAGGAATGTATGTTTTAGGAGACAGGACTGGTATAGTACGTTCTCAGAGCATTTTCACTTAAAGCAGCTGCCTGCTGTATGTGACAAAAAAACAAAAAAGCATAAAGGAATCTGAGCAGTGAGAGTGAAACGAAACTGAGGTGAAACCAGATTTTTTTCAGAACTGAAAATTCTGACCATATTAAAACATCCATATGGTCAACAAAGCAAACAGGTCTGTAATTCAAGCAGACAAAGTATGATGAGCCAAGTTATTATCAAATATGACCTGAGATTATCGCTGCAAGACAACTGTTGTGTTCTTTAATGGATGACTGGCTGTCCTCTGACACACCGTCATGGCCTATGGCTCCCCGGGGTTCGAACTGAGGACATTTAATCATCACTTGGTAATACGACCAACTCACAGCCCTGCCTCTGGGGCACATTAGCAATTCCATTGCAACTATTAATCACAGTCAATTACAGGACATGTCATCATCAACACAGAACTAGCAGATACTTTTACCAGCACTGTACAAGTGGAAATCTCTGCTAGACACATTTAATATGAGAAATGTGGAGAAAGGTCAGTGGTAACCTTCTGTGTTTGAGTAGATGAGGATCCATTGACAGATTCAGTTACAGTAGCTGCTTGTTAAACATGTTTAATGCTCTCAGCTCAGTGGTTTAATAATCCAAAGTCGCACTTTTATAATAACCTGGCTGGGATGCAATCAGAGGCTGAGTGGCCATCTGGAGTACTGGGAGTTTACATGCTGCGCTGCTCGACCTGTTAACCGGCACTGAGCCAAGCAGGAATGAAGCAAAAGTGTAAAAACATATCCAAATGTGTTTTTTCTAGTTCCTTCTACTAGAGAGCAGCCTCTATAGAGGGGAGAGAGGACCACTGATCAATCTCCTATTCTGTCTTTCTACAGACTGAACTCATAGTAACACGCAGAATAAATAGCAACATGCAAGGCACCAACTGCAAAGGTGGAGATGAAAAAAAACCTAAGAGAGAACAAATAAAGTGCCTTTCTACAATCGTACACAATGATTCATTCATTTTGAAACACTGGACATAAGTACAGCACTAGAAGTGCTCCACTCCTGAAAATATCATATGATACTCACATGCTATGCATGAATGACTGAAACAGTAAATAAAAGAAGAAATGAAAGTAGAAGAATAGTAAAAACAGGTAAGAAAACATTGTAGTATTAAATCTCTATTGATTAACATTTTCATTTAAACAATGAAGCTACAGTAATGACGACATATAACATCATAGCACCGAAATATGCATCTCATATGAGCTTATTAACTTCTTTTAGACGAAAAGATACAGTTACTGCAAAGTTTAGTGTCTTTAGACATTGTTCTTGGGAGTTTGTGGAGACCAAACTAGAGCTGAAAGTAGTGGACACTGACTTACTGCACATTCATCAGGAAGCTGGAAACATGAATCCAAATCAATGCTTCCATCAATGCTGTTCCCTCATGTCTGTAAATCTGCAACCGTAGCCATAACAAACTCAGGCGATGTTCCCTAGAGGATGTTCTAAAAGGTTAGCTTGCAGGGCACCATCTTAAATTCCTCAACATCTCTGGCACACATCAGTACAGATGTTTTCTGGTGGAGAAATGATTCTACACTTTCCTTACGGATGCTATCGCTTTGCTATGAAAGTGAGCGATACACTGATTCGGCAGTACATCTGCAGAATCTTTTATAAATGAACCATCAGTAATCAGTAAACCATCAGTAACTTCTGCAAAAATTGATTAACATGTAATGTAGAGTTTATATCCAGCCACTGCACCAAAAAGAATCTGCATATCTTGAGGCAAGCACTTACAGTACCACACTGTAACAGCGGCATGTTACCATCTGTTTTACCATCTGTTTTACCCCAGGTTCCTTCAGATGGGGTACAGGATAATTCATTCAAATGTTTAATTTTGATTTACAAATGATTCTAAAAAAAACTACATTTGTTTAGTTCCAACAGGGGAGATTTATTCTATTTTCTTCTTCTGTTAGATATTTGAATTCATATACATTATCAGTGCCAGCAAGGGTCAACTATCCAGGATCATTCGTTTACTCCCAGTCCTCCCTGGAGGAGCTTTCAGTAAAGATGAGGAATGAAGATCCCATGATGCAATATGCTGCAAAACATTATGAAATCCCTATTTAGGAAAGTTAAGTGCATGTCTCTGCATCATATCTAACAGTACTGGAGCTGTGGAGACCAACATCTATTAGGGGATGCAATTAGAGTATCCCACAGAAGGCCCTGTCCCCTCTTAGACTGATGACTGTCAGCAAAAGCAATGAAATGACACCGGAAAAGCTCAATGCACCAAAACAAGCTGTGACGGTTCATTTATAAAAGTCCCAGGGATCCCTAGAACAAATCTGTTCATTAACTATTATAAAATGGGTGACACGTCTCTCAGCCTAACGAGGCTTTTGAACCGTGGCTTAATTTTTTCCCCATCATCTTATCTTTCCTACATATTTCCAGCCTGTGGTGGAAATGAAGCAGGAGATTACACTTGGTATCTCTTTTGTTCTATTGTCATCTTTCCCGCAACTCACAGGAGGGGCTTCCTAAATGGACACCACTTTATGTCTAATGGCTTTTTTAGGGACTTTAATGGTGCTTCTGTGAAGATCTGCAGAAGCACGACTGCAGACTGCTGCAGTGTGTATTGAATAACTTTCTTATGTGTGGACTTGATTATTCACTGTATCAAATGTGCTTAGAAAGTACTGCACCATTCTTTCTTTTTTTTTTTTTTAAAGATAAGCTTAAAATTATAGTACAGCCGGAAACTACTAGCCCTGCTGTTTAGCAAAACACAGGAACAAATCAAATCAAAAGTGCACTGTGAAGACAAATCTGTGTGCCCGAGTGCTCTGCATGGCAGCAACAGCTAATGAAATGCAGGAAAAAGTGTGTGGGTAAATAAGTGCTGATTCACCTGTGAGCAAAATTCTGTGGTAACAACAGCATGCTAACATGCTAACAGCAATGCTAACATGACAAGTTATTTAAGGAGGCATAGTGTAACGCTTTCGTTTAACATGTTAGCAAGCTAAGACGTGCCAATTACTCATTTGTTTGCAGGTTTTAGTCATAAAGCAAAGTGTTGGAAAGTGTCAGTGTTTTTCCATTTCATTGGCAGAGGTGTTGATGTGAACATCCTACAGAAAAAGTCAGATACCACCAAAGTCATGTCCTCTGGTATCTGTATTGTTGTATTGGCCATTTTCATCAAGGCTTTGCTGCAAACAGCTGCTGGTATCTGTCTCCAAACAGCTGTCCTGTCCTCTCTTTTTTTCCCCTGGAAACACTGAGGTGGGAACGAACAGCAGTCTGTTCAATTCATCGCCTTATTACCCCCAAACTTCCATTAGCCTTCTCCTCCACAACACTCAATTACTGAGTCTGCATTATCTCTCAGCAGCTCTGCTGTTGAGATAGAGTCTATGGTGTAATGTCCGTATTACTGCAGCAGGACTTGAGAGCAAAGTAGATGTCAGACTCACAAGTAGTGATGGTCCTGATGGAGTCGGGCTCGATTTTCCTCAGCTCTCATATCTCAGGCTGATGTGTAATAATTATTAATGAAGAACATCTGCCCGTGGGTGTGTTGTACCTCTCCAGAGAGGTGTCGCACACTTGAACATTTAAGCACGCCGGTGTAGTATCTTGCACACATCAGCCTCATTGGAAATGCAGCACATTCTAGCGTCAGATTTTACTTAGAATGCAACACCTGTAGCACACGACAACATAGCAACGACATGATCGAATGTCCACATTGACAAGACATTTAAACTGAAGCTGCCGACCTTACACATCAACAAGGAACAAAGTAATCCCCACTTAATCTCCAAGACCGGCAAGGTGATGGTTATTAAATTCAAGAGTCCTCCGTCAGTGTTTGTGTCCTTACGGAATAAACTCTAAAGAACACGAGTCAAAAAAGCATCTTACAAAATTGATCCTGTGTTTGTTGTGGTATAATAAGCTGAACCACACTGCTCACTGTTCAGTTTTCTGGAAAAAATGCACAGTAGTTTATGCATGACGGCTCATTCTTTAAGTGAATCTCTGGCTCTCCTTCATTTTTCCCTCCGTTCGTAGCCACCGGCCAAGTCTCCATGCGAAGCATTCTCTATTGGCAAGTAAACTGCTGAGATCTTTATCCATGTCCGTCCTTGTTCTTCCTTTGTGTTTCCAAATTGTACTCCGGCCTTTAGAAACTTTGTCAATGGATTACAGAGGACAAAAGAACACCCAGTAGTGTTTTAGAAGAGAGATCCAAGGTGAATAACAACGCCATTAACACAAAGTCAATTCTTGTGTCCTTGTTGGAAATAATCTTTCCAAACAGTCATGGCAACTGCAACCAGAGGAACAGAATTAGATGCACTGTGCTTTGTGTTTACACACTGTGAGACACATGCGTGTTGACACAGACACTGCTGTGGGGAAATAACGTTTTTTAGAGTCTTAAAGTGTGTTGAAAAAGAATGCAAAAGCAAATTTTAGAGGTGGTGTGACTGCAAATACAGTCAATGAAAGACAAGTGGACATGTGACCAAGTCGTCAGTGAGAGGTGCAGACACCTGTCACGATTCCTGCCCTGGTCCTGTTGACTGATTCATTCTGTCTGTCTCTGCTGTCACCCACACTTTCACACCTCAGGTTCCTGTTATTTTCTGGAAATTTCCATGAACTGCCGTTTCCCTTCCATCCTCCAGATGTCCCCAGATTTTGTCTCTGACTCTGTCCCACCCACCATTCAGGTAGCAACACTGGAATCTTCTGTTGGTTTGGATCAAATCAAATGTTGACAGTAGTAGGTTTACCTAGACCTCATTTGACTGGTAAATAACCAAAAGCATGCATAGTGGGAAGTTATTGCCCTCAGACACTAATCCAGTAACCCAGTCTTTGCTGAAGTGTTACCCAATATTATGGTTTGTATTAATCACATTTAAATAATTAAGATCAATGTTGAAATTTAGTACTTGAAAGGCTGTTGAAACTGCAGTGAAGTATCCAGTAGTATTCTACAAGTCAAAAACACTACACTTAATTAAGCCCAATTTTAACCTAAATGCCATTTGATCTTGAAATGGCCAAAAACATACTTCAGCCGCTGAGTTTCACAAAAACATAAGAATGCAAACGGAGCGAGACGCTCATGCTGTTTAAACTATTTCTCTTTGTAGCATTGAGCGGAGATGAGTGAGCAGGATGCTGTGGCAGATATCAAGGGACATTAAACCATTATACAATAATGAATATGTAATTGATGCAGCATGCAGCAACAGTTCACAGGATTTTCCAGCATGTGTCTTCTGTGCAAAATGAAAAGATGTGTGTGTGTGCCGTGTGTTTGTGTCAGCATGCCCTCTCTGTCCTCCTAAAGGTGCTGCGAGACAGATAAGGAAAATGGCCGCACCCTGTTCCAGTGACTGAATGAGCCATCATCTTTAAAACCCAGTCAACATTTTTTTTTAAAGCCAGAGTGACTCTAAGATGGACAGACACGAAGAAGTGAATGGCACCGCAGATCTCTGAGAGGATGGAGAATGCGGAGAGGACAGAAATGACAGCAGGAACCTTTCCCAGCTCATCGATGGACTGCTCTGTTTTTACATGTCCATTAGAGAGACACTGGAAAGGTCACAAGGATAATAGTATAATAACAGTATGAGCGGTGAAATGAGTAAAAATTAGCTTAATAGCTAAATAACAACAAAGTAAAGTGACTTTATATTGTAGTTCAAACTACATTACCTTGTTTGCTGCCTAGATTATAGTCTTTATCAACTTAAGAGGAATTACGTCTGACTGACTCATTTTCTCTCTCTCTAGCACTCAGGCTGAGAAATGGGTCAGACTGTATGAGATTAGGAAAGATGATGCATGGTGAAGTAGGAGAAGTAGTTTAACTCTAATATAATGAAAAATGAGAATGGCACTGACGGTCTCAAGATGAAATGTAACACCTCCCTCAGCCTCTGTGTGTGTGTGTGTGTGTGAAGCTATCCCATTATCCTGTATTCATATAGTGGCTGTGGGATAATGGAGCAGAGATGATGGGATGGGAAGTCTGACTCACAACCTTTAAAAGCAACGATGTTAATGAAATCTCACTGAAATGTACATTGTTAATAAAAGAATAGGTATAGGTAAGAATAAGCAGATATCATAAGAATAATGTCTGTTTGTGGAAAGAAATTGGCAACATGTGATTATAAAAAGCATAAGCAGATGCTCATGTGCACCCTGGTTTTCAGTGAGCAATCACTTCCTGGAAAAAGAAGAAATAGCATCCAAGCTCTCTGCAATTTTCTGTACCTTTTCAAACTGGCGCACAACTCCTGCAGCTTTGCAGGAGGAGAGGGATTCCTCCATTTGTGAAACCCACTCAGCCCTGAAGAATAAGTGCTTCTCCCGTCTGTCTCTGTGTGCAGCAGAATACACAATGATTCATTTTTCAAGCTGGCTATTGTCAGCCTGGAAAAATACAGAGTGAGTGATGCCTGAATGCCTGAAAGTGCTCATATCCTATGATGAATACCAATATATTCTCATAAAAATATGAGTGATAATTATTTACTAAGTTGATGGTTTGGTCTGTGAAGCATTAAGGTGATCCTTTAGATTTGGCAACACATGTTTAGCAGAATACAGTATAATACATATAATAGCAAAGAGCCACTGTGGAGCAAATTTGTCAGAAAGAGCAACTGGTGTATCTGTTCACTTTGCAGCCAAAAAACAGTAGTTTTATTACAGAAGTGTGGTTTGGGGTGTTTCAATAGGCTTTTAAGGAAAAAAATAATGTCTATATTCTGCTGCTGTGAACAGTAAACAGTCAAGCTGATGCTGATTAGAATACAAATTAAAATCCGTAACACTAAATGACCTGCTGCAGCTTTCTAAGGGACGATGAAACCTAGTGAAAACAAAAAATAGCAAAAACATAATCTTAATGGGGTCATATTATTCTTTTTGTATTCAGATGCTGTTACAGTTGATATGACGACTGTTCAACCAAATGATCCACAGTCATATTCTCTAAATTAAGTATAATATGGCTGCGTTAAAGATTCACACTTGAATAAAGTTCCTACTTTACATATTTTGCCATCCTATGTGGTGGAGGCACACCCAGCTCCAGGAATGGAGGGCCCCATTGTAAGAGGCCTGCACTGTATTACATTACACTATTTTGTTTGACAAGTGGCTGCTCTCTGACCCACAGAGCAGCGGCTGTGCTGTCTCTGTCACACCTGGTCACAATATGTCAGTTCAGCACCTACAGTATAGATACACACTACGTGGATCACACGAAAGAAAAAACACAGAAGTGTCATGAGAGCTGGGGGAAAAGTGCATACACCCGGAGCACCCACTGCCCAAATCCGTCAACGGCGATATTCTCTCCTCGCTTGGATAAAGACATGAAATATGAGTGTGTAGATGGGCAGGGAGATAATGACGACCTCAGATATAAAAAAAAAAAAAGAGTTATTTTTCTACCTGGAGAGAGTGAAATTATGGATATAGTGATAAATGTTGCTCTTTAACAGCCTCTTCTATTATCCATTAATTACTGAACAAGTCGGGTGTGAAATTGCCCTGACAACTGGCTCTGTAGGGCCACTTCACTTTGAAGTGATCCTGTTTATTGTTCAGATATTGAGGTAATAGGATAGAATTGATTTTAATTTAAACAATTTGGATGTGTTCATACCAAGGGACACAGTGACCATGGAGCCCCTGCTTCCTGTCATCGATTTGATCCAGCTCTTTGCTGTGACACTAGAAGTGGTGCATCTAGGATTTCTATATTATCATTAGCACATTATTTCTTACTGTGAACATGAACAACATTAGCAATTACTGTAAATCAACCAGACCCCCCACTGAGGTGACTGGCAACTCCGATCACACTAAATACGCTACATTTACACACCATCCATCCATTATCTTCTGCTTATCCAGAGTCGGGTCACGGGGGCAGCAACCCAAGCAGGGAAACCAGACCTCCCTCTCCCCAGCCACCTCTTCTAGCTCCTCCAGAGGCACACTGAGGCATTCCCAGGGAGCCGCCAAAGGGGCATCCTGACAAGATGCCCAAAACCACCTGAACTGGCTCTTCTCAACGTGGGGAATCAGTGGCTCTACTCCGAGTCTCTCCTGGACAACTCCTCACCCTATCTCTGAGGTAAAGACCTGATGGAGCATGTAGCTCCCAACAACATAGCTTCGAGGATCCTTAGACCACACAAGTCCTTCTGCCACCACAAGGCCTCAATCCAAGAGGGGCTCTCACTCACAGTGCACTTTACTAGTAATTCCTGATTTCCGAATTCTGTTAGAAGGATGGATGCATGGATTTACAAGACAAAAACTGA
>JAUBNQ010000015.1:14431291-14445189 GCA_032353495.1 Ctenopoma kingsleyae
CAATTATTTCTTTGTTTTATGTTCCGTGTTGAAGCCGTCCAGCAAGTAAACACTGCTCGCTTCGGCGTGGCGTGTGTAGTGTAAAAGGCAGCAAGTTGGACCATTGGTGCAGGAATAATTAGGCGGTTTCGTTTGGTCTTGACATGACCTCAAGTGTGTTTTCGCTCTCACATAACGTAACGAGAAAACAGTTAGAGTTCAGGTTGGCAAGTCCTGTGCAGAAATATGACAGATGGGGTCTTTTAGGGCTCCAGAGAACAATGACAGTCAGTCAATATGCGACCAGCAGGGAAATTATAGTGGGGCATTCTTAAGGACACCGAGGTCCATTACCACAAACGTTCATGCTCAACCACTACGGGTAAAAAGCTGCTCTCTGTGTTCCCATGAAGCTCAGCAATCCTTGGGATGGATTGAGCCCACGTGGCGATAAGGGGTGTGATTATTCATTTGTGGCAGTGATCTAGTGCCTGGAGATAAGATGAGCCCTTGGCAACAATGGAGGGCCTCAGAGAGGCTAGATAATCGAGCCTCTGACCCCTGTAGTATGCTAGACTCAACCACTCGCCTGCTTCCTCTCTTCTTTCTTTCAGGGGGCTTATCTCCTGAGAGTAGCATGGCGTTGCGTGCCTATCTTACTGTACCAGCTTGGCAGCATTCCTACACGCCGATGTCAGTCCCCAAGGTACAAAAGCCTCTGTACAGCTAAGAGTTTGTGTGAAGAAACCAAGAGGGAGCAGAAAAGCAGAGGGGGAGGATGGAGAAGACAATTTGGCACAGACTGTAGCTCTGATTTAGGTTTATGGATCTGGAAATGAGAGCGAAGAACTGCAGACTTAGGAAAAATATCTTCATCTCAAAGAGAAAATAAATCCTAAATCTCAGAATGAACTGGAATAGTGGCAGTCACCTGTGTCGTCTGTGAACCACACGGTTCGTCAGCAACTGCAGCGCAAATTGGTCATGCATGCTGAAGACTTCACAGCCCACAGTTCAGTAGGTGTCGTTGTACTGTCTACGTACATCAAATGACATTGCACCCACGTTTATAAGATCTGTGTTGCACAGTGTGGTTTCAGTGCAGCTATACTCTTTTTTTAGTTAGTGTTTTTGCTTGATAATGCTATTTTCTGTTCACTAAGCATCAATTAACTAATCATGTTTACACTAGTTGACATACTGTACATACAGTATTTTCATATCGTCTCTCAGTTATAATGTCATTTTATTGTTTTCTAATTTTCTACATTGTGTGCACTGTGGCATGCTGCAGTAGCTGCCGCTACTCTTATTTCTCTTAAGGGTAACTTATATGAGAGAAGTCACCACAACAAAATGCAATGAGACCCAAACTTTATGTGAGCCAGCCGTTAGTGAGCGTAACGGCTGGCTGATTTTAGTCATGTTTATTTAAATCGAACCCACCTGGAGGCTGCGAGTCAGTCAGTGAGACACCTAAAGAAACCCTGCTCATCATGGTGGTCTCACCACATGCTTGAGAAACTACTCCCAGCCATTAAAAAAAAAAAAAACAACCCCATGAATGACCTTTCATGCGCTTGTTACGTCTTAAACTGTTTAACTGCACCAAGCTATTCTGAGGATGCCACAGTGTCAGCGCTCTCTGCAGTAAATCTCACAGGTGACACATGCAGCATACAGATAGCCTCATTAGGGTCTGATTTATGTCAGTGTGGTGGAACGTTGGCTGTGCCGTTACAGATAATGGTTTCACATGGTGACGAGAACGGGGGAAAGTGAAAGTGAAAGTTTTGTGGTAAGAAAAGGGAACCGGTACAATTAACAGGCACACACACAGGGGCGTTGTTCAGTACTCGCAGCGACACAGCCTTCTGGACGGGGTTGGTCTCGCGTTTGATAGAGGGTAGACACAGCTAGGAGCAAAGTTTTCTGCACGCAGCATACAAAATACCATCTGTACCGCAGCAGGCAGCTTTAGGGGCACCCTGTACTTCAGTTATGCCAAGTACAGGTAATAATGAGCATGGATGCTCTGGTGCATTGTTATTAGTTAGATTTTTATATTTAATTAAATTCATGTCAATACATTCTGTGTAGCTTTAGCTAATTTGCCTGCATGTGCACGATCAATTCCATGTGAGAGTTAAAATTATCCCGTCTCTGTGACCTAACTACATTTTTTTTTTCTCAAAACCACTTGGTGATTTTGTTTAACAAACGCAAATGTCAAGATCAGCTCGCGGTGACCCAGCTAAGGGCTGTGCTTGCTATTCACAGCAAAGATCACACGCATGCTTAATCAGGTGTGAGTATCACCAAACACAGAGGCAGCATCAGCTCAGGAACCGGCCTCGGGGTCAATTAGAGAATTAGCTGTGTCAGGTAGAGTCATTTTGTTCCTCTCATTTATTCATAAGGTTCTCTGGTGCTGGTGGGTCTGGATTATGAGGCCAGTGGCGACGGCTGTTGTTGAGGTTTTTGTATCTCTCTCATTTGTCCTGCAGGAAGACAGTGGTGTTGGTCTAACTGCTGGACTGGAAGGTTATTACCAGGGGCAACACTGGCCGCCACACTCTCCAGAATGAACCTCTCAGCTTTGAAAATACCCCGATGCTGCTCTCACCAGTGAACTGGCCTCTTCACCCTCACTACATCATTTGGAGCTCAAACAAACAATTTAATGCCATCCCTACTATGAGGCTCTGGGCAGGCGTGCAGGGGCATTTTTAGGTGTAATAACCCAGCGGTGCACATTTTATAATTCATTTCAGAAAGCCAGTCTAACTTTAAAAGTCTGACAACTTCTGAAACCTGCATTTAATTTATAAATAAACCTCCTGACTGCCTACGAACCGAATACTAAGTCCAAAATATAACTGTGAACTCGGTGATAAATTATATAGTTGGCAGATTTAACTGTGCAAATGTTAAGTAAAAAAAAGTTGAGAGACACTAAAGTAATTTGACCATGAAAAAAGCAGCCTGAGTGAATGTCTGGCCTCAAGGACCAACGTGGCCACAAACAGCTTTGCATGCAAGTCTTGAAGTTCCCTGATAAGGTAACTTTTAAAACTGCTCTTATTATTTAACTTTAAAAAGACGAAGTACCCAAGAGTTTCAGCATCTCCACAAACTATTTCTGGTGCATTCCCTGAAGCAAAGCAGCCTCATCGCTCTATAATTCAAGACCTAACTTTAAAAAAGTGACACAGAGGAATACATAAACACACCACACAAATTCTCTGCCTGTCATGTCCATCAGACACACAGAAGACAGAGATGTGGTGACGGGGATGGTGTGGCCTCTTAACGTTTTTTAGTTTGTATACATTTATGTGTGAGCTACATAAAGTGGTCTCTCTCTGCGGCTTTCTGAGAATCTTACGTTTCATAACTGCAATTAGTCTGCATTGTCGCCGAAGCTCATCGTTCTATCTGGAAACAAGACAGGAAATGGCTTATCACTGTAATATCATGAAGATTAAAGAAACGAAAGGTTTTAGGACTTTTTTTTAGGTTTTAGGAAGAATAAAAACTTCCCATCTGTGTCTGTATAAAAAGGACTGAAGCAGAGAATATTATTTTATTACTTTAGTTTTATCATCACAAAGCATCACGCTTCCTTTGTCAGACACTATTTTCTTTATGTGATACGTGACATATCTAATGTGCTCCTCTCTATGAGCCAGCTCCTGCTGCAGCTTGTGACGGCTTTATTCATCACCGTCTATTACACGCTGATTTAACTTGGATGCTGATATGCTCATCAGTCACTTTTCATCAATCCTGACATGTTGTCTCTGACATCGCCAAGCGTTTCACACGAGCCCGGTGAGGTGCAGCCCTGCAGTCCCGACACACTCGTCTGCGCTCACCGGTGGCGCCGTCTCTCCATCTGCAACCTGCATCACACTCTCTAATGAGTCAACTCACTTCACACCCAATATGAGCTGCATTTAATGTCACCGGCCTCCCACACACATGCTAACACACACACATGTTCTGCTGCCTGACTTCTTCTTTACACACTCAATCATGCAAACACACCTTTCGGCTCTAAAATAAAATAAAATCTTGGAACATGATGAGTCCAGTAGTTTTCTGGTTCTGGTTTGTAGCAACACCTGAGGGAAAAATCTGGTTCTGTAGCTGCTAAATGCTGCACTACAGTATGTTCACAGGATAGTCGTTACCTGTCTCTCTGCCATTCGATGATTGACAGGTAGTGTGCAGATGGTTTATCAGAGCTTTTTAGCTGAAAGCAGTTTCCTGCCGTGACTAGAGACAACACTAGTGAACCAAAACAATAAAGTTACATGATGGAAAAAACCGAAATGTGCACTGAAAGTGGTCATACACTCCATCGCATTTACAGTTGATTGCGGGGATTGATTGCAATTCAACTAATCCCCATGCAACCATGCAATTTAGCCAAATCACAGCAACATTTCTGCAAATTTGTCCTGCACTCTATACTGTCCCTGAATGCCTCACATCAGCAGCTGCCGAGCGCTTGCTAACACTGCATGGTCTTACTTTCTTAAGGTAAAACGCACACACAAAAAATGACACATTCAATGACAGACAAAAAGTGGAGAAATATCTGATTTCTGGGATAAAGATTGTGCAAGGTAATTCCCTTTTTGCAATTCTTTGCAAAAAAAACTGTATAAACATTGCAACATACATGATGAAGAAAAGAAAGAGAAACCAGGCATTTTACACAGCAACAATCACAATCACAGTGGACGGACTCATAAATACACAGAATTTATCTAATTTTTTCCATTAATTTTGTGTTTCTTACATGTCAGAGCAAACCTGTTGTGAAGATGTTAGAAGGGATAGGCTCTAACAGACCCGATTTGGTGATTAAGGCTAATAAAATCGGCATCTTCACATAAAACCCTTCCTTAGCTGCAGCTTTAACCTGCCTCATGGGCGACATTTATACGATTCTAAGTAGCCGCATCTGTCGCCCATCACTTTAAACCCTGATTTTGTGGGAAGCCGGACATATTTTGATTGGGCAGAGCTCTCACGGAGAAAAAGAAGCTCTCCCCTGTGGCCATCCCCTCGGCAGTTAGTATTTACTGCCTTGTTTATTTCTCTTGGCTGCTGATCTCCCGGCAATGAGCCCACAAGGTGCACTTCAAGCCGGGACCCAGTCCAGCCCATTGCAAACTCAGGTTCAGATTCCCTCTTACAGTCTAGTCTGTCTCCTCTTACATGACACAGTGACCCAGTGGTGCTGTATAGGGACATGTGTAAGCGCGAGTAAGACTAGAAAGTATAGTTATGTCTATTTTCCGTACAGTTGAACAAGCTGCCTCTTGGCAACAGGACAGAGTTCAGCTTGTGGGGGGGTGTGGTCCAATAGATCAAACCTGGTTTAATTAAGGTGCAGGTCTCACATACAGTATGTTTCACACCACTGAGATCAAGCCAGCAGATGAAAACATGTCACCAGGAGTTTAATATGGAAAAAGATGTGTTGTAGAACTGTGCATCCACAGAGAGAGAGGTACTGGTACTGCCTTATTGGGATCATTTCTAGTCAACTGTACCATAGCTAAAAAGAAGTTAGAGGCTCATTTCTTCACAGCCGCAGTCAGCTTTCAGTGATTTAAAATACTGAGTCATTACTGTTGGGCTCTGAGCACTCTGGAAACACAGATGACCTACGTTTTGTACAGTCCCTGAAAGCAGCACGCCAGACTTGCAGCTGACAGACAGCACACAAAGACAAGCGACAGGTCCTCTTATGACACGAAATGTCAGATTATGCAGACGATACGAGTAAAATAGCTTCGCACTGATCCACCATTTTGTTTTTACTGCTTTATTCTGGATGACATATGTTCATGTTAGCTGCTCTCTTTGGTTTCGTAACTCACTCACAGTGCACTATACCCTGTTGATGCCATTTCAGGAGCAGCTGCAGCGGTCGACGTATAACTCAGTAATTCTTTAAATTCAATTACAACGACGGCGGCTTTGCCAATCTCATCTGCGGCTGTAGCCGGTCTTTGTGGCCATTTTTCTGCTGCCATTTTCTGGCTCTGAAATAATTGGATTCGGAGGTTTGTAACTGTTGCTGAGGCTTTACTCGACCAATAAGATCTCCAGAGTTGCCAAAGCAGCTCTGCCTCCCAGAAATATTTGTGTAACTTCATCTCAAACATGTCACTCATGTACCTGGAGTAAACATTTGCTCCCAGTGCTCATTAACAAACACATTTCCACTTTGTCCACCTGCTCCTTTATTCTCTCTCTGTTTCCCTCCCTCTCCTGGTATCTGGCCACCTCTCTGACCACCTGCAGCTCTCTGCTTTCCCTCTCCACGGTCCTCCCTCGCTCCCAGAAGAGTGTGCTCACTGTGCACTGCCATCCATCAGGCTTGTCATCGGTCGCTCCGGGGCGGTTGGAGAGGACTGCGTGGGACTCGGCTCATTTCCCTGCTCTGATTATCCTGGCCTGCTCAGTGGGACCAGGCCCCTGCCATTCAGGCCTCCGTGTCCACCCCCGCCACTTCCGCCTTCTCCTCTTCTTCTTCTTCCACTTCTCACCTCTCCTCTGTCTCCTTGTATTCGTTCCCCCCTCTGTCAGTGCAGTTATTGCACTCCCCCATTTCTTCCTGCGTATATGATGCGTACATCTGCAGTGTGCCGAGGTGTGAACGCGTGAACGCACCAAGACGACGTGCGTGCCTCCCTCAGGCTGCAGGAGAGCCCGAGTTTCATGTGAGTCGAGATAAAATGTTCATTAAAAAAGCTTTGTCTGGCAGCAAGGGATTCCCTGACTGTTTAACAGCTATTGCCATTTCATCATAGCAACTGTTAAAAGACTCTCCTGGTGGATTTTGACAGTTAAATAAGTGTGGTGGAAAGGTCCTGCTGTGAGCAGCAGTGAAAAATGTATGCAAACCTTTGGTTTTATGTGAATGTAGAGATGTCTGTAAGGGAACGTGCCTCTGATATAAGTCATACATTTATAATTCAATAGAGTTTTAGTCTTTCAAATTTCGATTTTCCATTTATAAGGGGTTTAAGATCCTTTAATGCCTCCTCTTTAATTTCCTGCTGAAAGATTAAAGGTGCTGGCTTTCCTTAAAAATGAAAGAACTGATTTACAAAAAGATTAAGATTAGTTTTCTTAAAACTGTAACGTAAAGGACGTAAAGTAATTTAAAGTTTAACTAATGCTTGTGCATGAAATGTACTTCATTTCTTGCTCCTTACCAATAAAGAAAGTGTTGCTGCTGAGTTTTTCTTCTTTATTTTTTATTAACACTGTGCCACTCGACTACTTGCATGTGAGAGGGTCCACTTTAAGTGATGAACTGCAGCTCCCCTCTGCTCACTGCACACCAAACAGCAGCCAGATAGGAGCTAGTGAAGTCTAAACCACAGTCAAAGGACACTGAATACTGGACGTGTGTTTGTTGGCTCTAAACACTAATGTTGCTTCCTGATCGCTGCATGTGTGAGTATGCAACTGTCTGCTTCTAACAGGCATGATTGCCTTCTTCAAAGAGGCCAAAAGAATGTCACTGCAGTTTGCCAAAAATGGCCACTGAACCACTTCTCTCACATTCTACCTTATTCCTCAATGACTGATTTCCTGCTGCTCGTTCCTGATTCAATCTTCTCTGTCGCTTTCGTTTTCCCATCCAATTCCCATACATTCACAATTCACCGTATCTGACCAATCACCTCGCTGCCTGCATCCCTCAAGCCAGCAGTCCCTGCACGCTGTTGACTATCACTGCAATTCTGTTATTCAGTCTTTCAGTCTTGCACAGCCCAGCACCTCCCCATCACCACCGACAAGGAGATTGAATTGAGGGTTTCCATCAGCCACCTGCCGGTTCTACTCTACCACAACCGGCACCTTGACTCCTGGGGATCCTGTCCTATCATCATGGTGAAGATGCTGTGGACTGATAGTGTCTGATTGCTAAAGTCTTTCTCTGTTGCTGAACTTCCTAAATATATTTACACATTTTCAACTAATCTATTCCTACTGAAATGACATACGCTACTAAATAATTAGAAATTTATTATAAAACCAGTTGCAGCCATTGACAAACTGTGAATCTTTCTGCACTGCAAACACTGCTGGAAAACCAAACCAAGCGAGTTTCCCTTTTACTGCATTTCGAGTTCCTCACATTGCCCTGACAGCCCCGGCTCCCTGGAGGCTCCTCCAAAACGCCGCCTCACACAGAGACCAAGGAAGTTCATTTGGCGTAGCTGCTCCCAGGCATGAGCTGGCCTACTTTAAAACCAAAAGACTGAGCTAGTCAGGCCTTCCTTCACCTTCCATCCTGCACCTTTCCACTATATCTCGGGCCCCACACACGAGCATAGGAAGAGTCACTGAGGGGCTGCGTCTCCTGAAGCATGTCTTTGCTGTCTGCTGGTCCGTTTTCACCGAGCTGAAGTCATCTGACGTCGTCTGTGGCTGAATCACAGGCCTTTCAAAACACACACACATGGGCACAGCAGGCGGAAGTGGTCATCTGGGGCGCGTGGATGGCTGTAGCTTGTCTATGGCCTAATTAGGCATTGAAGGGAAACATGCATCGGCGCTTTAAACCACCATCTGCAAGTAGATATTCAGTTGTAAAAGAGTACAGTTACCTAACCTCATAATGATGTGGGCAAAGTTATCTGCAAAGGATTTTAAAAAGGGCACAAACATCAAGTTATTTTTACAAGTTATGTCACACCAAGGTTTTTCTAAGCAATAAAAATATTCCTCTTGTTGTCTTAACACAAATGTTTTCAGAACATTATCTCTGACCACTCATATCGTATCTGCTGACACCGTCCTGAACGTCTAAAGGCATCAGTAAGCTTCAACAGAAATGTAATGTCATCATCTCTACACAAACTGCTGCTTTAAAATCGAGCGGAGAAGTGGAGTCTACATCATTCAGTAACTGAACTGTTGTGTACCCACAAACAAATACGAAGAGGTGTGAGAGATTTGGTGCTCGCAAAGCCAAAGTTAAGCCAAAGAGATTCAGCCCAGACGCAGCACAACGCTGGAAATGCAACAAAACAGCAGGGCCAGCAGGCGCGTCCATCTGCATCTGCGACATGTGGCTTCGATGAGCGTGACCGAGTGCGTGTATGACAGCAAACTCAGTGCTACTCAACACTGTTATTGTTTCCAAAAGCCTCCTGTCGTAGGCCCATTTCACAATCAGAGAGTTTTGAAATGTGTTCCTTGTTTTTTGAGGGTCCAGCTGCTGTGCGGAGGAACTTTGATTGATATCTGCGTTATGAAATCTGCTGCCGCGTCTCCCTGAAAACCATTTGCTTGGCTAAATGTGAATTAAAAAGAGATGAATGGTGTTAAAGAAAACAAAATCTGGCATTGTCACTTTCCTATAGTCCACAAATGCAATAAAAACAAAACTGACAATAGATTGGTTCTGTTAAGAGTTATTATCTTTACTGTACATCCAAATCCAGATACAGCATGTTCAAGCTAAACTGACGTAGGGAACACGGTCACTGGGTGTATTATGTTCCGATGCAGCATATGTTTCGGATGGATGAGCTACTATAATAAGAGAAACAAAGCTGGAGGATGCTGGAGTCAGAGTTCGACTCCTGTTCATCTTTTCTCTATTAAGTCAGACCAAACTCTCTAACTCTTATTAAAAAACATCCAAATGATCCACGCTGCTACACTCAGTGACATGTTCCTTCATCACCATGTACACACACACACACACACTCACCAGTTTATCTTATCCCACACAGACCATCCTGATGACCACTAAACGTGCATTTATTCACATTCACATTTATTCAAAGATGCACAATTTGCTCCTGTAAATCAATTTTTAAAGCCATTTTCTCATTATTGATTTTTCCACATTAAACGACAAAGAGCTTTTCAAGCTTTTCTTCTGTGACTCGCCCCCAAAGGATTTACAAACCCTTCTGTTCTGAGATGATTAAAGGATTACTACAAGCAGGTAAAAGTCAGAAGATGTGCCTCACATTCCCTAAACTCAACTCAGCACATATAGGATCAATGCTGTACCTGTTTCACAATCTCAACATAATCTGTACAAACTATAAAACCAACTCAGGCCAAATCTGAGCCTCTGATGTGCCTCAGTGTACGTCTGTCTGTGTTACTCCAATTATATGTGACTGGTTTTTTAAGCTCCCTAAACTGGCACTTAGATACGCTGAAATACTCACGCTGTCCAACATAATGCCTAACTAGACCTCAGAATAGACCCTTTCCCCATTAGTCCGGTCCCAATTACTGTTCTGCGCAACGCTCGCTCAAGAAAACGTCGACCAACAGTGGAAGATCATCACACCCTGTAACAAATTAGCTCGCTCGATGGAGAGGTTATTATTTTTTGAGACTTACTGTCAGTTTAGCAAAGGTTTTTTTTTTCACCGCAGGGTGTAATTATGTTGGAGACTTGTGATTTTCAAACAGGGACTCTGAGGAAACAAATAATCTGAAAAGCAAATTAGAGAGATTCAGTGTTTCCCCCCCTCCAGAGCAGAGGCAACGTGTTTGAACTGCTTCACTATTAAAAGAGAAAATATATTTGATATTTAGATTTATCTGAACACATTTCTCCATCTACTATCACTTAGCTGGATCAGAGCGGCGGGTTTGTGAACAGCTCTATATCAGCATCATTTGTTAATGTGTGCAACAAATTTCCACATTTCGGTTCATACTGCAGTTTTTTGTTCTGTATGTGATGCTTTAAGGAAACTGTGGTTTCTGGTTTCCTCATAGCCAGATGAATGACCAGCCGCCTGACTCACAGGCCACACAGGGTGTTAATCCACAGGGAGAATACAGATTGAATAGTAAAGCAATAAACGCAAAGAGAAGTTGAGAAATTTCAGGATTTGTATATTGAGTTATGTAAGTATTCTGAAAATTCAGAAATTCCCTGCACAGTCATAAAGGCTGCAGCTCTCTGGCTCTTTAAAGGCTCAGCAAACAAATCTCGCCGCAGCCGCAGCGCACATGACGGGACGCTACCAGTGACTGCCATGTGGTGGAGGGTCACACTGGAGGAAGAATCATGAGATGCTGTGTCATCCTGGTAGCTGGGATCATGTGTCAGTGTTTGACGTGACAATCAGATAAAGTCACACACACACACGCTGAATAACATGATCTTTATATATCTTTATCCATTTCATATTTCCAAACTAGGCGATGAAGTAGCTCATGAAAAATACAGATTGAGATTCATTTCAATCAATATGTCAGACCTGTGTCGGGGCCAAAAAAAACTGGATCGAGACCCCTAATTAATTTACAGACTGATTATTAATAAAAAACATAAAATGTTTATAAAATATAAACTGCAATAAATTAGGAGTCAGCGTTCTGCACAATGAGTACTTTGAATTTTAGTAATTTAAGTATATTTGTGATAATATTTCTGCACTTCTGCTTAAGTAAATGTTTAGATTTTGTACTTTGACCTTTGACAGAGTATTTTTAGTGTGTTGTTGCTACTTTGGCCGAGGTTGTGTCTCTTCCAGTCTTCAAAGTGTTTCTTGGTTCCAAACTGCAGAAATATTTAACTTATTGTGATATAAAAAAGAGAAAAGCGTCACATCACCAGAAGCAACAACCAGGACAGTCTCAAACAAACGTTAAATACCAAAATTAATCCAACACATTTCAAATATTCACACCAACAAAGACGGCTCTTTTCAGTTTCAGATCAGATAGTGTATTCATGCTTATGATGAGCCTTTTGGGGGGAACACGCAGACAGTTGTGCGCCACAAACCTTTTGGTCTGTCATCTCCTTTACGCCGAGTGTGAAGTCTTTGAATGTGATGGAAGTGCATCGCCAATTAATCCACTTCTGCAGATTTCTCCACAGACAAAAAGCAGAAGAACGTCTCAGACGCTCTCTTAATTTTTCACGTTTGTTTTTTAGAGGAACGGTGATCAAAGCTGCATCAGAGTCTTTGTGTCCACAGAGGAGATCGTGTTTATTTCCCCTGGTGGACCCATTGCCTGAATGCACATCAAGCTGTTTGTGTATACTTCAGTGATTAATGGTGTCAGCCGCAAAATGTCTGACGGAGCAATATCTGCACAGTACAAAGGCTCGCACACAGGTGAGTACACACAATAACAACAACAAAGAGCGGCTGACACTGAAAGCAGAAATTCGCCTACTAGTACATCTGGTCCCAAAGACATATTGTCATACTAAAGATTAGTCCCTCACAGACATTCTCAAACGAAATGATGACAAACATAAAAGTTTTATAAGTCGAGCAGTGATGTGACGAGACAGGAGAGAGAGGGCGGCAACAACCGAGCCCAGAAATAAGCAGGTTCCAGGCTGACTGGAGGCTGCAGGCAGCAGCAGCAGCATCTTCCTCCATCTATCACACTGTAAACTCCCCCCTGTCAGATCACATTATTTGTCTCCTGAGTCATCACTATAAACACTGGAATTATTTATTATTTTTGTTTATTTATGATTGAGTCTGCTCACTGTTTTAACTCAGCAGTGATGAAAATGTAAATAACACACTATTATCTCTTCTGCAAGAAATGGGAATTTATTCATTATTATTATTATAAATATTTTAGTTTTTAATAGGTTTTATTTTCATATTTTACTATATTTACTATACACTATTTTGTTTAATTTCATGAAATATTTTAGTTTATTCAGTGAATGTATTTCATTTCATATCTTTTTACCTGTGGTTGTTTATTAGCTGTTGTCCTCATTTTTTATTTTTTACTTTTATGTATGACAATAAAGTTGAATCTAATCTAAAAATTCATTTGGTTGATTAATTAGTTGATTGGCAGTTCTCACATTTTATAACTTCTGAACGGAAAAAAGTCTAAATGTGTGTTTTGTCCTGTACACTGATCTTTTTAATCAAATTATATTTGGATTTTCTCATTAAATACAGACAAAACAATGGTGACCATGGAGGAGCTGGGGTCAGCAAAGCACAGCGGGGATGCAAATTAGCCATAACTTAATGAGTGTACAGTAAACGCATGAATAACACTATGTATAATGATTCTAAGGTCATTTAAAGCTACCTCGCCACAGACGCGCATAAATATGGGTCATTACACGCAAGGAAAATACTGATGTGCAAACACACATTACAGCATTTATTACTTGACATAACTTGTGGGAAAATAAAAAATAAAATTCAGACATCCAGTCCATGTCCCAGCAGGGGAAATCTGTCATCTGACGCATATCTCTCCTTGGTGACCTCTGGAATACATCACCTGTGTTGCAAGAATACATGGATGGAAACCTACAGACGAGCTCTCTATCATATCTCCCCCATGAGGATGCAGGGATTTATGCAGCAGAGAAGCCACTTAAAATGATAGCAGCATAAGAAGAGCCAGGGTGAAAACCCTGAGTAGGGGTGGAGGAGGGTACCCTGGAAAATGAAGCCATGATTGATGTTTCCTGGCCAATTTCACAGCCCTCGACTTCCAGCAGAGAAGGAGAGAGAACGAGAAAGAAAAAAAAAGACAACCACTAACTGGAGCCAAATTCACACTCAAAATCCAAGAGGGAAGTGATCTTGAGTGACCTTAACATGCGAAAATCTGCAGCAAGTGGATAAAAATTAAGATTTAAATAGCAAACGGTGACGCAACCAGGTGAGTAAATAACATTTCCAGTTTCAGCTCCACTGATTGAAAATTAAAGTCTGTTTATCACATCAGAGTCTTATTGTTCCAGGCACCTTTAGGTTTTTGTTCATTTCTGAACAGTATGAAACTCAATTAACAGACTATTTTTTAGCAGCATTAGTTTAGCTCCACTGTTCCAGCCTGACTGATGGCACTGAAATACAACCTTATTCACTGAGCTGAGGGCTATCGTATCT
>JAUBNQ010000015.1:14445289-14461773 GCA_032353495.1 Ctenopoma kingsleyae
AATAAAGCCTATTTTTTCCTTGACTTATAAAGTCTATAAACAGCTTCACCATGTTTATGTCTGTGTCATTATAAGCTCAGTATTTTTGGGCTGGACGAAACAGCCTATTTCAGGACACCTCCGTCTCTGTTTTTGATGATGATCTTTTTTTTTTTTTGCACATATCCTTCACATTTTCTACGTCAGCGTACAGTTTATGCACTCTCATGTTGACTCAGTCTGACTCACGCAGTCATACCAGGCTTTCACAGAACAAAATGCAGGTCACAAAGAGAGATGCTAACACCCCCCCGATGATACATTCACTGGTAAAACAAGCCAAAAAAACAAACCAACTGTATTTTGATGACGATACCAGGCCGCCTCTGGGACGTTATGAAGGATTGAGGGTACTGGTGAGATTGAGTATCTGTTTTGGGAGTGTGGGAAAAATCTCCTGCTATGAAAGCCTGAGGATTATCTACTTTGAATGTGTGGAAGCAGGGACGGTTTCATGCAGCTGCCTTGTGTAGGTGTGCATTAGCATAGGTGAATGAGTTCTTCCATGAACAAACACTGGCACTGCAGGATGTGGATGTATACCTACGTGTTTCCACTTAATGACGGCTGGTCTCCGACATTAAAGCTGTTTCTTCTTGTGATAACACGAACATGTGATGAGATGATAATGTTACTGTGAAACAAAAACAGAGCCGATACTGTAAGTTACACAAGCTTTCTTTGTTAGGGCGCAGCACCGGCAACAGGTCAAGCGACAGCGCGGCATTGTTCACTGACACTCATAACCAACGTGTGTGCTCCTGTACTTCTATCTTTATAAGGACCTTTGCAGCTTTCTTAAAATTAAGTTGTGGGATTTGGACATTTTTCCTCAGCCTGATACTGAATTGTCTGCTGCACATATATATAAACAGGTGTGTTCATGTCTTAACTGCTTTTTATTGACTTTTCCTTTATTCTCCTGTTGGTTTTGTTGCACTTATTAAACATTTTGCTCTGGATTCTCATTGCAGAACACCAACCGTTGTGGGTTCTGTGTGTGGGTGCAGAGTTTGGGTGAGATGTTAATTAAAGCCTTTATATGCCATGCAGCTCATGATTCCGTCGGCTGACTGTCAGCACCACACTTTTACACCTCAGTGTAAATAATTCATAATCATCCATAATTTATAATTGGCTCAACAGTCTTGGAAACGTCACACACGTCGCTTTGTTCACCTTAAACCTGACTGAAGGTCTAATGAGACAGAGGAATTGTTTCTTCACAGCTTATATAAATGTCATTTGAAACACTGGTTTAATCCCACCCATTCAAGGATGTTTTCCTGGTTTTAAGATTTTTAAAGTGTAGAAATCATGTTTCATAGATTTAAAGTTTGCTGTCAGATTGGACCTTCTTCCCCCACAGCAGTTTGTGATACTGAACAACAATTCTGTGTGTTATTATTTGCCTTTAGTGAATATGAGGCTATTCCGGTTAATGGCAGAGAATGTGGCAAACAGAAGAAAAAAGAAGAAACTGAGAGGAAGCCTGCATCAGAAACTTTCAGAGAGGATAATGAAAGGTACTTGTGGTCTTCGCATATCTCTGTGTTTTTTTTACGGCATCAGTGAGAACCACGTGGCGCTGACAGCTTTCAGAG
Organism: Ctenopoma kingsleyae; assembly: GCA_032353495.1. Classification (NCBI taxonomy): domain Eukaryota; kingdom Metazoa; phylum Chordata; class Actinopteri; order Anabantiformes; family Anabantidae; genus Ctenopoma; species Ctenopoma kingsleyae. Next base: position 14,446,933 of record JAUBNQ010000015.1, read on the forward strand.
TAAGAAATGTTGCTCGTCTTTCCTCCTTTTGAGTTGGGACTTGTGTTAAGTGCGGAGAATATTAATTAGTTTAGTTTAGTTTGGGAGATAAGAGCTAAAATAAGCATGTAACGGCACCGCAGCCTCCGACCACCCCCACAGGTGCCGAAAGACAACGCGCACAAGTGGCTGTGTGTGTCGAGGCACCTGTTTGTGTGTCGATCTGCACGCCCACAGCGTTGCTTGTGTTAAACAGGATCTGTGATGCAATCTGTCTAAACCCCACTATGCCTCTACTTGTCTGAAGACGCAAAGCGAGTTCAACCAGACAGGTGGCATAGCAGAGTAAAATAAATACAGAGAAGAAACCTCAGAATTAGTTATCATGCAATAATCTGTTAAAGTTACAGGTGTGCACATGCATTAGAAGACAGTATATAAACAGTGGAGCCGATCTTGGCAACGAAGGGAAATTATGATCCGTGGGAAAGTATTTGCTCCACACACATTATTTCATCCAATCACGTTCCAGTTTTACTTTCAACTTCACTAGAAGAGCTATTGGACGTCTTGGACCTGATTTTTAGGACTCAGCGGGGGTGGAGTAACACTTCATGTTTGCATTTCATCTCAAAGAATCCTGCTGTCGTATGATTTCATAATCCTCTTTCATTCCCTCTTTTCTTTAGATCAAATACACTTGGATCTAATTAATAAACACTCAGATTATCTTTTATCATCATGTCAGGCATTCATGCTTTGTTACTGTGTGGTCTGCCGTTTCACGCACCAGCACCTTCTACGAAAACAGGGAACTTTAATTAAACATCCTCAGCTCGTGAGCCAAAAGGTTCAGGAGTCACCGAGGGGAAGCTGGTGAGTGCAACAACAGAGTGCAGAAGTCCTCCCAGAAGCTTTCCTCGCAGCGTCTTTCTTGTAACCGTTATGAAATGCTTCACGTCAGTGGGAGGAAGCGTTCCTGCCTACACAATCGCAGTGAACAACATTGCTACATCTACACATGAGTTAAATTGACATGAGTCAGAATGCCAGGAGCACTGGAGTGGGACTATGTCACTGTCGCCATTTCTCAATGAGCACCTATTGAGAAACGCTTCATGTAACCGTGGGGCTTTAAAACAACAAATAAATGCTGTTCCTTTTGTTACTGCGGGCTTTGTGAGTTGGCGTTTGTCACAGGATTAAGTGGTGGCAACCAAATGAGAAAGAGAGACGGCGTTCAGTAGAAGTGCAGGTCTTAATCACCGAAACTATTTCCCTAGACTGCATTACCCAGAATGCTTGTGTCCCTATCACTGGCCTATTTTGTGTGACTGTGGCACCAGATGGTTCTCCCCAGAGCGAGGAGCCTAATTTCCCATCACCACCTGGGAACAGCCAGAAACTGAACCCACGCTCGGTTCTCATTAATTAAATGCGGTAACGGCGTGCCTGTCCACATCACGGGGACGCTCCATGTGCAGGAGCGCTCTGTATGTCTGTGCCCACATTAGTGCAACATTTTGTCTCCATTGTCTCTCGCCGTTCTTCTCGTTTGTGGTGGTACAGTAAGTGCAACAACCACATAGATGTGATATAACCCAACTGGATTTTCTATAATTAACTGAAGTCACCAAAACAGTTTGGTGAGACTTAAATAAAGCCTTTATTAGTTTAAATTTTTAATTAAAGTTGAGTTATTAATATATGCAGTCTTTGCATGTTAAAATCATATGTAGTCATTTTAATGAGAGGACAGATCATGATTACTCACTGTATAATATAAATGAACAGATTAATGTGTTTTTCATTAATGAATATTCAGAACCTTTCAGTTATGGATGAAGGATCTAATATGTTTACATCTACATTAATGCAAATATTTTTCTCTGTAGATTTATGTGTAAAAAATAAGAAATGCAGGGAGACTCTGATATAAACAACTTACAACATGCCCGAGCACAAATATGAAAAAACATCTTATAAAAAATGATGCAGAAATTTAACACTGACTAATTTAGGTCTTGACACTCATTATTTCTCATTTCTTAGCCAAGACTGATTCTCAGAATTAGAGGGTTGCTTGCATGGATGCGTGTGTCACAGGTCTGACCTCAGTTTCAGAACTGTGACACACGCATCCATGCAAGCACCCCTCCCAACCCAACCCGCTGCCACCCTGTTGCAGACGTCCCATTTCTCTTGCAGTGGAGTCTCTACTTAAAGCAAAAAAGTACAACACAGCAAAACACCACATCACATCTGAGAAGTTGCAACCGCTAAACGTTTAGTGTCGTCCATGAAAACTATACCTGTCTGCTGTATGTCTGTCTAAAGCAAAAGATTTACGATTCATTTCCAATAACATGAATGAAAGAAAAGCAGCAAATGTCAAAGCTACAATCACTGGTTCTATTCTGTCAGAGGAGACAAATTCTATATTTAAAAGCTCCTTGGTGCACTACTTAAAGTATTGCTCAAGCATTACACAACTCGATACAAGCAGACAAATTATGTGCTCTTAGTAAGCCTATGGATAAAAATGGGTAAAGGAGCTGGCCACAATCTGAAAGACGTCATCTGTGAGGTGTTTTTTATGAAATCATCCAGCAAAAATTAATCTCTTTTCTTAATCTCCTTCTGATCCCTTAAAGCCAACTTCTTGCAGCTCATCCACACTTTTAAATTAGAGACAAACGAACGTAAACAAACATTATTGCCCTTTGCTTTGATTGGTTTTCTGTCAGAAGTAACTGTGTAAAATGAAAACACTATGGAAAGTGCTGTTCTCAACTGAATTGGATTCTGTCTAAATGTGAAACTTTCTTGTTGATTCTCTCAAAGCCTTTAATCGCTCCTGCTAGAACAGACCTGTGGAAGCCAAGTCATCATGTTACAGTTTGTAATAATCTTTGCTCGTCGAGCTTGCTGGGAGATGTGTGCTAACTACCACACTGGACATAAAGTGTGACCCACCAACAGGAAGCTACACACAAGCCGAGGTTCACTGACAACGCAAGCGAAAGCATAAACGGCTCGGTACACACGGTAAAGCACAAAGACATAAAAGGTTTCCTGTTTGTGTAGCTCTCATAAAATTTACAGGAAACCAGGTCGGCTGGAAAGAAGAAGTGAAAGGACAGAGATTGGTAGAGCACGGGGAAGATAAATCTAAGACTGAGGTTAAGAAGAGAAGTTGATTTAATATCTGGAGTATATGTTGCAAAATTCAAACCAATATCCATCAAGTTGGAAAAAGAAGACAGCTTAACTTTTAAGGAAAGGCATCAGTATTTATGTCCTTGATGTTTATTTTTACTAAAACTTCTATAAGTGTACAAGTGTTTGATACAGTTTACACATACAGTCCACCATCAGTTTGACCAGCTGTATTTCTGACCTACTATCAGCAGGTCATCAGTAAACTAAGCTATGCAAAGTGAGTCCATCCCCTCCTCCCAGCCATTTCAACACAGTTACCGTAAATGTTTTGTCACTGAGCAGCGCAGGAGTGAGTTACTCCCTCTACAATCAGTTAGAAACATAAGCCACCTTCTGACGGTGGCACGGGGGGCACCAGACAGATTTTTGGGGGGCCTGTGCCACCCCTGGCCACCCCTCTGGCTCTGCCCCTGTATACAGTGGAGAATGAAGCATCTGTCAGTTTCATTCATGCTGACGTACAGTCAGTAGAGGGGTAGGTGCATCGACTCGACTGCATATTTAGCGAGCGCAGAGCACTCAGAACAAACATACAAATGAGAGAAAGGAATTTAATGTCGTCTGATTTACAAGTATTTCCCTTCACATATTAAACCTAACTCCAGGAGGCTGTAGGATGCTAGAAATAATAACAGGCGGGAGCATAATAAGCACATGGGGAAGTTCTGATTGACGCCTGCTGCGTTTAAACAACTCATATGGTGCTGGAACAATGGAAGTCATCTGCCCCTCTGCAAAATTCAATAGCAGAGGAGCTGTGTAGTAATGAGTAAGCAAAGTACATTTCAATACATTGTTGAAGTGATATGATTGCATGCTACAGTGTGTATTTGCTTTCTAACAATCGATTTAATGAAACAATCTCAAGAGGGCAATGACTCAATAGATTTTTATTTTTCTTTTGACCAGATCTTTAAATGTGCGCCCACACACACTAAATCTGTTGTGATGCTAAAATTTTCTGGCAATGTGTCGATTCTAGCTAGAAACCCCCCCCCCACTCCGACAGCACGAGAATAATAACAACACAGCACCACAAATAGTTTGAAGTTACAATGTCTGTGTATGAGCCAATAGTTCAAAAAGCAATCATAAAAAGTCCCAGAAAGACAAAAACAATCTCTGACTCAATAAATGAGTGTCAGAGGATATGATTTTTTTTAGAACATCATCATTCCCTGTCCAAGAATTACATCAGTGTTACAGAAAGCCAAACATTTCACAACCGGTCAATAGCTTGACTCATTTAAGAGCGTCTGAGTTTCAAAACCAACCAGTCAATAGCTTCAGTCATAGTTGTGTTTTTTTGTGTCTCGCACACAACAGAGTGGGAAATAAAAGACATTAAAACAAAGATATAACAACCTGAACAAACACAAAATACAAGTTTTAAATATGTGTGTTAAGTATAAGAGTATTTTTTGAATTATAAAGGTGATGTAAGATTAGCCTGTACAGTTCCAGTAGGCCGTTCATAAACTTTATTCCTTCTGAGCCACTCAGCAGTCGTCTTACTCTTACGCTTGGGATCATTGTCTCGCTGCAGAACCCGGTTGTGCTTGAGCTTCAACTCACAGACTGATGACCTGAAGTTCTCCTTCATGACTGTCTGGCAGGGAGCAGAATTCATGTTTCCCTTAATCACGACAAGCCACTGAAGCAGCAGAGCATCCCCACAGCATTACACAGCCACCGTTCTCCCATGGATGCCATCTCTACGCTGTGTCCATAATGGAGTCATGATAACTGACCTTTATTGAGGTGAGATGGGCCTGCAGTACCGGGGATGTTTTCCTTGGATCTTTTGTGACTTCCTCAGTGAGTCATCACCGTGCTCTCGGACTAATTTTGAACCGCCTGACACTTCTAGGAAGGTTCACTATTGTTCAGGTCTCTTGCTGTGGATCTGCAGAGACCCAGAAACAGCTCTGTAACCATTCCCAGGCTGTTCTCTTTTGCTTCAAAGATTACAATTCTCATTTAAAACTCGTATATAGTGTTCGCTCAGGTTGCCTTTGTTTTATATTTGATTTGGTTTGAAGTTCTGAAACACTTTAGTATGAAGTTCACACAGAAAGATAGGATGTCAGCAGGAGGTTGAATATTTTTTCACAGCACTGTTCGCTGGTTTTATTGGGCAAAAAAGATCAGACTAGGCTTTATTTCTAAAGCACAGAGAAGAGACTTGTGAGCAACAAAGAGTAACAATAGTCTGTGCTCATCAAAAGCATCAGCATACAGTTCAAAGAACAAGCACAGGCTCGGTGCAAGGAGAGGACACGGTGTGATAACGGAAACCTAGAGACAGCTCACCAGGAAGAAAACATCCAGTACAGCTCGCAAGACATAATGTGGTTTTCACCATAATGCAAACTGCCAGATTTAAACCTCATGACTGAACATCACATCATCTGAATACGTAAAAATAATGAAGTGTAACTTTTGGTTTGAAATCACTTTGTTTTCACTTCTGCTGCAGTTTAAGTGCGCTCACAAGCTGTCTGAATAATATATATAGCATATGTAGCAACATATAACACATATCACAGCGTGAAGGAATTTGTTTTAAGTCTAAATAACAAAATGTGAAAGTTCTATTTTAATCAATACAGGAAACATACAAAAATCCTGTTAAACCCAGAAACAATCTATTTTAAATTGATAGATACATCCAGTGCTACGCTGTCATTTCATTTCATACTAAACACAATCAGAACGCTCATCCCGAAAGCTAAACAGAAAAAAGAACAAACTGTATGTCTTCCTGTTGGGTAAATGGATGCTTTAAAGCAAAAAAATACATTATCAAGTTAATAATAAGTTGAATCTTGATTCACACAGCTTAAATTGCAGAAGTAGAAACACAGAAAATGTCCCCTGTGATCTGGAATCAAAAGTAAAACCAAGCATCGGCATACACAATTAGGTGAGTGAGAAATGTGTTTTTTTATAATTTGGGTGAACTGACCCTTTTTATATAACCTGTAAAACTGTTAATATCACCCCCCGACATTTCTATGACTCTTGACAGATTAAAATGGAACATGCAACTTGTTTTCAGACCCTCAAAAGCAGAACAACATCACGATATAATATATGAAAAAGTTGAAATTAAAGCAGACGTAGCGACGCGTCTTGTGCTTCAGGGGTCTCCACAGGATACAAATGCTGAATTAAGTTTTTGTACTGCTGACAGATAACATCAAACAACAGAGGATGCTCTGACAGCTGCTGTCACAAGTTTGACATCAAAGGAGTCTTCAGACATTTAGGATGTGTGTCACCTCATCTCGCCACGCCGCCATCAGCTGGGATGTTGTGTGTTTGCTGAACTTGGACTGTACAACTGGGTCATTTGACTTTGCAGCATTGTTTTTTCCACTGATTTCCTTCATACTGGCTGTTGGACGAACTCGTCAAACGCAAATCCACAATCAATCCATAACAACTGGCCACCTGTCGTGCCAACACCACGCCTGTGGCACAGGTCAAAGGTTAAAAGGTTAACTGAGGTTCAATGATTACACACAGCGGCGCCAGCACGTCTTTCAGCATGACCACGAGTGAAGAAATGGTGAAGAAAAGAGCAAACGAGATAAGGACAGGTACTTTTTGCTCTGATAAATCAGCACATGAAGACAATGAAATGTGTGAAGAGTGTGTACCGAGCGCACGCTGTGACTCAGCGTCCAAAGCAGCCACAATATTGACAAGACATACAAAAGAAGACAGATGCAAGGCTGTGCTTCAGCTTTAGTTTGTGCAATATTAGCAATAGTTGTAGGTGCATGAGACAAAAGTAATATATCTCCTCCTCCTGCATAGTAACGTAACCTAAATTAAAACATACTGCACCTTTACTGTTACTTTCAACAACATGCTATGAGCTAGTCAATATGTTCCTATGGGGTTTTAGCATATAAGATGCAGTTAGGAAATTGGTTAAGTTTTCTTATTACAATGCCATAATATTTTTTTATAAATATCAGAAGAGAGTTCATAAAATACCTGTTCTACATATATGTCTTTAAAAGTGTCTTTCAAACCCACAGTTAGCGCTTCAGCTTAAATGTAGCTAATGCTAGTTATACTGCAGACACAGACTAAAGCTAATATTAATTTACCAAGTATGAAATGATTAATTAATTCAAAGCACAAAAGCACAATATTATTTATTTTTTAAAAAGCTATAAAGGTTTAGTCACCATCATATATATGATGATAAAACTTGCTGCCTCCATGCATGCTAATGTTAGCCGCTAAGGTGTTAGCTAACTCCTTGCTGCACTTCAGTCAACTATAAATATTTTCATTTATTTTCACAATTGCCACAAAATCTTATATGATCTCAGCGTATGCTTTGAGTTATGAGAAAAGGCTCATTACTCTTTTACCCGCTGCCCATTAATCACAGTATATGTGACTGGTTGTTATCAGACTCTCTCACACATCTGTATGAGTATTAATTGAAAATCCAGTATGACTGGGTTATAATTAACACTGACATCCAAGGTAATTGCTCTTTTTTTGAAGACATACTGTATCAACTGCACTGTGTGTCAGTTAATATAGCAAATACAGACATGCATTTCAAAGTCTTTACTCTTACAAACATCTATGCAAAGAATTTCCTGCAGTTTCCAGCGAAGGACGCATCTATGCTGAGTGTAGAAAGGCACTGGCATCAAGGACAAGAGGTTTTCTCATCGTTCAATAAGAAAACACAGAGAATAAAGTCCACGGGACTGAATGTCTAGAAGACATATTATCTTGGCCACACAGGCCGATCACATCAAACATGCCAACGTGGACCTGTGCTACGGGTATTAAAAATGAATGAGAGGAATTATCATCTTTGTTCTCTCCCGCTCCCTGGTGTTTTCCGTTGCTAATTCCTAATCTTAATGACTACCAGATAAGCACTGGTGTTAATTAAAGAGAGCTGCATGGTAATTATATCTCTGAGGGACCTGCGCCAATACCCCCTCACCGACACCTCCTCCAGCTGACACTCCAGCCTGGTTTCTGCTTCCACACTTGACTCCCTCACAACATAAAGCATTCAACACTCATCCACTCCTCTCATTATCTCAACCTGACCCAGTGTTTTCACCTAGTTTCTGAAAATGGAAGGGGATCCACGCTCCAGTGACATGAAAGTAATAAAACCACAATATTTTGGGCTGGCCCCTGTTGCCCAGAGCTGCGTTATATGGTGTTTATTTGGAATCTCTACCAGCGCAATCACCAAGAAGCATATGAAATGAAAGTAAATATTTCCCAGAAACATTGAGGGAAGACTAGAAACGGATGCAGCTCATAAAATTCATCTTGGCCGTGAGAGCAGTTTCACATAACTTCACAATCACTGATCACTGCTGGAGCAGGGTAGAGGAGTGTGGGTTCAGCCTTTGGTCTTATGAAATTACCATGACATAAAAATCCATCACAACCAGCTCTCTTGCCTGGGTGCCGGCATCTCCACCAGAACGACAGCAATCTGTCAGCTCATCTGTGAGTCCACCCCAAGGAGTGGAAGGACAGGCGGAAGATAATAACAGAATGGACAACAAAAGGCTTTGGCAGAATAATGTGGTTATGAGTTGAGCTTATTAAAAACCACAGTGGAAAACAAATATGCAAACACTGAGCCCACCCTCTAGCAGAGAACACAATAAAATATGGTGTGAAAGACAGAGAGGGAAGAAGGAGGGAGAACAGACACCCCCGCTGCTAATTTAATAGACTGACTATAGCAGGCTATGCAATTCCATTATGTTGTGTCATCTGTCCTGCGGAGGTTGGATCAGTTCCTTGGGGAAGGTCACGGCAAATGACAGACATAATCAGACACAATCAAGTCATTAGGGATTCCAAATTTAAACAGCACCCCACTGACCGGATTCCTTCTGATGTGACATGGTGAATCCATGTCCTTAAATATAAGTAATACACGTACTTTTTGTTGCTTTTATATGGTTACGTTTAACATTAAATAGAAATATGATAAAACTGCAGCTTCTCTGTAGTGGTGACACCTGCCGATGCCGAGAAATAGGAGATTGACACGCCTCAGTTTGTTTGTTTGACATGAATCAAGACGCCACTGATATGCAGGCTTATTTACATCGTGTCTACAGGTTCAGGTTCCAGTGGTTTTGTCCAGGGACACTTTGACATGTGGCCAACATAGGGGGAAACGAGAGTTGAACCGCTGAACTGCTAATGAACTACATTAGCAGTTTGAATGTGCACATTCGCAAAACCTTTGCATTTCTGGACAAATGCTGAAAAATCCAAAACTAAAAATTCAGATTGTACAGACTGAATAGTGATATATACCACTGAAAACAAAGGAAGTAAAGGAAAGCTTCCGTTTAGCTGTGCTCATTAGTCAGAGCAAAGAGGCTGTCACATATGGTCAGTGGGAGTGCAGGGAAACGTGGATTTAGTCATTATGTGCTGCACTGCTTTTGTTCCCCAGATGAAATTTTGGACAAGAGACCATGTTTCTCACCAGAAGGGTTACCCTGCTCTCTCCCACCTTGGCTAAATATAGTGTTATTCCCAAATCCATTCTTTGCATAAGCTTCACACTGCATAGAGAAAATGAGACGTTACAGACATATGAGCAAATGTCTGATTAATACGAGATTCAGATCAATTTATTCTCCTTTAAGTGTGGTTAAGGTGCCATTAAACCAAACTGAAAAAGCAGCATCTGGAAATCTTTGTCTCAAAAAAAAAATCCCTTTTTAAATCTTCATATTTTTGCCTTCCGAACTGTCACAGGATGACATTATGCTGTTTTGGGTGAGTGCAAATAACAGCCTCGTCTGTGCCATCAGGAAGTGATGCATTGCACAGAGGAGGAGGTGGAGGGAAATACATGCCTAGCTCTGCATGCTTTCTACAGAGACATACCTGTTTCTCAGCTACAGTTCCAAGACAAAGCGGTCGAGCGCAGAAGGCCGAATATCAGTGTCAAATAAAGAGGTATTAATGGATGGATGAGGACGTCAGATGGTAAGAAAGAGCTTTCAACAAAATGCTAGTTATTCATGTTAGAGCTGCAACAAATAGAGGATTAATCATATGAATTTTATTATCAGTCAGGCAATTTCAAGGTTGTTTGTTTTTAAACATTAATGTCAAATGATAGTCTGGTTCTAGCTTCTCAATCTCAAGATTTGTTGTTTGTCTCCTGTTTGTAGATTGAATATATTTGGGACAATAAGGCATCAAACTGACCTGTGGGAAACTGATGATGTTTTCCTTTTTTTACAGTTTCATCTTTACTTTTTGGGGTATTTGGTGATGTTGTTGCACTAGCTGGACATGGACAGACTGGACAGAGACTAAAGGGTTGCTTTCATGTAGTAGAACCTGTTGTGTTGGGAAAGCGTGTGTCCATGACATTTGGGTTTCAATCACATCACATCACATCACTGCACAGCCTTTAAAAGCTAATCAGGTTTTGTTCTGGATCAAATCTTCAGATCAAATATCTTCTGCTGCTATTACAGAAGAACGTTTCATCCACGAAATGGTTGCACGTGTGCACAATTCATACCTCATAACCAGGCCTAAGGCAGCCCATATATCTTTCTTTGTCACCTCTTAAGTTGTCTTACATGTGCCCAAAAAAATCCTACAAAACAATTAGCAAAAGAACTGCAATATGATTTTCTTGGTCAATATTGCACAGCCAAGTTTGGCTCTCAGTTATAGAAGAGCATTTCTAGTCCCTTCTGCTTTATAGTTTCAGCCAACTCGTTGAGGGCTTTGGAGAAGAGGGCCAGCCCACACTGACAGCTTACACCTTCTGGAGTGAGACAGTAATAGCATTACCAACAAGGCCAACACACAATATAAACACAAATCCTGCTTCTGCAGAATCACGACACACATATCATCTGCACACGCACTTCTCACTCCGTCAAAAACAGTCATTAACATTAACATTCTCATTCCCTCTAATGGACGTGTGAGAACACAATAGCTTCAAAGGAACTGAATGGAGCTTGTTTGATCTTTTCCAACCATAAATACCAATTCTGACGAGCTTTGATAAGAAAGGCTGTTCCTGTTGCACTGGTGGGCCTCGAGGTCTAAAAAAGCAGAGGGTAATAAATATTCAAGAAACTGTCAAACCCTTTTGTTTGGGTGTGATGAGCTAGATAAGCAGCGGTTAATCCCCCAGCATAATTATGGTATATTACTTTTTCAACTGGGCTACAGTGAGCAGATTATCACTTTGTGCACAGAAAAACAGTCTTTTCTAGACTTGTCTATCCATCAGATTTGCTGCCCACAAAACAAATTAATAAAACTTTGAATTGAGGTAGTTCTGTTTGAGTTTGATAAAAAAAATTTAAAAAAAAAAGTAAATAAATCCCCAGAATCAAGTCTCATCCCTCCCAACTGAGTCACCGTTCTGCCCTGTTTAAAGACACAGCCTCTGGCTTCTAGAGGTTTCTTGGAACACTGGACATCCAGTGGAAATGAATGGTACATTAGTATTTTATGGTGGAAACTGAATATGATTTGGCTCATGTGGTGGATTTCTACTGTGGATGATGAGTGTGTTGACTGAGTACACAACAGTAAACCCCAGCAGGGACCACCAAGGTGACAAAGGAGTGTGCAACAAATAATCGTTAATAGACATGTAAATTCCTTTAGACTTTTTCTTACCACTTGAATTCTTGCCACATATGAGGTGCTGGTAGGGCTGCAGTAGACCCCAGATCTCCGAGTCGCTATTGATGGCTTGCTCCATTGACTCCAGTGTGAATTTGGGGATCCCGTTGTCCCTCTCCACTAGCGCGCTGCGCAGGACGCGGCTGAACACCTCTCTGAACAGACCTTCCATGCAGGCGGTGAGGTATATGGCAGCGTGTTCGTGGATCCTGAGGGCGACCCGACTGTCCACCATCCACCTGAAGAACTTCCCCACGGAGAAGACCAGTCCGCAGCGCGCCGACTTGCCCCGGCTGAACTTGTCCCCGGTGCTCATGTTATAGAGGGACAGTGCGCTGAGAGCCGCCGCTATGCAGTTGACGGAGATGGTCCATGAGAGAACCACTTTGATGGCACTCTGGATCTCGTGCTTGGTACACTTGGCGTAGCGCAGGCTCAGCCTCTGCGCCTCCCGTGCCACCCTAACCAGCGCACGACTAACGAGAGCAGATAACCTCGCCAGGACCTCCGGTGGCGGGTTACCCACCATCAGATCCTCGTCTTTCCTCAGTGCGCCCTCCACCTCGCCAAGACTCCATGGCACGTCCTCCAGCTCGGGCAGCTTGGCGCACTGACCCGAGCACTCCAGTATCTCCGTGTCCTCCGCCAGGACTGTGTTTACTGTGTCCAAACTGTTTTGTCTGCTATGCATGGATTCCGTCAGATGCCAGCAGTTACCCCCATGCGAGAAGGACGGATGCGTGTCGGAGCAGCACAGCGACACGCTGGACGACCTGACCGAGTCCGCGGCTCCACCATAACCAGAATCAAGCGTTAAATCCTCCAGCGTCCTCACGACTGTCTTACCCTTGCCTGCCATAACTGCACCGCATACTGTTGGGTATGCTTGGTCTCTCCGATAAATGCCACAAACTCGTTCTGGTGCCTTTTCACAGCCGCTGTCCGAGGACGTTAATTTATTCCCAGTTTAAAGACACAAAACAACAGATGTGATCCTCTGCTTTCCTCCTTCCGTACGTGGCTGGGTGTCTTCGATTTCGTCTAGTCCATAACTTCACATGCGTAACCTGAGAGCGCACAAACCCTGCGCGCTCACTGCAACGAGCGCAGCGCAGGCAGCTCTCGGATGGAGAGGTGGAGCCTGGAGCCCCGCGGGCTGAAACAGGCCAATCCGCATCTCCATCAGCTTTGAGTGACACAGACAACCTACCTGCCACCTTCCAACAAAGGTTACCTGGTGCCTGTGAAATATAACTGCAGAATCCGAGATGCACAAGCAGCTGCAGACAATGATCACGGTAGTGTCAGGACGAGAGGTGGAACCCCACTGAAAAAACACACACACGGTGGAAAAGTAACTGTAACTTTAACAAAGTCAGAGTTTATTTCTGATCATGTATCATCATACTAGTTTTGTTGAGAGCAGTAAAGGGTGCAAAAGCAACATAAACTAGAAACAAAGTCAGTGGAATATGTACGTATACAGATTACGTTCTGCTGCCACTCTAAACTCACTGTGGATAAAATACTATATTTCTGAACAGCCTGACCATGTATTGGCAAGCTGCTGCTTCCTGGCACACTTTCTTACAGTAGTCCACCACTAGTGATCATTTTAAGTAGGAAATAAAAGTGGATCCGCTGCAGCGAAAGTAGTTTTCTTGTGGAACACCACAAAACCAGATTCCTATAAATAATTTACTATAGAAAGCACATTACTCAGAAGGTTTTCACATCAGAGCTTATTCTGCTGCCCAGTGATAATATAGAGTCCTGTTTCAAGATGAAGCACGACTTGATTATCGTGCTGAACGATGTATTCGCTGTAATGCAATGTTTTGTCAGGCCATAAAAACAACGAGTGAGCGAACAGTGATTCTGAGGACACGCTGAGTGGAACAGTTGGTGGAATGATGATTCATCCATTCTGCTGGGGCTTCTCCTTGTACGTCTGAGCTGGACCAACCATCTGTCCGCGCTGCATGCCCTGCCAGAGGCCCTTTTCATATTTTCTTAGCATGACACAGCACTACCCATGCCATAACTGATAAACTTACTGCACTTAAATTTTGGTAAATTCAACGTGATGCCCACTCTTGCGAAAGTGATTGACAGCGAAAAGTGTAAAAGAAATCCAGTATCTTCCTGCTATTGTTTGGCTGACAAACACTGAACAAAAGCATCCCCAGAATAGATGTTATATGTTTGAGAGCAAAGTATCTCAATTTACTTGTGCCAAGATCACCCACAGAGGGCCTGTGAATGCTATCAGATATTGTTTTTTGATAAGAGGGACCAGTCTGGGAAAATGTTTGTTGACTGAATATTGGATCATTTAACAATACAAAGGAGGTTCTGATATGTGACAAGAGGGAAACCTGTGATAAGAATATTCAGTCTGATCTTGACAGAGAAAATGAATGATTATTTTAATTTTTGTGCATTTTGCATAAAGAACTCTTTATATCTATGCAGATAAGAGTAATTTCTGTGTAAGTAGATGTCACCATTAGCACATCCCCTCCTCCGATCTGTGACATCAACTGAGTCCATCACCATCAGTCTGCCACAAGCTCTTGATGCAATGCAGCAAATCTTGCTGACTAACTCAGGTGAGAGCTGTGGAGGTGGGCAGCTGTCAGCTGCTTCTCTCTGCATGCACCGTGGTTCTCCAAAGCCTGTCCTCACTTATTAAGCTTTGGTTGCCTGGTAACAGCAAAATGATCATGAGTTTCCCGGCAAGATAATAAATTGTTTGTATTTTGCCAGTAGAATGAACGTATCATATGATCATACTCACTCAGTCATTATGTACAGATATGTTTTTATTTGGTTATTTATTAAATCATTAGTTTTTATATTTAATGTTTATAGTATTATGGTTTATACCGTTTATTTCTAAAAATTGTAAAGAATTTTCTGCAACTTGTTTATAAC
>JAUBNQ010000015.1:14480538-14501529 GCA_032353495.1 Ctenopoma kingsleyae
ACAACTGAGAAGAATATTTGTACATTTTGCTCTGATTTATTCATTATTAAGAGTTAAATATTATCCTAGCAAATGTCGGATCAGAGGAAAAACTGAAACATTTTTTAATCAAAACTTAATTTCTATCTTGACGTTACAAATGCAGAACTTTATTAAAAGTTTAGAATCAGTTTAGATTGGGCTGTCTAAAGTGTAATATAAGTCAATATATCTAATAAAACTGTTTATGCATAGATTTAATCCAGTTTGCTCATTAAAAAGCTTACAACCATTTCCACTAGGTGGCCCTAGAGCACTTGTTTGCAGCATACAGCTTTTACAGATGTTGCTAGAAAAGGTGCATTACACAACTAAATGTTTACATAACGAGTTAATACTTTTCTTTGACTTAAGTGATTAACTCGTGCAATTATCCATATGCTGATAATTGCAAAGACTTTTTATTCCACTATGTATTTCAGAATAACTCTATTCTCTATCTATTGTAACTATATAATAGCCCAAGTTTAATAGCTGGTAAGTACTTCTTTTCTTTCTCCACGCAAACCAATTGTCCCTTCAGGTGTATTCAGACATGCCTTTTCAATGCACAGCAGGGAAAACACAGCGTTACCAACACTAAGTCAGTGAGCACCAGTGAAACACATGTCAGACTCAAGTACAGGGAAATTTTTTCTCCCCTGCAGGTTTTGATTGTCGTCTGGCTCGGACTGTTAATGTCTTACTGCTGTTGTGCTCTTATGGCCATGACAAGCCATTAAAGCTTTTCCAGACATGGCAGTATATGCCAGCAGGTTACCATAGAGACAGGGAGAGGCCGTCTAGCGTCTCTATATCCCCCTGCAGCCTCACTCAACACGCCCACTCACATATTCACCCTGCTACTTTAGCTTCAAGGTGCGGGGGGTCTGTATTAGGAGAAACGCTTGACTTGACAGCATCTGGACATACCAGTGCATCAGTCCAGTACTCGTGTTGCACTGTGGAACAGGATGTTCCCAAAACTCTGCTGCTGAAGTTGGATGCGTAACAACCTGTCGCTGGATTCAGTTTATAAATCCTGCTACAGCTCTGTTAAGATGGATCCCGTTGAAGTTTGATAGGAAGCATGCACTCGTGTGTCTGTGTGTGGAACAGCAGCTACGGGGTCATTAAGGGGAGTTGTCTGGTCACTAGTACCCAGCAGACACTAGAGGATAATGTAAACGCTGCATTATTTAGTTCATCTCTGATCAGGAGCTTCTTATCTACTTTTATTGTCCATAGAACATTTGTATTTTAATTAGAGTGATGGTGATTTGCAGTAGTATAAAATTTCCAATCTTGACAGGTTAGAGTTTTTGGCAATTCAATTTGAGGAAAAATAAGAGGCTTGTCTAAGAAAGATGATGGGTATTTTATTAGCAAGTGCCCTGCGTGATACGTTGAGTAAACACCACTTTTGTCTTTCTACTTAGCCACAAATCCCTTTTCATGCCAGACAGGCACTTGAAGATGTAAGTACTCCAAACAGATCTGACTTTAAATCACAGTTTCAGCATAATAGCTGCCTTTACCACATGGCAGAGGTGCAAATACACCGAGCTGCAGTGACTGACAATCACATGAGCACCGGAATAAGAGTCACATGTGGATGAAAGTGTACTACAGTATGGAGCATAATGACTGTCAGAAGTACTGACAGTGATGTACTTACTCGTGGTTCCAATGAATTGTTTCTGATTTTCTTTAATAAGATTTAAATTAGATAAAAAATCCACCCTGTTCTGTCACACAGCAACAAACGTCTGTGTACTCCAGGGGAGGGACAGGTGAAACCAATCACATTGATTAGATGTGAAGTGTGCAGGGAATAAGGGAATGACCGGACAGGAAGTGGCATATATTTCAAAATAAAACTGGAAGTTCAGGTGTGGATCATGACAAATATTCAATAAAGATAAAAATGTTCAGTACAGTACTTGAGTAAATGTGCTTTCATATGAGAATAAATGTTATTTAATAACGAAACATGCTGGAAATGTAAGTATTGTCCATTGTGAGTACTTTTACTTTTGATGCTTAAAGTATATTTTACTGTTAATGTACTTTAAAAAGTAAAATATTGAGTGCATGATTTTTGCTTTTAATTGAGTGCTTTTAAAGTGCAATACTTTAAATGAATACTTCCACTACTGGCTGGGCTGAAATTGGCACATTAACCACTTCAGTTAACTGAAGTACTTATTACATTATTAAATAGGCAGAGACCTGGGTGCTCCAGTAATTGTCATGATGTAACAGTGATTTTTTTTTTCTGTGCACCAACTCATTGAATTCACAGGTTAAAAAATAAATAATATAACTCATGCTGTGTAAGGCTGTGCATTTCCCTACCTCTCTGGCAGGTGGTTTCTTTATGATACGTTTCATAAACAGACTTCAGTGTGTTCATATCATTATAAACACACACATACACACAGGATGCCAGTGGGGGAACCAGCTCGGAGACCTGTCTGCGCTGCAGCTCTCTGGATACTTTCAGCCTATGGATAAATCGGTCTGCCCTGGAGACTGTGCCGTGTGGGCTTATCTCCGCCCTCCTCCAAATTGAGGTGGGAGTTGGTAGCAGCCAAAGGTATAAAGGAGATTTAGCCTATTCGACAGGGCATTAATCTCGGCACCTACCCTCTGGCCATATAAAGATTTGATGTCACCATGTATCCTATCAGCACCTACAGTAGTTGTAGCCCTTTGAGATGGAGTTCATGAGTGCATACTGTAGCTTTGGTGTATGTCTGTGCTGGAACATAGCTATTAGTCTAGTATATAGTTTACATGAGAATAGTAACAGTGGAGTCTTAATTGCTGTGATACTTTAGCAAGCCCTCTTAAGTGGAGGTTCAACTATCACGTGGCTCAGTCTGAAGATGTTGTCTCTGCCCTGCTCACTGCTATAGCTAATGATTAATTAAAATATATTTTTTCTGTTTTGTGACGAATTTCATGACTGCTGTGAGCTTCTGAATCTTAAAATAGTTTAGTCTCTACTGTATATGAACCACTTACACTTATTAGCTGGTAGTACTGTTGACTCAGAATCAGACAGCATGTTTGCTTCACTTCTTCTCTGCCCTCCTTGCAGCAGCTATTAAAACAGAAAATAAGTAGCATACATATACAAGCTCAAGTGTAATTTCACATTTTTCCGATTGTGACACTAATGCAAATACACACTGACTAGGAATTCACGTTGAAAGCGAGACTTGAGTGGTGCATAAGCACTACTGAAGCGGCATTTCATTTATTCCACACGGACTCTGACCTGCATTCAGGGTAATACATTTGCAACAGCTGTCTGTGGAGATGATGCTTCATGAAACACGCCGGGGCAAAAAATGCGGGGTCAGGGTTGATTGATAAAATTTAATGACGTGGGATCCTATCTGTTTCCTGAGAAACTATGTTTAAAAATGCTTTCTATGTGATATGGCCTTTGACATTTTTGTTTACAGAGGAAGTGCTAAATGACAAAGGCAGCATACTGTTAATGAGGCATTGACCTATTCATAAAGTCGCCTTGGGTATAGCACCTTTATTCATGATAGTTTTATTTATAATGGATATAGCAGCTTAGGCCAGTCTGTTTGCTGCTGTTGCAACCAATTTAACGTTGTCTTCTGTATCCATTTTCAAAAAAACACCTGACAACACTCAAAAGTTGGTGAAACAGTGAAGAAATCAAGCTTCATATAAACCTTATAAAAAAAAAGGAGAATCAATAAAGAAAGTTGACGCTCTTAAACCACATTTCTGTTTGTACATGACAGTTATGCTGAAGGGTAAGATGGTAGGATGGAATACATCTGTGGAGTAGTCAGGGTCTGGGAGTGACTCACTCCGAGTGTGTGTCCTTATGCCGTCATATATCACAGGGAATCACTATAAATACAAAACCATGCAGTTATCTAACAGCTCACTGGCGGAGGCGCCCAACAAACACTATGTAAGGACACGTGTCAAAACGGTGACTCACCACTGGAGAGTGTAGGAGCTCAGGCTGTTCATTCATGGAAAAACAGCTCAAATACAGTACTGACATCTTACATCTGCTAGCTGCAGTTAGCGCAGGCTTCAGACTGAGCCGCTGACTGGGGTGTAACGTGTATTCATGATGTGTTTCCGGGATGTGCTGAATGAGACAATCAACACTACGTCAGAGTATGTGGAGCTGTAAGAGTCCTGAAAGGATGTGACTATCTAGTTTTTACATGCACTTTACTGCAAAGTGTCAAAAACAAACTTTGGGCCTGTGTTACAGAGTAGTTTTCAATATTATATCCCCACAGAGCTGGTAGCATTGGTGTAGTCTTGTTTAAATTCAAATCAGGTCTGTTTTAGCGTGGTGATAACAAATAGTCTCCCATTGTGAGTGAGAGAATGTATGTTAAATGTCATTGCAAATTGGTTTTGTGAGTGTACTACTGATGGAGCATGCAGAATAGAACTCCTGAAGGCGAGATTTCTGTTTGTTTGTTTGTACGCATGCTGTTTAGTCAGTGGAGGAGATCTGACATATCTATCTGTATTCATGCATTTTGCTGGCATAGACGTCCCTGTATGTGCCGTCCCGTTTGTGTCATTTGGGCACTGGATGTGTCTCTCCGGTTATGAATCGCCGTGCTGTGGGATGAGCGGTACCTGTGACGGAATGAGCGGCATCTGATAAACGGCTGCATTTAGATTCAGGCTCACATCCTCCACAGTGTCCTCTCTGTCTCTTGGGTGATTCATACCGACTCCTCCACCTCTGCTCACCATGTAAATCAGCAGAGCAACTGAAGAGGCCTAATCGCACAGAACCTTCTCCTTCCAGCCTGTTATTATCATGTCTACTCTACCACTGACGATAGCACCACTGCTCACACCTGTTGGAGCCACAGTGTCTTAATTATCGTTCTCAGACTGATCGTGAAACTGGGCTTAATACAAGTGGGAGTCAGAGTGTAGCAGAGAAAAATGGAGCAGCGCAGATTATCGCACAGAGAGAAAATATTTAAGAGGACTTAAATAGCTTCTCTCTTCTCACTGGGATTTTTTTATAATCTGGATAGAAATATTTGGTTAATGAAGTTGTGTGATATTTGAATGCACACCCTTTTAAAGAGGAACTTAATATATGATTGTTTTTACACTCAACATGTAACCACATAGGTAATGAAAATGAATATGGCAGCACCATAGGGGTGTACCAGTTCTCCCAGTCCATGATTCAATTCTGAATTTAATCTTTTAGCCATGGTTTGGTTTATGACAACAAATTGGGTTGTACTGTACAATACTGGGCTCCAAACACAAAACACAGACGACCAACACTCTCTAATGTGCCTGAATGCCTCACACGCAGCATACCAGAATTGCTGCTTACAGCTCACGCTACGTCTTCTATAAGGACACAGTGTTCTTATGTACAAAGGCAAGTGAAGGCTCTTCTTATGGTAAGATTAGCCTTCACTTGCCTTTGCATGTGGAGGCTCCTCTTATGACAAGAGCAGAATAAATATCAGATTTCCAGGATACTGTATATAGTTTGCGGGCATCAGAGAGCGGCTGTTAGTATGCAGAACACTCCTGGTACTTCTGAGAGAGATAGGGAAGCCATGGCAACATCTCCAGAAAGTGCAACTTGAGAAAAATGATTGTTTATATTGGGGTTTCAACCGACATAAATCCACAGGATTGTTAAATTATATAAAGAGTTCCATGTTTTTACGTTTAGGATATTTGAGAATATCAGTTAGCAGAATTGAGAAAAACACATCTGCTGGAAACTAGAAAATATAAGACAGTTACAACACTCATGCTTCACAGCTGTTCTGAATGACAGAGTTAAAACATTCACACTTTAAAATTCTAAAGTTTCACTGCTCTGGTCTAAATATGAATGCATGTCACAGTTATTAACGAGTTGGACGTTTCTGTCAAGAAAAATCAATTGAAGGAGGAGGACTAATGAGAGAGGATTCCTGTGCTCTTACCCATGGGGTAAAACGTCTATTTATAGCAACGTACATCAATATGACTTCCCTCAATGTCGCTTCTGTGTAATGCTTCGTAAAGCAAACTTTGCAACCTGCAGCAGCACACGACACCTTCAGACCCTGTCAGTTTTGTTCTCTTGATATTAAATGCTTGAGCAAGTTGTACTCAAAATGAAACGAGATGCATGCTGCAGCTGTTGTGCTTTAATCAAAGACAAATATACAGCAGAAGATACACGTCCAACCTCAAATTCTGCAAGGAAGTACTTCATTAAAATTCAACCACAGTTAAATATAATTAAACACCCGATGCAATCAAATTACAGTTTTGGTTTTTGATTCCTCCATTAAACGCCCTCTAGGGGAAAAAAAACAACCTCCCAACGCCTGTGAAATGCTCACTCTCCACACCAAGACAGGAGAAGACTGTTAATGTCAGACAGTGTCGAGATCTCAGACGAATCATTAAGCAAACACAAGGATACCGCCAACTCTGGACAGATGTTCCAGGATTGTGTGTCGGGGAAGGAGGGTTTAGATTTACTGTGACAATGACCTATCAAGATATTCTTGCAGGATGCTTCATTAGAATTAACATGTGCCTACGCTCGTTATTGGTGCTTTTTGCAAATCATATACACTATATACCTAATATCTGAATTATGTAACCATGCACCTACCAAATGCACTCCAAGAAGACCATATACCTGCAGAGCCATGATTTTTTTTAATGGATACACTGAATCATATAAAAGCCTCCGTTAGGATGTAATGGGTGGTGGCATTACATAACTGTCTGTCCATTTACCCCCTTAACGGCAGTTGTTCTTAGAATAGAAGCACCCCCCACTACCTCGCCGTTAATGAGTTAACCTCTGACCGTCTGTATCCAATGTGCCATGGAAAATCGAGCTGTATTTTTAGCTGTGAAGCATCGCTGTCTGGAAAATCAGATTTATTATAGCAGGGCTTTGTCTTAATTAACTTTAATTAATACATCAACTTGATTGATACAGAGAATATTAATTGTAAAGATTATGTTTTCATATATTGGCATTACTGAGACTTTGATAATCTAACGATGGCTAATTTAAGATCTTACAAGGTGTTATTATTCAAAACATGATACTTCAAATCATGATACGCCTTCAAAGACTAGAAGTTGAAAGAACTTCTCATCTTCATGTTGCGTAATCGTTGTTGACAATTTCCCCCCCAAATAATGACTAATCCTGCAGGTGCATTGTTGACGTTAGCCGTGAGGCAAGTCCAATCTCCTGCTAAGTCTTCATAGAGCAGTGGTGTTAAATACCCAGCACAAATACGCATTCAGGAAATGACAAAGCTTTAATTACATGCATCACCACATGGAGCTATTAGCCTTTGCTAACTAAAGATACAACTCCACTCTAAATATGGGTTTAGCATCCAGAGAGTGGGCCTCTTTCATTACCAAGGAAACTAATGCAACATCCCCCTTTTGTGTGTTTCTCTCCAATATCACGGATCAAAAGGAAATTGTACTGCATGTCACGCTGCAACAGAGATCAAAATGTTCCCTTCATGTTTCACCATAAAACGTGTGCGGGATGAGAAATAGGGAACCATCTATCTGACAAGCTTTTAATTTTGCCTGAAAGGTCATAAAAGCAAATAAGCACAAACACTGGGCTTTGTATTGCTCAGTGGAGGGGTTATCTAACATTTAATATTTGCTGAATGTTAGCAGTGGCTGAAGGAAGCGGCGCGCTGCCAGCCGACCTCAGAGCCACATATAACAAGTGTTTGGAGAAAGACAAGGGCTACTTTATTTAACCAGTTCTGATTTATCGCTCTTTTAAAAGTCCCTATAAAGTGAAACGCTGCTCTGCATTCGTGGAAGAAGTTAAGCAGAAATGTTCTATCCTCGATTTCAGCATTCTGAAGGAGTCGTAGCCACATTATTCTGAGTAATTATGCAATTTCCAGTGCAGACAACACTTATTGCTCTGCTCTTCCTGTATCATTATTAGTGTCTATATGTCAGGTTTAGCTGGTTAAACAACACATATTGATTCTGTGTTTGTAGGTGGAGTGTACATTAATGGTACACAAGTACACAGGTGCAGTCATTTTGTCAGAGCTGTATTTGTTAGGACACCCGCAAACAAAGTGTTACACACACATCATCAGCAGTTCAGGTACCAGGCAGAATCTGCTCATCTGTAGGTCAAACGTGTCCAGCAGTGACGTATGTTCACAGCCTCGTGTCACAGTTTCAGCCTCGGCTGCAGAACCATTACACATGCTTTTCTAGTCTAAATGATGCGGCTGACGTGTTGCAGGTAAAGACGCACGTCATACTGTATGTCGTTCTTGAAAGAAATGGGAGTAGGGACTGAAAACCCAGTGTTTCTTCTTTTAAGAACAACTAATCAAGGACAAAACCCATCAAGTTAAACAAGCTAGTGGGACAAGTGTGAGCAACTCGAGGACAAAGCTTTGACTCATTATTACATTAATTTAAACAGTGAATTCTGTCTTCAAAACAAGTTGAAAATCTGAATTCTGCTTTCCCAGACAACAGGAGACATGCTCTGACTCTTGGTTTTTATTTATTTTGTTAAAATACATATGAAACATACAATAAATTATATCCCAAATGTTGACTTTAAATTGATACAAAAGTTATCACAAACTGTACACGTTACACAGGAGTCGCAGTTATTCCTGCTCAATACAGATTCAACCAATATGCAAACAATCACAGTTCAAAGCTCTAAACTCCTAAACATGGAATAACTTCATAAGGTCGAGTTGGCTTCAGTGGGGCTCCAGATTGACTTAGTTGTTCACAAGTAATACAGAACGTGTATCAGTTTCACTCGAGTACAAGTCTGAGTTGCTCAAATTATCACCAAACTATAGAAATACACTGTGATGTCTCTTTTTCAACAACTTCTTCACGACAACTTCTTAATTTAACTTTCCATTTATATATATATATACTGTATATATATATATATATATATATATATATACACACACACACAGTGCCATTGACAAGTAAATATGTACAAATGTAAACACAGTTTGAAATATGCATTAGTTACATTTCTCTCAATAAGTGTGTTTTTAAAGTGGGGACAGGCATGCTACAAGTAAAAATATTTCTTTGTTCTTTTTAATATCAAGGGCAGCACAGGGGAAAGAAAGCGTCATTATGTGCATGTGCAAGTAAGATAACAGTACATAGCCTTTTTCTATTTGCTATGTTGGTTTCTTATTACTCACTTTAAAGAAGAAGCTGAGTCAGTGTTACTGTTTGGCGCGTTGAACTTAATGTTATATGGCTTAATGGAAAAATATACATCATATTAGCAAATGTTTGAGTGTGTGTGTTTATTCCCTTATGGACAGTTCCCTGAATTTGTGACCAGTGACTGAATGTTTGGTCTTTTTCTGCTGTATTTTGACCATAGCTGACCTTTTGATAACCCTCACTCCTCCTAAATTACTGTTGCTACACCTGTCAGAGCTTTTCATTTTCACACACCACATATGCAGTTTTGCACTGACAACGGTGACAGAGTTACCACTCAAAATTCAATTTGGTTTACGAAATAATGTCTTTGATTTCAGACAGACAAAAGCAGGCGTCAATTTTGTCGCCTGAAATGAGAATTGGTGCTACCAGATTTTATCAGCTGCAGCTACATCAAGCAATTAAAATTCTGCTCTTTTCACTAGTTGGCTGCAAATGTTGTCAGACTTTTTAATGTCTCAAGCTGACTTTTGACTTTTGAAGCATGTCCCTGCCAAAACCTTTGCATTCTTGCTGAGTGATTATGCATGAAGACAACACACCATCTCACCGCCTTGGAAAAAGGCTAACTTACCACCCACTACAGCAGGTACATTAACACATTACACATTTAGTCTTTTTGGACACAATAAAATAGAAGAAACCAAAGCTTGACAGGCCTGCTGTTTGGAAGAGGGGTTTAGCAAATGGTCAGTTTGGTCTCAAGGCTTTAATTGTATGTCAGTACTATTTTCTAAATCACTGGCACATGCACCCACTCTGTATATGTAGAACAACATTTTTAATTAGTCTATTGATTCTCTCTACCTAACAATCATCCGTTTATGTGGAGCCAAAATATAAACACTGTTCATTAGTGTTACTTCACCTTTTAGTTTTAACATGAGGGATATTTGCAGTGTAAACAAGTTTAATTATATTTGCCAACATTAGAGGAATAATTAGAGGACGAGTCTGACATATTTCTAACCAATGCTGCTCGTTCAATTTGCAGCTAAGTGCTGCAGTTGATCGAGTGTGTGCAAATAAGTATAAACCTCCAGTGTTTAACATCTTACCAGATTTAGGGAATAAATTAACTGTCAAGTCATTTCAAACACGCTTTGATTTAACAGTTTTCTCTCTCTACATACTGTATGGATGCTACATGTTTCTGCTACAGTTTCATCTGAAAGTCCTGTTCGCTAATATTCAAATATTTGCAGGTAATAATGTTTAATGGCTGGTTTCACACACCGGTGACAGTTGTGACTTATTAACTTTATACAGTATTTACCAGGCCCTCGTAGATGCTCAGTTACCTGCATTCTTCTGCCAAAACCAATGACTCACTGGATTTACTCTCTATTTCTTAGTAGCAAGATCATTTTACTTTGGCACTGAGCAGCGTAGCCCTTTAACTGTGTGCCATTTCAGTTAAAAATGCTAACACTCTAAAGAGCTCTAGGGCCAGAAAATGTTGCTAAAAAATGATCAAAATTGCAAATGAATGAGTGATTACTTCTCGCAGTGATGCCTACCATCCGTGTGGTCTATGTGTGAATAAAGCCTTTCTGTGAATGAAAAACAAAACCGTGAACTGAGTTACAGTCAGTGCTGTGCATAGCCAGCTCTGTAGAGCATTTGAAGATTAAAAACAATTCCAGTACAACCTTGTTTTCATGAATATACGCTGTAAAAATGTGTTGGAATAGTTTCAGTTTTCACAACAGGCTTAAAAGAGACTCGTATGCAACACAACGTCTCCGCAGTTCTAATCAAACGTCTCTTTCCTTACAGAGTGGGCGTCATCACTCTACCTGTGGTCATCAGGGCGTCTGTGGAGGTTTCGGTGAAGGACACGAACCTTGACTCTCAAAGCTTGCTGCTCTTCCTGGCCACTGGAAGGTAACATATCACAAAACATAACTTTATGGAAGCACGCCCCCGTTTTTTGCTAATTAAGCAAATATTTCTCTAGTCCTGAGGATACACTGTGATCATGGGCAAACAGGTCATTTTAGCCCAGTTATGTCAGCTCACATGAGCAGATTATCGTACCTAGCATGATCATGGTAACGCTTTTTATTTGTCTGGCAGTGTGTTGCTTGAAAGGGTTTAAGTAATTATATATTGAACATAATTTAGCCAGTCACCTCACCCCTGCTCTGAGAATCCTCCTGCTCTTTCATATGATCTAAGAACACCTCTGTCCTCAATTTGTGTGCTTGTTGTGATCTACTGTTGATTTTTTTTAACAAAACATTAACAAGATTAGTTTTGCCTATGATCACAGTCGTCACAAAAGCATAAAATAGTTTTACCACTGAAAATGGTTAATCACCTGTATTTTCCTATTCGGCAGGTGGGGAGAGGGTGTGGCAAAAGAGGAAAAAACATTGTGATGTAACATATGAAATTACATGAACTGGAGTGAAACAGTTAGCCTTTGTCAGAAGCCTTTTCTGCAGATATTAAACTTTATTAAAAAATGACAGAAAATGAACCATCAATGCAGCCAAGTGGCAGCCGAGGTTTGTTCAAAACTGCAGAAGTTTGCAACTTCTCTATTAGCTCAGGATTTCTGTGGCATTTATTCAGTTGCTCCAGCTGCTGCTGATTTGCTTTACGCTCGTTATTTCTACATGCGCGAAATGCAAACAAGCATTATGTGCAAGAAAATATAGGTATTGTTGCAGAGCACCTTTGACAAAACTAGGCCAGCTGTTTCCCCCACAACACACATTTGCTTCCTCTGAATGCATGAAGATTAAGTTAACATGGAACCTTTCATCTAAGTATTAGCAAAAACTTTTTTTTTGTTGCTCATCAGCCACAGTCCCTCAAATGAATTATTTTTTTTACTATTTTTCATCAGATTTTAAATTATTTTTTAATATTCTAAAGAAATACAGATTAAATGCTGAAGTATTAAAAGCTCAATTAGCCTGAGCTGTGTACACTGTTCTGATTATTGTGACATTCACGAGTGAATTTGAGATCTTTGAAGCTGGGGGTGGGGGTGGGGGGGTGTATTAGACTAAAACATGTACTGTACCTCGCCTAGAGCGTGCCAGTGTGTGATGGGCTTCCGTGGATAAGCCAGCATTTCGTTCCAGTGATCTCGTCCAAGACCTTCAGCATCTGGCCCAGTGTGACACACACCAATCACCTCGTTGTGCCCAACGCTGTTCATAGTAGAACACATACATTAAAACACACTTAAATGCTGCATTTTTGGATTAACTGATTACATTTTGTTGGTGTGATGGTGAATAGTGTAGCATTAACCTCTCCCATTAGTCTTGTGAATGTGATATCTCAGCAACACACTGAGAAAAAGCACCAATCTTCACTATGATTCAAGGATGAAATAATAAGAAATTGTGATGACTAAAGGTCGAAGGTCCCTGTGATCTTGTACATCTCATCGCAGCTCATATATCTCTAAAGGGCATTTCATTACATCTGCCACAAACTTTGATGATGCGTAGACGTATTAGATGGACAGACATGCATGTGAACTGCAACCTCACTGGTTGGTGGAGGCACACAACCACAGTGTGGTATTTCTAGTTTTAAATGATGTTCGTTTGTGTTCTCGCTCTTCTGCGTTCCCTCTGATCCATAGATGAAGACTGACCTGTATTGTTGAACACAGGTTGTGGCTACAGAGTGAGTCGGTTCCCCTTCAGCAAGTCCGAATCACTGTAGCTAGATAGTTTGTTAACAGAGCTAGTTAACGTAGCTCTTTTCACTGTGTTATTATATGTTGTAACCGACAGCTGCCAGTCCTCATCGTGACAGGCTGCAGCTGTGATTATGACAGGGATGATGATGTGACTGTGATAGCAGCTGTGGCCATTCCTGAGCTTTGCTTGTTATTATTCTGGCGACGACACATGTATGATGGGTGAAACACTAACTACTGTACATGGATGTCGTGTCCACAGGCCACAGCCGGGCGGAGCACCTGCAGCTGTGCACACAGTCGATGCAAACGGTAAATGTATGTAACATGTTACGTCATCTCTCCTTTCCACAGTCTTTCCAGAAACTGGCAGTGAATTATATCTACTATAACTACATATTTCTTTGGATCAAAAAGAATGGTATTTAATGT
Source organism: Ctenopoma kingsleyae (assembly GCA_032353495.1). Classification (NCBI taxonomy): domain Eukaryota; kingdom Metazoa; phylum Chordata; class Actinopteri; order Anabantiformes; family Anabantidae; genus Ctenopoma; species Ctenopoma kingsleyae. Next base: position 14,493,965 of record JAUBNQ010000015.1, read on the forward strand.
TAAGTAAAGTATACGCAGCAATGGCTGCTTAACTCACCGATCATAATCCATCACCATGATAGACAAACTGACTTGTTCCACGTTCTCTGGGGGAATGTCGAAGATGATGGCCTCGTTGTACACTGGGTTAAGTGTGCTTTTCTTGGTTGTTGTTTTTCTCTTCTTTAACCTCCGTCCCTCGCATATCAAGTAGACCTTCACGTAGGGATCTAAGAGACATTTATGAGATTCTTTATTTTTACACGTATTGACTCAGTTACAGTTAGGTTTTTGGCTCAGTTTGGGCTTTTGATGTGAGTCGCGTCTCATTTGCTGTGTGGTTACCTGAGGAGCCTGTGATGTCCATGGCTTTGAGGTTTCTGCATTTGATGACTGTCAGGGTCATTCTGCCTGCTGTGGGGAGGTAGCACAACGAGTACATGATCTCTCCCAGGTCAACGCTCTCCTGGATGACAAAAAAAAAGAAAGTTACTGGATGATTTGCTAAATCTACCTGGGGAATACTTCCATACTATTGAAGCAGCTCAGTTTTTAGGTACTAAATTGGAGGTTGACACATTGCTCCTGCTTGTTCGTGTGGGCAGTAGGGAACATAAACATATCCTACATCACTCGGTCACTATAATCTTTTATCACATAAAATGTATACTGGTGTTAAAGTGGAAGTAAAATTTGTATATATTTGTATATATATGTAGTATAACTTCTGCCCATAAACCTATAAAAATCTAAGTTAAGTTAAGTTCACAAAGTAACTGAAGCTGCCTTCAGGCCTCAAATGGACGTTTTCGGGTTAATCTGTGGCCTGCAGTTTGAAGAGGTAAACATAATCTTCACACTAGATTACACAAGCAAGGATAAGGAATTGCTCAAATGATGCTGTCCTCGGCTTACTAACGAGAATCTGGCATGTTTAACTGTCTTCTATATGGTTCTTCAGTGTCTTTCCTCCACCTCCAAAATACGTATATCTAAATTATAAAAGAAAATGTTGAGTTATCTTCAGTGATTCAATCCTAATTCCAAGTGCTTTTGATAAACAGCCTAATATAGTCTAAAAATCATTTCTCACTGGAAAATGAATCATCTCTAGTCAGTTTGTATTCAGAGCTGTGAATCTAGAAACAATGGTTCAGTGTTCAGCACACTGAAAACATTCATAAATAAAACAGAGGCTCTTGAGTAAACTGTGATAAATGCTTATGTAGGAGTGAAATGCATTCTGGGCTATATGACCAAGCCTTTATTGGAAAGTTTATCTGAGGAGATGCGTACATGATGATGTTTTATATTTCTAATGATTGTAGTCTTTAATAATAATTCATACTTTATTGATCCCTTTGGGGAAATTGTTCTGTCAGACAGTACATATCAACACTAGTACAGGGTTTCTGTGCCTTATCCAAGAACACTAAGACATGTAGCCTTCCAGGAGTGGGAATCAAACCTCTCGCCCTCACGTTTGAGGATGACTGCTCTTCCCAGTGAGCTAACATGCCCCCCCCCCCCCATGTTGCTGTATTTACATCTGTAGAATACCCAGCAGTTTCTAGAAAATGTGTGTGGGTGCTTGGCTGATGAAATGCATTTCCCAAAGCATTTGAATTATGCAATGTGTTCCACCTGCCACTTTTGTGGAACAGCGTTGATGAATTCAGTGATTCAGTGCAATGCTTCGTGTTTAGACCTTTCTAAAAACAGAAGTTCCCATTCATTATGTGTTTCTCCCTTAGAGATGGCACAAAACTCTCTTTATATTCACTCTGTGTTGTTCCCTCAGAGATGGCACTAAAGTGGTGCAACATTTATTGCATGGAAACAGTGTTCACATATGTGAGGATCTGGCAGTGCATTAGTGTGAACGCCAACTCACCGTAGTTGCTGCGTGAATATCCTTCCACACCACCGCCTCCCTGGAAAGATCAGAGAGTTCAAAGAGATTGTCCACCACCACCTCGCCAATCATGTCATGGCTGGTGAAGCGATCGAAGTCGTACACACTGAAGTGCAACTTGCGGTTGCAAAGCTCATCGTACACCACAGGGAAACAGAAAGTCTCGTCAAACATGGGATTCAGATTCTTGCGGTGAACACGCGTCTGGAATTTCTTCTTCCTCTCTGGCAGCAAGTAGATCTTCACATAGGGGTCAGAGGTGCCTGTGAAGTCTTTGGCCGGCAGGTCCAACGCCTTGAGGATTCTTACCACCAAAGCCTGTTCCTCGTAGTCGTAACGCAAAGAGAAGCTCAGCTTTCCACAAGTTTCCACAGGCTCTTTTGCACCATCCTCTGAGTCCACAGACTTCTGCTTATAGAGTTCGGGTTTTATTCTTCCAATGCTCACTGTAGAAGACTGGCGCAGAGGTACCGTGTCCATGCTGAAGTCGACGCTGGTGACATTCATCTGACGAGGCAGGTGGCGCCGGAATGAATTGTGCCTGTTGAAAAGGGTAGAGGGCATCTAGTAAATGTCTGAAGTGTCAGTGTTATGCATGAGAGCCTTTGTTATGATCAGCACTAATGGTTTGTCAGAAGAAAACTTTATATACGAGTACTAAAAAAACATGATGCATAACAATGAAATGAAATCTGATTTAGTCTTCATGGGGAAAAAAGCAAGAAAAAAAATAGTATAGAAGCAAAAAATAGTCATTGAACATCCACCTGACATCCACCCGCAGTTCTAAATTGGCAGAGGCCTAAAGGTTGTAGCCCCACTGTGAGTCAATTCCAAGACAAAACTTGCCAGTAATGACTCTTTGAGGCAAATTCTACAAGTTGCTTGTTGCACATTGACATGTAATTGCTTTAAGTGCTAACAATCACCTTGCCAATCATATGATGTGCATATATTGTTGTTTGTGGCCTAAAATAAACATCCCACAACCTGGATTTCATAGGTAACACTAGTCTTTATTGCAGAAAGTAGAACCAGGCAATAAATTCATAAGTGCCTCCAGCTTTCAGGGCTGAGTTCTTATACAAATTACCTGAATGCTAGAAATTTCTGTTAAGTTGACATCTTTTGATTGGCTGTGTTTGACTCGCCAATCTTGTCACCTAGCAACTGGCCTTCCTCCTTATCTGACAGTAAGACAATCACAGCAATCTGACAGCCAAGGCACAAATCATATGGCAGAGGAAGCACAGCTGAAAACTAAATACTACACACATGTATTGTAAATAACATAGAAAGCCAAGTGTTGTTTGGGAATCAGCACAACTTTAGAAAAAGATTAAAAATGCCTGAAATACAAGCAGAACACAGTGAATACTAATTGATAGATTGCAGCACTATTTGCCTTTACTCTGGAAGATTTGTTGTATTTACAACTTTTAATCTTCCCTCAACGCTGGTCTTCTCCTGAGAAAGTCACAAAATATACTGTATTAATATATTTTTTACCAACAATAAAATCCAATCTGACAGTTTGGTTAATTTGCCTGTTGGTACACAGCTCATAGAAAAACTCTGGAAAGACCATAATGAATCAATCAATCAGTAATTGTTAAAACAGTATTAGACTTTCCTCTAAAACCAAGTTTAGACTTAAAATAGTACGTGTGTTTTTTTTTTTTATTCTAAAAGGAAATAATCAGTGAAAATCATGAATCACTGTTAAAAGAGTAGGTGGAAGCACTGGGAAAGTAGGTGTTGCTTCTCTGATGGGTGTATAATTCATGAAGACTTGGTCTCAATAACATTTAATTAATGATGTGAAAAGTCAAAGCAGGTGTCAATAATTCTTTCCTCTGAGAAACTGAGCACAACTGGCTGGTGCGTCTCACTAGAAACCAGCCTTCCACCATGACAGCTCCTACCCCACAGCACTGCTAATTATGGATGTTCTAGTTTAAACATAGTGCTGGAAAACAAAGAGAAGCAAGAGCTGATTGTTTTATTACTGGGGTTGCTTCCCATCGTTACCATAGCAGCTTGACTCGCATGCACAAGTGAAGATTATAGGGTTCGAACTGAAGCGAAGAAATATACAGCAGTCGTGGCTGATGAGCCTCCAGGAGGTGATGTTTTCTTGGCAGCCAGAACAAGAGTCACACTATTCAACATGTATTATGGCATTTCAAGGTCACCAGCCGGTCCCTGATGCTCTGCCTGACATGTGCCAAACCACCTCGAGGACAGCGGCCACACTGTCACGAACTGTCAGGACAGTTTTTGCACTGCGCAGGCATCGGTTTTGTGTTTCCTGCTGTAGTATGGGTGGAGAAAACAAGTAGTTTAAATGCTACCATTGTATTGTAATTGTAAGCAGCAGATACTGCACATCTGTATAAACAGCTTGTCATTATTATTATATCATTAGTGCAGGGACAGACAGAGTGTGGTTGTGAATGCAGAGGGTTCGTGTAGGGTACCTGGAGGACGAGGTTGGCTCCGTGGTCTGCCTCTGGATTTTAGCCTGCTGACTAAGCTTATCCTTCAGAGCTGTTTGCACCTCGGCAGGGATGTCCGGAGACGTCTGGCTGATCTTCATAGCCGCCTCCAGGAGCTTGACAGAGCTCCGTCCATTCACCTTCACCTCTGGCGGGCACTTCTTCTCCACTTCCACCTCTTTACACTTGGTGACCGGTGGAGAGTTGGGTGGAGGCGCCTCGGGGAAACCCACATGGATGCCATTTTCAGCATGGGCTGACAGAGCCTTGCTCCTCCAAATGGGCCAGCACAGCTTCCAAAAGACAAAGAGAGAGACTACCAACAGGGCGAGGCCACAGAAACCCACGACCACAGCAAGGAGACTAATAGAGATGTCTACATGTAACCATGGAGTGACCAGTGGAACAAGAGACACATAAAAAGGAGAAGCAAGCAAGAGACAAAATATGACAGACAAACATGCACGGGAGAAAGAGAAAAGAGGAGAGAAAGCAAGCTGTAAGAAAGAGGGGGCAGCGTATGCACCTGCTTGATAAAGCAGAACAGTATAAAGTCATGTAAAACCACAGCTTAAGAGCCACGACATCAAGATAATCACATACTCAGTGACTGAATGTGGTTCTCTGCGTCTGACTTTTCCTGTTCCTACTGATACATAGATACAAAGTTTGGACTGTGTCACCTGCACAGAAGCTTAATGCAGCTTATACATCCTACATTTTAGCCCCGATAAAGTCAAAGTGAAAATGAATATATTTCCCAGAGTCAAATGATTTCTTCAGTCAGATTTCTTCAGCCACCTCAGTCTATTGTCCACCTGTTGCGCCTTCAGCAGTCTGCGGCTGCAGCACGATGCGTAACAGGTGGAACAACACTTGCATGATAGTTCAGCAGGTTGAAACTAAGCCATACAGTAAAGTTTAAATAAGAGGTGAAGTGTAGATTCGCTGCTACTATACAATTTCTGCATTTCAGGGGGCAGAGCAAAGTGGTTAATTGAGGAAATAAGGGAAAAATACTTTATTCCATTTACCTGCGTGTCCTTTACCTGGTATGTTGCTCTCCAGCGGAAATATATCCGAGCATTTCTCCCGGTCTACGTGTCCAGTGAGACAAAGTTCCGTAACGATTTGGAGAGCTCTTTGGCACAAGGTGATGCTGTCCTCCATTCGGACACTCATGTCTCTCCTGTTAAGCCATTGCACGCCGGAGGAACCGGGAGGTCGGCGGTCCATTTGTGCAGCTTTTATGCGCCGCAGAGTACAAGTTGTCCGCAGGAGACGACAGGGAGACGCGCTGCGTCCTGATCCATATCCAATGCGCAACAAGGAGCTACTGACCAAACGCGCTCCCTGCGTTTGAATAACAGGCGGAGGGGTGCTGGAGCCCAACCCTTGCTGCATCCAATAGCGATCCGCATCAGGTTTCTGCTGAACCTTGTTGGTTGATTGCAGTAGACTGAATCATTATTTTTCTAGTAATGACTTGAGTGTTCCCCATGAGATATAGGCGACCTGTCGCTGTCTCCGCCTTTCGTCCAAAATGCTGGTTTATAGATTCCAGTCGCAACCCCCCAACATGTCTTTGTCCTCAGTGACTCTGAATATTTTATATTTTTATTTCTCTCAGTTTTTCATCTCCACCTTTAAACCAGAATGTGATTTAACATCGGTTCACGAAAAGTATTTGATTCATTTAGTACTGCTGCAAATTATTTAAGAAGTCGCAGGTTTTTAGCAAATGTCAAAGAATAATAACTGTTTGTGAAATGTGTTAGAGGAAAGGGAAAATAAAGTGTATACATGCATATTATATACTTACAGTACCACATATTGCATTATTAGTTATAGTACATACCCTAAAGCTATATTTCTCTACATCAGTGAGACTTTTAAAAGCTCCATTTATCTTTTAAAGCTCATTTGTTTAGTTTTCTTATTGTAGTATTTTAAAGTTAAGGCTTGTTCCCCTTTTCTCTAATCACAGTCAGTTGATGTGTCAGCCTATTACTTATGCCATCCACGTCTTTGAAAATACTAAAAACAAGTTTCAAAGCTGGTTTAATTACGTGTCAGTGGTTGTCCAACTGATTATTCAGTTGAAAAATGAAAATCTTCATTTACATTTCTAACATCAATTTAATTAGTGTTTTTAAAGCACGTATTAGGTTTTGGCACACTCAACACTTGCATTAGGTTGCTTATTATTATTAAATGCTATAATTATTTTAGGTTAATTTCATGTGCAAATGTATAATTGTCATCTCAAACAAACAATATCATCAAGGCACAAACAGAATAATCCTGTACCTCCTGTACTTGTAGGTAAAGTACTTTGATGTGAATGTGTTTGAGGAGACGTATGAATAAACTGACCAAAAATATTCAAACTGAAAATATTCAGTCACAAAATAAATTTAAAAAAACTAACTAATTACACAAAAAGTAAAGTTGTTTAAGATCAGGGACCTTTAGTGACTCTAACATCAGTGTTGCTTGCACTGCAGTAGCACAAAGCTTTTCCTGCCTTAGTATTTTTAATATTTTCCTTACAATCCACGCCAGTGGGGGGCACAAAACCGTAGCCAGGGGAAACTGGAAATTGTGGTGGAAAAAGAAAGAAAAACAACAGCTGCAATGAAAGAGTGAAAAATAAAGCTGTGGGGTGATTCAGAATTTTGGAGCCATGGTTACGACTCAGTCCCTGTACTGAAAGAAGCATCTTTCACCGCAGGAAAATGAACGAGAACAGGAAAAATAGATGCTTCTCCCAGTTCAAACAGAGCCATGTGATAATGAAGACTTATTGTGAGACCAGAAGTGACAAGAAATGCAACTAGTTTTTTTTATTATATTTTCCTTCTATTTGCAAGATGTTAATTTTCATATCTTCATATATGAAACAGCTCCTGATTGTACGTGAAAATGACATTTTTACATAGATATTCTAAATGTTCATATCATTTTCTGAATATTAAAGTCGGAATGGTAGGTAAAGAAAACATCTGATAGAGAAGTATCGTGCCTTTCATTTTGGAAAAAAATTATTTGTCTGATTGTCATGATATTCATGGTCCCCTGAGGATCCCTCATAGTCATTTTGTTCTGACTAGATTTTCTATTTAATGAGACTGGCTGTTTGAAGTTTCTCATTTTTACTGAAATAACTCAAC